>OX596215.1:7857648-8457648 GCA_951394215.1 Glyphodes perspectalis
AGAAACAAGTTATAACTTGAATACACACATGGCATTTACTTTAGCCGATAAAATTGTTAATTTAACCCTGGAAAAATATTCGGCAAAGACTACTTGTAATTCAATGTAATGTATTATATCATCATCATATATCAATGTTTGAAAAGTCCATGTGAAATGACATGAATATAAATTGGTTATAATTAAAAACCTTAAAAAAAATTATTCAATAATTTTAATTCATATTGATTGTGTATCAAGAACATTTCAAAAGCTATATGTTTTTCATTAAAACACAATGACTCAAAAACCAATTCTATAATATTTTCACGAATATAACATAAAGCTACTGCTCTATCGATTGGTCGCACAATTATTCAGTTTGTCCGTCAATTTGCTTAACAAAAAATATTCCACGCCCAAAAGAGAATTCCGTGACAATTGTACAATACAATGATCAATTTGTGTGTGTTGTTGTCTTTTATGAATTTCGTAGCGTTGCACACGTTACAAAATGATTCGGTTTATTCAGAAATTAAACGAGCTACGCTACAAGCGACCATAATCCAATTTGTCCGAACACGTGTTTCAGTGAACTGAGCCCAGTTTTTGCTGTAACTCGAGATTTTACCTTAATTGTGACATTTAGCGAGAGCTGCGAACACGAGATCGGATTGGAATTTCCGAGCAAATACCAACACGAATTTAGCCACGTCACGTGTTGGGTCAATAACACTTGCTTGTTAACAATGTGTTGTTTTTTTTTAACTTTCCGAAATGGATAGGTTTTTTAAGATTAACCTAAACGAAATGATCACATACATTCTATTGTTTTGCGCATATCTCTTCTTTTTCCTACCATTATGTCCTATTAATTATTGAAGTCCTCTTAGACCATGACCCTAGATTTTACTAATCTGATTTTTACATTGAAGCGACTGTCATATGTATAAACTTCGTAACAATGGGCAGCGACTCGAAAATTGGACCGTGGTTATAAATTACAAATTGAACCAGTACGAATATAGACAAAAAATAAACAGAACTATGCACATATTGAGGATAAACGAGCACTCCTCGCATATAAGACACGTGTCCTTACCACTAAGCTACCACCGCTCCACTTGCAAATTACCACTACAATTTACTTAAATGCTATAAAATACTGGCTTGTTCTCGTTAAGTCAGTATACCAGACATAGCTGTCTGTCATTTGGCGCAGCTCCAGTGTCTCAGCTGCTCTGTACGAACCAAATTGCTCTTTATTGCGTCGTACTAAAGGTCATTCAGACTCCACTGTCTAATAAGATGGATACCAATATTTTCAGTACCAGTTTGGACTCTTTACAGGTAAGTCTTATTTTACGAGTAATTATTAAGTATTCTTGTTGATTTTGGGTGTGTGATTGTGTAGGGGACAGGTTAGCCGCTTGTCACTGCTTTTTCACAATTTTCCATCTAACCCAGCCCGACTTTATTTTTGGCTGAATGTGGTTGAAGGGGCATGCTGCCCCTTTGACTCTGCCTACCCCTTCGGGGATAATGGGCGTGATGTTATGTATGTATGTATGTATTAAGTATTCTATGGTGTTTACTAAAACGGAAAGATACTATTCAGTTTAGTTTTATCAACTACTTGAAACGGTGGTCTCAATTAGAAGGTTTCTTATAAATAATCTAATCTTAACTAACTCAATTAATCCTTTACGTGCTCTGAATAAATTTCAATTGACGTCTTGTATAGATTTCTAATGAATTTGTAGAATAAATGTTTATACATCTCATCTACACAGGTGTATCAAAAGTTTAGTTTCCCTTATTCGGAAGTAATCATAACATTTATGCAAAATAAATGCATGTGCTTTTATCTTTTTAAACTATATGTTATAGGTTAAAAAGATTTGTGTTAACGTTAAATACTGCGACCCATAATATCACACCGATTACTATTCAATTAACATCTAGTAAAAAACCACGAAGTCTAGTACCACCACGTACTTAGTAGTACATGAATGCGTTTCTTACAATAATAGTTAACCCAATAAATACTCTTCTTGATTTTACGCCTCGTTTTATTGCCAGCCTAAATAAATCACTTCCTTCCAGAAAATGTATTTTCTGCCACTGTATTTGTACTGTATACATACAATTGTTTTTTCCGGTTTATTCTAATTCCTACCTTGTTTTTGTTCGAAGGTGACTTTCATATTTGGCTCGTACGCTCTGCTGTGAATTTATGTGTTCATATAATAATGCAATGGGCGTCGTATTGCTCTATTTGCCATAGAAGCGCTTTGCATAAATTCCAAATGTGATACGCAATAAAACCAACTTAGCTACGTTCAAAATTCACACGAACATTTCAACTGTACTCCGTACTTTGACACTTGTTCGAATCACCTATTCATAGCTGAATTGAATATGTGTACCTACCAACAGAAATTCACTTGTGCATCCTAAATTTTTGGCCAACAGTGGCAAAAGCCTCATTTACTTTTCATGCGAATGTTACATTTTAAATTGAGTAAGTATCGATTCCAAGTTAAGTAGAAAGGGTAGCTATGTATCCGTTTATATCTTTTACTTCGCTTCCATTTACCTTTTCTCTTAAAAATTGAAAAAGTAAAGGATTTCAATTTTATTCTTCCGACTTTCGTTTGTTTATCGCAATCTAAGAGGCCGTGTGTAGAACGAAATTCTTTAAAGGGGATTTGGAACGCACAAGTCGTATGACGATAAAGATTTCACTGAAACGTTGAAATTGTCCGGAAAAGGTGTCGCGATCGAAACTTCGTGGAGTTAGGACCCTTTGCGCCTTTTGAGGGCGACAGTTCCATTACCGTTACTTAATAAGATAGTCTTTGACGTTTTATTTGGGCGATAGGAAGTTTTATACGCTGCAATAATATCACACTCTGTTTTATTATGTTTCGTGACCCTTAAACTGAAATCACACCATATATAAACTTTATTTGAAAAGCGTTATGATGTTTGAAACAAATATTAAAAACTAAAAATTATTATATTAATAGAAATTTGACAGTCGAAATTGACGTCATTTGATACAAGTACACTTTTATGATTTTATAAACTTCAGTGAAACTTATGAATTTTCCAAAACTTTCGGTAGATATGTAGCAAAGATTTATTGTACCATAAAGACCACTTTTTATCTCGGTCAACGGGCCCCTTGGGCTACCTTTATTTTTATCTTATCTCAAATTTGTGAGGAGGGATAAACTGAAAAAATAAACTTAGCGTGTAATAAGTAGTTGCCAAAACCTTTAGTGTCATCATCTTCTGTGTTATGGGCTGGCGTGAATGACTCTTTTATAGACAATCTTTAGGTTTTTATCTTAATATATATTTTGTATCCATTGATTGAAGTTCAATACTTTACATTTTGTGTACTTAAGCCATCGCAACATTGTTTTGTACAATTTTAATAATGTTTGTTCAAAAAACATAAAATTACATGTCCCAGTTCGTCTGGGACTAGCATTCTTATAGTGTATCGGGTATAAGGTTTGTGGTTATCTACCTAGATAATGGAAATCTATCTAAATAAATGGAAAACTGTAAAAATTGTGACCAGTACCCAATTGTAACTCTCAAGTATTTGAAACTCGCTATTTTTCACAGTTTTCCATCTAACGCAGCTCAATGTTATGTTTGGCTAAATGTTATTTTGCGCTGGTTGCTCCTTGGATTTTGGGTGGATTACCCATTCAAGGGTTGCGAGCATGATGGTATATACGTATATACATATGTACTTACAAAAATGCATTACTTTTCTAGTCCAAGCTCACCTCATACGGGTATCTAATCGCAGCAGCAATGTTGACCAATTATGTTTATTCGATATAACCTATTAACTGGCTTACCTTTCATTGGCTTTAATCCTACGGCTACGTCCAATTATGTAAAATTGCCTTGCGGTCTAATTATATACTTGCTAGAATTACCATGAAATATGCATATGTTCCATGTAAAAGAGGTGGTAATTAAAATACTGTAGTATTCTAGTACAAAATATGTAATTTTTATGTAAATGTAGCGTATTTTTCTTTTTTTTTTTCATGGACCGGATGTAGTTTTATTAAAAGGAAACAAGCCTTTCCTACGAGGAGTATTCGTTCAAACTCGTATCTGTGGATTGCATAATTTTAAGACGGAACATGATCTTGTATTTTGTCTCAATGAAAAAGTGTCTATGAATGTCTATCAAATCATAATATGTAGTTGGTCCCGTCATGGTCATAAAAAAAATTAAAATATAAATAGCAATCGATATCAACCAATTTCCTTTTCCTCACCCGCTGAGGTATAAATGAACCCACCTATGATTAAGGTTTTCTTATTGAAGCAATATTATATATATAAAAAAAAAGAAAATTTGAAAAACAATTACTTACTAGAAGTATTTCATTTTGCAAGACAACTACTGGGCTCACTCAACTATTAGCTCTCATAAAACTTGGAACGCTGTAAATTAAACGCAATTGTTATTGTTTTTTAATTGTGACGTAAAGAAATTACCACCGGGCTCGCTTTAGGTAGTAATCCCTCGCTTTTTCTGTTCGCGTATCATGGAACACTCGAATAATAATTAAATGAAAAGTTTACGACTTGCGTTTAGGTTGCTAGTAATAAAGCAAGTATTATTCAGCTAATACCGCAATAAAATAGCCTTATTTTGGCAGCACATGTACACTAAGAAATGGGGAAATAATATTTACTTTTCTCTTTGCTTTCATTGTAGCCGAAGCCAGTTAATTAGGTAGGTGGGTAATATTTTTTATAGCATCGTTCAAGATAAGTATTTAGGATAAGGGAATCTTCCCGTGTGCGGTGCCAAAACTTTTCTATCCGTTTAACGAGTTTGTTTTTTTTTTGCCTTTGCAACATCTTTTGCGGAATATACCTAATTGAGCCATTAGCCTGGAATTGTTAGCGCTGTTTGTGATAGAACGTTAGCCAATATTGCCTGGGAAAGTAAATGACTAAGCATTAGAGAAATTACTGTGGCGAAAATGCTAGATTTTTATTTCCTTTTATAAGGGTTCGTTAATACATCAGAAATATCTTGTTTTTGTTTCCTTGGTCAATATAAATGTGTGTAGAAAAATCAGTTTTTTCTTAATTCAGCTTTTGAACATTTATATAAAATAATTAATTCACTTGGAAATATATTTTTTTATCATTGCGGACATTTTTTTTGGCAAATTTTTAATACGACCGATTTAGTACTAGATCTCCTCATATCTTTTATTGATAATACCTTAAAAATTTTAACGTATTTTATGTTTAAGACTACTTTATAATTTTATAAATTGCATTAAGGACACACTGTCACATATAACCAAGTTAAACTGGTGCGGACAGTCAAATTAATACGCTTATTAAACACCCAGATAATACCTGTCTATACCGCAACTGGTCATATTCCCAGCAAAGTCTAAAGCCGTAGCTTTGCACCAAGCTAAGCATAACGATGCCCACCTGGCAACTCGTATAGATGCATTTGAACGTACAATGCATCGGTACAGATTCACAGAGATATTCCAGCGCAATAAACCGCCAGCATAAAATCTAAATCTCACATTTATTTGCACAATTTGTGTGCGTAGAATGAAATAATTCATGACGTTTTCACACAACTGGCTAATAAATTATAGGGCAGCTAAAATAATTGTTGTTTTAGGATGTTCAAGCGGTATGTGCACATGTTTGTATTATGTTATGTGTTATCTAATAAACTAAGTTGAATTTGTGGCCCTTTCACTATGCTTTCATGCTATTACTTCGTCCAATGATTTAGCATGTTTACGCGACGAGTGAAATTTATGTCTTCCTATGGCGTTAGGGAAAACTTCTTATTCGAATATAATAGCGCTTTGCTAATAGTTATATACTTATTATGAGTATAGCTAATTTTGAGACAAAAACCAATCTTGAACGAATGACGAACCAATATCTTTTATTTGATGACGTTGAAGGAGCATTGGAGCTTGGGTTTTGGATTCAAATCATGCACTGCGACAAATATTTATTGACGAAAAAGATATTCGTCTTGGGTCCAGGCATTTTTGTACGTAACTGACGTACAAAAATGCCTGGACCCGAGGTTTATGTTTCCTTAACACAGATGTTAAAGATTTTAAATTTTAAAATCAGATCAATATGATGTTGTCTGATTTTTTTTTTTTTCATTTTTTCACATTCACGTGGCAACAGAAACATTTGTATGCATTTACATTTTCTTCCCGCTTTAATAGTAAAACGAGATGGTAATATATGTGACAGCTATTTTCTTTTATCTTCAAATTTCTTATACATATTTATACCACGTTATCTTAATGGGGAAGTGGTGTAGTGAAGGTTAGATGCTCAAAAAGTATAATTTTTGTCGTCCTATCAGAGTCTATTCAAAGATATATTCTATGCTGATAATATCTGGAAGAGCTTTGAAATTATCATCTGATAGTGGTAACATGACATGCCGTAATTTTTATAATAGTGTAATTTGTAGCGCATCATTTTTTTTCTTGCATCTACCACTTTTTCACAGATTGATCACTACTCCAACTAATCGTGTGTTCATTGGCATTTTTAATTTCTGGAATAAAAAGTATCCTGTGTCCTTTTTCAGGCTCAAACGTCCCCCTATTGTTTTATTAGTTAAGGCGTGAAGACATAACATATAGACAGAGTTATTTTCGCATTCATCATTATTTGTAAGGATTAATTAAACTAACGCTGTTCCGACACGTTCTGTAGAATAGTTATTATAAGGGCATTGAACCCCTATAATAACTATTCTACAATAGTAAGGGATCTTACTCGTACCTTTATTTTATCATACGTATTCTGTTATCAATATTTACACCAACTTCATTCATCTTTTCAGATTGCAAATATCTTGGCTCGACAAAATGTAGGTTACCTACATCCAGCGCGTCAATGGAGTCATTCAGTCAGCTGTCGCTTTATCGTGATACTTCACGTAACAAGCTTAAAGAGTATCATCTTACAACGCTTCCTTTATTTTGTTTTTATATAAATTTAGCCCAGCGATTCTCAACAATGGCCGATAGGTGGAATGTAAACGCTCGACAGTTTTTCAATTTTTTTCATCGAACGGCCGCGGTCAAATGTGACCTTTTGCCAATAAACTATTGCACGGGCAATCAAATCGGTTTTGTGAAAGTTAAAACTACTAACTTACTTTGAAGGTTTTTGCAATCTTGTACTTTAATCATTTAATAATTTCAGACACTAATAAATTGATAACTTGCACTGTTATTTGTTAACGTATCTTCGCGTTTAAATTGCTTTTTTTCTGTAGTAGTAATAAGCCCACGGTGGTTAGTAAACTTTGTTTGCTTAAATTATTAAAACCAAACCCTTAAAAAATATTGAGAATTTAATATATGTAGGTCACGCGAATATAAAAAATATGATCAACATTTTTGTGCCGCGCTTATACTACCAAAGTTTGTTTGGAACAGTCGTGCCGGCTCACATGTGACTCACAGTAATTTGACGTAATATGCATAAAGTGATGGAATGCAAATGTTAAGGACAGACTGAACTTCAGTGCTTGGCAAGTCGGGATAGCTCACATAAGTTTGTGCCAACTTTGACATTTTGATTTTACGCTCCGGCTAGACTGAAGTTTGAGGTACTAAAGGTTTGCCTTGGTAGTATGGGCAGATTATACTTATATACGGAAATACACACTTAGAAAATATTGAGTGTAGGTAATTATTAAATTAAATTGGGATGATTTCCAATTCCTTTATATCAAAGACAGTCAATTGTGTCAGAGACGACGTTGATGTTAAATAATTAAATTGTTAGTTGTCCGAAATGGAACTATAGTATGTACTTACATCATCATCATCTTCCTAGCGTTATGTCCCGTGCTTAGACGGGGTCCGCTTAGACCATGATCCAGGATTTAGCGAGTCTGGTAATTACATTGCAGCTACTGCCGATCTGACCTTCGTAACCCTAAGATAGGGGAACCAGGCAATTTGGATCATGGTTACAAATCCAAAGTTGTTTGAATTGCAGGTTTCATCACGATGTTTTCCCTCACCGTCGAGCTAGTGGTATAAATACGTAGATTTTAAAAATCCAGATGTACGTGCCAGGGTTAGAACCCGCACTCCTCTTTTACGAGGCGCGTGTCCTTGCCATTGAGCTACCACCGCTCTTATAGTATGGTACTTACATAATATGTATTTTAATTTCTTACCTCATTTTTATTTTTCTATTTAATCTTAGATTCACGTTGGGCCGCTGCAAACGTAGTTAGTTATTAAATCTAAAATATTGCATTAAAGTTAATTAAGCCCTTCTGAGTTTATATGATGTGGTTTTCACAGATGTAGCTAAAAATATACATACCAAATTTAAAGTCATATCATAATGAGAATTCCTTCAAATTCATAAAGCAACAACGGTTTACTTATTCATAACAAACTCGACCACTGCATATAAAATGATAAAATTATTTAAACCAGTGAAACATTCTAGAACTCCCTAACATAACATAAAACCTCATCATTTATCCTCAACATTCCAAGAATAAGCCAGCAGAGTGAATAATATTTAACACGGCAACACAAAGCGTTGAACCATCATTTTCATATCTTTCTCTCACCTTGTTCGCGATTATTAAAGCCAAAGAAGGAATTCTTGCGCCGTGAATACTTTGAAGTGACATAAAAATGTACGTCGGAGAAATGAAAATGCTTAAAGCGGTTGACCTTTATATTGATACCATTCGTCAGCGTCGCCTGGATTCGTTGAACAGTGTTTATGTAATATTGTTTCAAGGTTCACTTTTGCGAGTGGGTTTCGTATGAGCCTGTTTGAAAACGGAATTTGATTTTTATATAGGCGTTAAAAAATTACGCTTTGAAGTTATGTATGCGGTTCTGAAAAAATACAAATAGTTTTTATTAATATGTGGCTTATAACGGTCTTAAGTCCAAGCACTCATCAAATCACTTTGTTAAATACCTATGCCTAATAATCGTTTTTGTAAAAAAAAAAAATTTTTATTGAATTTTTTTTTTGTTTGATTGTGAATTACTAACTCACAACTGAATAACCAAATAACAAATATCTACAATAAATATTTGCAGCACTATTTATGATATGTTCCATTGTAGTGGGAAAACATTGCTTTCAATTTTTGCAACATACTAAATTTTACAGACAATTATTCAATGTCTTACAACATAGTAACATCAGTGAAGTTCGGTTAGGATATACTTAAAGCAAACACATCAAACCGCGCAACAGTTCTCAAAGATAGCATAATAAGCATCATAATAAGATCACAGCTCACTGAAACATGAAGACGTGTGATATTGAAAAGCAATATTCCCACGTCTTTGTGGCTTTTAGGTAACTTTTGACGTTCTTCGAAGCAAGGGCGGAAAGTATTTGTTTACGAATATAATTATACGGTATTTTAACCTAAGCAGATTATAAGCTCTTCATCTATACTTATAATAAATCTGTAGAGAGGTCAATTCTGTACATGAAATATATTTTCAAAATAACTATCAGGGGGTGATTAGTAATTGATACTGATGCCAAAAATGCAATCAGTAAAATTTTTGTCTGTCTGTCTGTATGTTCCTTATAGAAACAAAAACTACTCGACGGATTTTAACGAGAATTGGTACAATTATTTTTCATACCCCTGGGCAGGTTATAGTATACTTACTTTTCATCACGCTACAATCAATAGGAGCAGAGTAGTGAAGGGAAATGTTGGGAAAACGGGAGAAGTTACTCCGTTTTTTAAGCTTCGGTCGCGTGTGCAGCCTTAATGGTTAAAATTACATAGAAATCATGTATGACGGAAATAGTCTTTAAAATATTAACCATAAACGCGGGTGACACCGCTGGCACAGCTAGTTTAAAATACAAATAATGAAGATCTGCCTTTTAATGCCTATTACTAGTGAGTGAGCATATATGTCCATCATCTTCCTAGCGTTATATCCCGTGCTTAGACGGGATTTACTGTTTTTTTTTAAGTAAGGCTATTAATACACGAACGTCATAAACTTTACTTTTATTGAATTATAAATGCATTCTAAATTTAGGAGCTGAATTTACACCGTAGAAGTCATATTTGAAGTATGTATATTCAACAGACTTTATCAGTAACCAATATTATGTCATTCTCCAAAATTAACGAGCGATTTACAGCTTTAATTCAGCACGCTAATATTTCATTTCATAGAAATAGATCACACTCGCTGAATGCAGCTGGCTAATTCCGTACGTGAATGGACGGGACAAGTGAGATGGAAAGGCTTCTGGTGTCCCATCGATTTTCCCGTTCTGCGGCTGGCGCGTTGCATTGGGAAATTAAAATTGACATCTTAAAGCGGATTCCGGCGGAGTCGGCCCGCTGCGAATTATTTAGTTCGCTGCCAAAACGGGAATGTTGACGTGTGAACTGTGCTTTATTTACAAATGGTGACTTCCATTGTATAGGCGCACGTTATTGATGCTATTTTGATGATCAGAGGAAATATAAAGTAAAGGTTACCTACAACCTTTTGGCATCTTTATGTACTACTTTTTAATTACATACATACATAACATCACGCCCATAATCCCCGAAGGGGTAGGCAGAGTCGAAAAGGCAGCAAGCCCCTTCAACCACATTCAGCCAAAAATAAAGCCGGGCTGGGTTAGATGGAAAATTGTGAATCTGGCAGTAATTTGCAATCAGAAATTTATTATATTACAAAAATAGAGACCGAAGCTGTATTTCAAATTATTTATTTAAAAATACGATGTGCTGAGTCAATGTGCAATGATGCGACAGATATAAATTATTTTTAAATCATCTGTGTCAATGACCAGTCAATTATTAACTAAAATAAATAAAAAAAATCAAAATACGTGTTATGAATAAAGTAAATCTTTGACTAAATATTTTATTTGTAAACAGAACCAACAAAGATATTTTAAATGCATACGATGAAGATTCACAGTTGTTTCATTTAAATTAAATTGTGGCTTTTCTAAGCTTAGTTCACAACGATGTTGCAACTAGCACGGATGAAACGAAACCTTAAATAAAGAAGATTACTTTAGAATAATGACTAAAAAATTACACTCTGAGTAGGTAGTGGAATTACTTCTCTTAAAATAACACTGATAAAATGTGGGATAATTATTATCTTACAAGCGGCAACGTTCCTCACAAATATTAATGCTATTCTCGAATCCAGTCCTTTGGCTGTTCCCTTATTAAAATGTATTTTAATTATGAACCCAATTCTCTACCCACGAGTCAGATTATAATATTAGGGTCCAAATAATACCTATAGATGGTACCTACATAGTTTACAATTAAGACTGCTAAGGCGAATTAGTTACACTGAAACCTGTATTTTAATTAAAAAACTTATTTTTATTGGTAACCTAAAACCAAGTTTAAAAAGCAACATGTATTTTATTATTTTCTAAATACATACGTTGCAGTGTAGCTGTTGAAGATATAACAGCTGTTATTTTTGTTCGTTGACAAGATACACGTAATTTTAAAAGAAATCTAATTATTGCTCTCAAAGTTTTATATAATTACTTGCAATCTTTGGTCTAATAAACCGAATAATAAACGTAGAGATTTAGCCAGTGTATTACATATTATATATTATTTTGCTCCAATATATCACATGGTTTCAACTTAGATACCGCTTAATTCATATCTCGAGATAGTCTGTACAGATTAATAAAATTCAAGTGCCTATTTGTAATGTCGAAATAACAACTTAATACCAAATGCATATGAATTTCACGATAGTAAACAATTCATTTTTATCTATGTCTTTTTATTTTGCCAAATTTTCGAAACAGCATACATATTATCATACATATAGCTATTTCTCTTTAACATAAAGAATCCTTAGTCTTCTTGGGCGGTACCTTTACCGCTTACAAAAAAACTTTATTTTATTGAATTCCACTTGAACAAAGTCGTAGGCAACAGCTTGTTAATAAAATAAATCAGACGCTTGCCAAGCTCTATTTGTCCCTAGAGGCGGCCAACTGCTAGTTTGAATTACAAATTGCTATTTCGTTAAAACTTTCATGCTGTTTAACTTAAACAATTAGCCGGCTAATTAGCGAGTTAACAATACATTTTATTTACAACGATTGTTTCACAGTAACGTTGGCCAGCGCGGAGCAGATTGGGTATTAAGATTAATGATTAATTTTTGGAAATCGTAGAATTAAATGTGGAAATCATTGCACAGTTTATTGATAACTTTGAACGAAACTGGCTTTTGCATGCGGGTTTAATTGAATAAATTGAAACAGTAACCTTGTTTTTACGACCATATAAAATGATTTAACCGTCTACATCAACAAAAATGAAACAAAACAAAGTCAACTGTTATAATTGTTCGATTACTTATTTATATTATTCGATATTGACAGTCTCTTTAGTTGGTTGGGAGCGGTGGTAGCTCAATGGTAAGGACACGCACCTCTTAACCGAGGAGTACGGGTTCAAACCCGGGCATGTACCTTTAGATTTTTCAAATCTATGTACATATTTATACCACTAGCTCGACGGTGAGGGAAAACATCGTGATGAAACCTGCAAATTCAAACAACTTTCAATTTGTAACCATGATCCAAAAATTGTCTAGTTCCCCTATTTTAGGGTTACGAAGGGCAGATCGGTAGTCGCTTCAATATAATTACCAGACTCGCTAAATTCTGTATCATGGTCTAAGCGAACCCCGTCTAAGCACGGGACATAACGCTAGGAAGATGATGGTTGACAGTCTCTTTAGTTATTTAAAATATGAATGTATCTTGTCTTATCAATCAGTACACATGACCACATGCAAAAATATTGGCGAAAATACAAATAAAACAAAATGAATGTTCCTTATCTTTTACTAAGGTCACACAGACCTTGCAATAAATTTAAACGAAAAATAATAAATGGAACTTAAGCTGTTTTGTTTTAGCTAACATGTCTTCAGTCGTTTTCACTAAGAATTCTGTTCGCTGTACCAAATGAAAAAAAGGATCCCAGCGCTCAGAATCTCGAAGTCTCCACATGTTTCCGTAGAAATAAAATTTTAGAGCTCCATACGTCTCCCTCTTTGTATGTAAGCGCAGATCTACTTAGTAATGTAAATGGTACACATTTATTTCACTGGCACATCCTCGTGCGGATTTTAAGTGCATTGCGCAGCATTTTGTGATCATTCCCACTGTTGAATTGTGTTTCCATTTTTAACAGTCACGACGTCCTGCGGAGAATGTACATTGATTTTGAGTTCACAATTTAGTAGTGTTGCTATACCGTATTGTTTTATTTACGATTGTTTCGTTGCATTTACGATTTCGACTACAGACGTTTTTATTGGAGATAAAGTTTCTGTATAATTTTCGGTTTTATAAAAAAATTAAATAACTTATTATAATAATATACGTATGAGTACAGCGATAAAAGTTATGTAGTTCATTACACTCTGCTAAAGTGTTAAAGAAACCCTTGAGCCATAGAGACAGATAACTACAAATAGCATGCGTTATCGCGAAATATTGGGCTTGAACGATATCAATATCCTAGCGCTTTTATTTATTGTTAAAAAATATACATAAAATGTTTACGCAAATTACGGACATGGCAAATATAACAATATTATCAAAATACATCATGCACTTTGCTTTCAGTCCCGTCAGTATTCCTTCTGATCATCCGATATAATAATTATTTGGTACCAGTGCATAAAATCCATTCTAACTACAATGATATATTCGCCTCCTATGCCATAGATTTGATTGTCAGTTATAGATTTGATTTCGCTTTGTGTTCTAAAGCATTCATCAACGCAACGAGGGTTGTCCGGCACACTCTATGCAAACGGAATCTAGGCAATTCCACTTGGCGTTTGTTATGTCTCTGAGTTCCGTCGATAAATTGTGGAGACAGCTAATCTACTAAGGTTTTCATCATACATCATATACATTCTTCATTGGACTATTGACATATATATTTTTCGTAAGATACACGACCAACGCCTTGATAAGCTTGAAATATGTAAATAAACATATGCGGCTCTATCTAGGCGACATAATATAATGTTGGCAACTTTCATATATACTGCTACCATAACGGCCAGGGTTGTCTATGACAACTGTTTAAATTTTAAATGAAGAACTTGGTTAAACAATTATGAAGATATTGAAAGTTTGCCAAACTTTCTCAGCGGCAGTTTTACTATCACTTACTTAATCGGTTATTCTAGAAAACTTGCAATGTAGCAACGTTCCTAAAGTGTTTAACGGTGCAGTAAGCTCATTCTTATGCTGGCAGTAAATTTTACCGGTAATAATAATTTCCACGCCCGTTCACTGAGATTTTTAGCTGACTGTTAGGATGGCTGCCTCTGAAGGATGGTAACATAAAATGCAAGCTGAAATGCAACCTTATGTGACACTTACTTCTTATGCCCCACATTTTTAAATGAAAATCCGAGAGGAAAAATTTTTGTCCTCTTAAAACTCGTGGATTGTGTAATAGAAAAACTAAACTTGTAGCGCGATGCTCTTATTAAAACAACACTTCAAGTTGAGAATGTTGTTTATTCAAAGCCGTGTATTAAGTCGTTTGGGCACTAAATTTTCTTGTACTTTTTAGGCGGTATACAATACTGAATGAAATAAACAGGGAACAAAGAACCTCTTTCATGCGACGGTATTGAATTTCCTTTTAGTGATTCTTTACGTTTTATGGTCAATAATTTATTTCACTCTATGAGATAGGATATTGTTTCTTTTTTAGTCTCACACATTTTTGAAGTAAAGAGGTCAGTGAAAGTATTGGTACCTAATACATAAAATAAGAACAGTATTAAAACCAGAAACCTACCAACCTTTTCAAATGTTGTATTGACAAAATATTAACGACAGACCACGAAATATAATGTTTTAAGAAATTGATAACCTTTTTACCGTTTAGGTTATTTTTTATTTTGATTATAAAGTAAATTGCATTTCATTATGATTATTAAGCCAAAAAAGAGAAAATTGGACGATTTTATTAGCATGTAACATATATTCGGATACCCATATTATGTCCAGTTGTAACGTCTAAGACTCAGAAATAAATACATTACCCGTGGTCTACGTTGCCGTCTACGTCTTTATACGTACAGCGATAAAAAAATAAATAAACGACTTCAACACGCGACATACACACGCACTTACAATGCTGGTTCAATGCATAACATGAGTGACCTATCTGTAATAAATTCTAAGCTTCTATAGACCGTACTGTTGCTACAACGTGTCCACAATGTCCGGATGAGCCGTTACAACCAGAATTATCCTCTTGCTTGATGTCAAGTATGAATGTAGACGTGAAAGATCGTTAGTATTTGTTCGTGTACAAATGCAATTTTTGCAAATTTATGAAGCTTGGAAACGCGTTTAAGTTTTATCGTTTGCACATTTATGAGTTACTAACCTGCAACTTCAATACGGGCTCAGGGGTGTTTCACGGACACTGCTTCAAGAATCGCAATGAGTATAGATCCAGCTTTGCAACGTTAAGCGTGTGAAAATTATCGCAGTCACAGATTTATCATTTGCATTAGAGTTAGTTAATGTTTCATAATTCTTCGCTGAAACAATCTTGAACATCTTGATTCAAGTCAAGGTCAAGTTTCACAGAATCTATGTACTGCATGTAATTGCAGTAAATGGTATGATCGCGTATATCCTATAAAATAACACAGATTACGTGTTAGACAAATTTCTTTAAGATCGGTAGTAGTATTGTGGCATCAAGAGCGAACAAATATACAAATAATTTTCACATCTATTGTATTAGTTAGACTATTTTGATTCACCTAATTAATAACTACCAATCGAAGATATTTTTCTTTGTTCTATTATGTAATAAATTATTTGTGGGTAGATAAAAAAATACTTTCAATTGTAGATATTTAAATTAGTAATTAATTATTATTAGTTATTCCTAGCGTGTCGATAGAAAATTATTAATTACAACTTGGTGGAACTAGACTCGTTCAATCATACATTGCTTCCAGTACAAATTAATGTTGCTAGGTCGACTATTAAATAATAAAAAAAAACAGTAATTTCAATTTTGAAATATCATCAAAGCATTTGGTGGTATGTGTGTATTGTTTCAGTTGAGTTATTTCTTGTTAAAAACAATGTAAATATAGGTTTACATCAACTATGATGAAATGGTATCAAATGTTCATGACTAACCCACATAATAAGTGGGTAGGTATATTAATAACTGTTATATTATACGAGTATTGTGTACCTTAAAGAAAGATAAGGAAAGCAATGTTTCAAACATTACATATCCTTACAAAACCTAATTGCAACAGACTTGTTGATGCCCAAATTCTACAGCACATATGTTAGCGGCGGCTATCCGAAGATATCCCACTTTCATCCCGGCCGAGACGTGCCCGGGGCAACAAACACAGCATGTAGTTTATGATTTCTATTACTTCGGTCCCAAACGCCGCAGGCAACCAACTTTGTCTTTAAACTCCCTATTGTACGGTTAAGTGAGCTTTAATGACTGGAGTTTCAATATTGTATGTTGAATGTTTTTTGATTGATGACCTTTGAACTGTGGTAAACGGAGGTGTTTTCTTTTTAATGTCCATTATTATTGAAGAATTTTTTACAGTTTCGTTAAACGCTTTTCGACTTTAAATGACTTAATAAATTTGGAAGTTCACCTTTTCGTCTACATAAATTAATCTAGGGAAATGGTAATAGGTACGAGAATTAATATGAGCTTTTGTTCGATTACATGATAAGAAGAGTATAGGCGTCCTTAGATTTAATGTTTATCCAGTGCAATGAGATTCGGTATACTCGTGAATGTATTAATTTATTGAGATAACATACTCACAAAGGAAATATTTACTATATTTTTTTATTTTGCCTGACCAGCATTTCCAGAATGACATAGATAACTAGCTAGCTAGCTCTATATTGGTAACGTTTTTTTTTACATACATACATACATAACATTACGCCTATAATCCCCAAAGGGGTAAGCAGAGTCAAAGGAGCAGCAGGCCCCTTTAACTACATTCAGCCAAAAATAAAACTGAGTTGGGTTAGATAGAAAATTGTAAGAAAGTAGTGACAAGTGGCTAGTTCGTCGCCTACACAATCACATACCCAAAACCCCATATACCATTAGTCGCCTTTTACGACATGCTAGGCAAGAATCACAGTTGGTACATTCTTTTTAAGTCCCCGACCAACGTGGGACTTTTTTTTTATCTGTAATATTTACAACTTTTTGCTGTCGAAATCTCGTTAGCACTTACAAAAATGCAACATGAATTGACCATGATATAGCTATTTTTTATGAATCATTCCGACTAAATACTAGAAAAGCTATATGTATGTAGATTCGATATTCACACTGATCAAATTACTTAAGTCACTTCAGCGCCACATTCTAAAACCAAGTCCTGACAAGACCGAATGCATATGCCCATAAAAAGACCGAGTAAAATTGGAAGATGTCCACTACGTAACAGTATACTAGCTTGATAAAAGACCGCAGTTTCAGCTAAATATACCATTCCAACGGGCTGCAGGCAGCAACGGACAGAAAATTATGGCGCTAGCCTTTAAAAAAATCGCTGAAGCGAGGTCTTTAGAAACGAGGGAGCGACTGGCAACTGGGAGAGCAGTAATTAAAATCTGTAATTTTATTTGAAACTTTAAACGTAAGTACTATGTAATTTATCTGTGATGAGTTAATAGGCTTATTTCGCTATAAGTAGGTTCATAATATATTTAGAAAATCTTACATACTTAGACTTGATCTAACTTCGACCAGTTACATTTTTCGCTGAATCTTTTGAAGGGGAAATATTTGTTATGATACAACCAATATATATTTAAAAAAAATAAAAAATAGCTTTCTCGTTTCTGGCCAAGAAATCCAATAGACACTGAATTGACTTTTTTACCCGATTTCAACACTACTAAACAAGATTTTTGATGTTCTTTTTACACAAAAAATTCTAGTGATATCAAACTGAGCTACAACGCAGAATAAGCGGGCTTAACTGCTTACAATTAAACCTGCAATAATCAACACCATACTAGTTTTTAACGTGTTCGATAAACTCCATATAATTAGAACTGCATTATTTACATAAAATGCGGGTAAAAATATATACGCCATGTTCTACTTTCCTTATCCAATTCAAAATCGACTGTGACTCAAGCAGTTGCATGTTGAAACCACACTAACATTTTTTTAAAGATTTAAGTAGTTCCCCTTGAAACGTAAAGGACACGTAAAATCATTACCAATGTTTAGAATTTATTATGTTTGAGCATGCACTAGTAGTTTTGGTGGGTGCACAATAAAGAGTGAAATAAACATTCAGGTAAGTACATAGTTAAATGTGTTTTTTTAGTAAAAGACGTGTGTGTTTTGTAACTGTGTATCCAATGTTTCGTGAAACTAAACTTTTATGTTCACACGTTTAAGTGTATTTTGAAATTTGTACACGTAATGTTTGAAAATCGTTGCGATTAATTTACGCATAACACACCTGACTCAGCGTTAATTGAGGTTATATTTCCAAGTTGTCGCGTTCGTAAGATTAGGTACCTTTAATTATAGTATTTAATGTGAGTACTTAATATTGAACAGTATTTTTTTTTTCTGTTCATACTGTTCTATAGCAAGAGTCAAATGTTTATTAAAAATTAAAGCACATATTTCGTGTGATGAACATGGACATTTGTACTCGAGTCATGGATGTTTATAAACGTATTTTAGTATATCTATCCATTCGGCTAGTATCCATAGTTCAAGCATAAGCTTAGCTTGGAATTGGTGTGTAAGTCTAGAGAATAAAAAAAACAGACACTAATTCCTACTACAACTATTAAAAGTTTTTAAATAATTATCAACATGATTTAATTACAAAGTTTATATTTGTTGTGTAAAGGCATGAACCAAAGTTTATCTTAATGATTTTATGACTGATCGATCGAACTTTTTGAAGAACGCGTCTATTTTAATGGTCTATGCTAAGTCATGCTAGTTTAAATAGCACACCGTAACTTTTCCGTAACAATGACGACTTTTTATTGATACTACGCTTTGTTTACAAGTTTACACAAAGGAATATGATTGATTTTGGGAAGTCACTATAATTATGTCACAGTACCTATTGATTTATTCGTTCAAGAGCGCCATTATAGCATACTCGTGGTTGCTGGTTCAAATGAAAATAACACGAAATGTATAAAGCGGTGAAGCCAAAGTAAACTAGGGCAGACTAATTTGATTAGCTAGGCGATGTCTTTTTAAAAACCAAGTTTAGCATACATTACATTAAGCATGTTGATTTAATATAGAGCTAAGTCAGACGTCCGCATACTGTTTTATCTCAAAAGAGTATTTATATTCATAGATAAAACCTCTACTAGGAATCATAAACAAAAGAAAATATAGTTTATCTTTGCCATGGACTTATATAAACATACATACATACATAACATCACGCCCATAATCCCCGAAGGGGTAGGCAGAGTCAAGGACCACGGACTTATGATACGGTGATAGACAGTAGGTATTGAAAATGTCTTTATAAGTAAACATTTATGTATAATGTTAAACTAAAGTACTCCTCCGTGTCTATCTGTTTTACTATACAAAGCCTTCTGACTTATGCAATCGAAGTTCGCCTAAGTTCAGCAACTTTAACCACAACCAAATCCCTAATGAGTGATCAAAATTGTGCTATTGACAGGTTAGTTCGAAGTAAATTTGCATGTCTCCGACACAAAGCAAATGTATTTTAGATGCCAGATGTATAAGAACTAATGTTGTCATCTAGGTTCTACCCTTAGCATTAGGTGGAGAAAATTAATAAGTTACTGAACGTATTCAAAATGATGTCAGACGGTTTTAATAAGCTTAACTACGAATTGTAGAGAACCAAAGTAATCAAAGTTTAATTTTACATTCAAAACGTAAACAAATCTAAAACTTCTAATTACAGGTTTTACGTTCACTCATGACCCTTTCTAAACCAATAAAATTTAAGTACCTATTAAAGACTATTAATTATTGCAGCCCGTCAGAGAGTAAATATATTTTTTGAACAAATGGTTAATCTATATATAATGGTTAATCTGTATATAACGGTTAATCTACATATAATCTGGAAAACAGGGACTCAAGTCCCTGTTTTCTAGATTATTTTATTTCTTAAAGCTAAACCAGACAGCTTACAGGTAGCCAAATCAAGGTAACTGTTTAGACCATAGACAACGTTTATTATACCCAACCTTACTAAAATATATTGGGATAGGGCATTTGACAGGCCCGTTGGTCGAGTGGTCAGAGACACTGGCCACAAACCCAAGGGCTGCGGGTTCAATTCCCGCTAGGGGCAAATGTTTCGTGTGATGAACATGGACGTTTAATTTTGTACTCGAGTCACGGATGGTCAAAAACGTGTTTAGGTATCTATCCGTTCACTTAGTATCCGTAGCAAAGCACAAGCTTCAGCTTAGTTTGGAACTAGGGAATTGGTGTGTCAGTCAGAAGAATACATTTATTTTTTTAAATCAGTGATAATTTAACTAGGAGCACCCATTTAGGTCTCAGCTAAACGAGAGTAGCTTAACCTTTCAATCAAACCCCGATTCCATTAGCCACGATACTACTGAGCTACTCAGGCGCTCTATAAGATTGGGATGAGTCCAAAATCGTGCCTTTCATCCATTGTTATTTTAATAAATGATGATACGAGAAATAGGTCAATCGACACATCTGACTTCGCTGGCTGCCATTCAGAACTCTACGTGATATTTTCTCGTCTAAAATATTACTCGGTCCAAGACAAAACTGACTGCGAGTGTATGGTCCCAATAATTGAATGGGATTATATTTACTTATCTAGCGGTGATTATCTGTGAATTCACGATTTCTACAGCTATTCACTCTTATGTCGTAAACAATAAGTTATAAAACCATTCAAATATAATCTTCTTCTATTGCGTAATATTGTCTTCCTCGATGATATTGAATAAACAAAATTCACTTTGAAACAAACCTGTCAGTATCTGGCAATATCAACATGAGATTCAGATGCATGCGATCACAGCAGTTGCCGGAGTGGCGGAGTTGAGAACTTATCTGTGTAAGACCCTCGCTTTATTAAACCTTTGATGTTATCTATATTAAATGTTTAGCTCCTACTCGCAGATTCTCCGAAGTTAGTTCCAACGAACTGACGTTCAACACCACCGTCCGTGACGATACGAAAGGAACTTTGATTCGCTTTTATCTGATAGATAGAAACATTTCCGAGTGATAATGTTGCATTGCGTATTGTAAGTTATATATTTTATCTAGTTATGATTTATTTTCCATGAAAATTTGTAATGATATATAGCTTAAGCCTTTAGCTGTTTGTGATAAAATTCGGTACGTGAATAGTTTTAAGTAGATTGAGACAGGAGAAAGGTACAAATTCATTCCGGAAAGAATTATCGATCTGCGATCCACCCTCCAAGCCTAGCTTTTTGGTCAAATTTTTCCAGCCATTATATATCAATATTCATTAATCAATCAACCATCATCGCTAATGATTTCCAATTAAGATCTAACTAAAATAAATTAATTTGTTCATGAATAGATAGTTATTCGTTGACTTATACGATATGAAAATTGAATGGTTGCAACCGATCTGTAAGTAGGCTAACAACAAAGTAAAGTTTAGCTCATTGTGCCGGAATCACTTCTCCTGTAACAGAAAGTAGAGTCTGCTCCAAAAAAACGGTGCCAAGTGAACGAGTGAGACCAAGCGGGGGGATATTTTCACTTAGCATTCCAAAGAGTGCCCCTTCAGTAACCTACTTTGTCTAGTCAAAACTTCTCCGGAGTCTAGCGGCAGCCGCTTTATTAAACACGCTCTTATCAGTTTGATCTTGAGTGAAAAGAGAAAATCTGCTAACGGAGAGAGCCTGCATGAACGAATGCTAACTTTGTGGATGGCTAAGCTGTGATAATGTTAACATTAACAAATGCTGTCGTCGATGTTGAGAAAATTAAATTACGAGTGCTTTTTGACGTACCACATGTACTCTAATCTATAAAAGAGACCGCGTAAAAGTTTAAGATATAATTACCAGACTATAAAATAGTTTGAATAATTAATGACAAAAAAATGCTTACGGTACCTCATATAGATACTATTTTTATGCGACGCACAAGAATAAATCTATGTGACAAAAACGCGAATGAAGGAACCTATTAAATTTTGTTTTAACGACAGTAACACGCTAAGAGATAATATAGCAGGACCATTTAGCTGTCACTCACACAAACCCCAATAAGCTTGTCAGAGCGAATTTGGTACGAATACAGAATTAATTAGTTACGTTTCTGGAAGAGTCATTAGCATAATGCTCCTTGTGTTAAAACGTTTTGCCAATTTGCACTTTGGATCGCGTACAAGTAAATTGTTAGTATTGGGTACTTTACGTAATACTGCGGTGAAGATTCAATATACTGTCTATAAAGTACGTGCTTAGTAATATTTCTACATATACATCTTTGCTTTTACCAATATACTATTGAATTTATTCTATGACAAAACAAAGAAGATTGAAGCGGTTCCATACAATCTTGGGCCCAGCATGTAATAAAATGAAAATAGTGTCTATTAATAGATTTAAATGTAACTGATCCTCACAGATCTTTCTATGAATTTGGGCAATCTGAGAGTTTTGAGTTATTAGAAATTATACTTACCTAGTAAAAGATAGGTTATAACAATTTATTTTTTAAGTCATCGATAATTGTTTGTTCGACTTGACAGTCGTCAATGTCAGCGTGACGTGACAGCGGACATTGAAGTTGCAAACGGTATAACATATTCTAAATATCGTTAAAGTAATCGATAACCATTGTTTTTTTTTAATTTTGGAGTTGATACGTACTTTTTCCTTTTGTTAAATATTTACGTAAAAAAACTAACAAAGGTTTTCTTTGTGTAAAATCATAGTTTTTTTGTAAAGGATTTAACTAATTCACGTAATCGATTTTTAATGTTATCGATTAGTCTTAATTATTTCATTACTTAATATCTCCACTTCTAGATTGACAAATACACTGATTATTTTACATAAAGATAAAAAAATATTTCCATTTTTTTAAGCCGAGCCTCAACCTACGAGTATTACATTTTGGGCCCGTTAATTTCCTTCTCCTTTAATCATAAAATACATACTAGATATTTTTCCTGTTAATTTAATTCACCTTGCAGCTTATGAAGTACTTATACCTATTAAAATTTTATTTTAATTCTTACGACTGCTGCAAAATCAAAATAAAAAATAACAAAAGTATAAACGGTGCAAAAAATGCTCTTTAACCAAATTTTTAGTAAAACTTACTGTAAACAATACATTTTTAATCTGTTTTTGATTTTTTTAAACCTCTACCGCAAACATGCAATGTAATATTTTGACATACCGATCTTGAAAGTGCAAACATTTCAAAGTATAAAATTTTATGAATTAAGTTGGTCCAATGGGTGAATAAACAATCTATAAAAAATATTTTATTGCTCCTACTTCTATTATATTACTACATTAATTAGCTTGCGGTTGACCGAAGAATTTAGACATTGACCCATTTTGGTGAACAAAAAATAAGTTAATGGAATGTTGTGGAGGTGGGCTATAATTAGTAATATTTATTTACATGTCACGGTGAAATTGTTTGGTTGTTTCGTGAGTAAGCAAATGTACTTTACAAAGAATAGATGTTATTACATTTTGTATACTTTTTTTTGGTTAATTAATATAATTTTAAGTCATATTTATAAAAAGACCCTGAAAGAAAATTGGTTTAGGCACTGCAGGTATCTTGTCTGACTTGGGATTTGCGTAGATATGATTATAAGATTCAGTTTGTTTGCTATTCTATCTATGCTTTTTCAGATAAAAAATCAAAGTATGTAACAGGATTTCAATAATATTTAATTCTATTTTAAAATAAAATAACCCGTGTTGTGATTGTTTCTAAAAATGCCACCACAAATCATGTCTGTCATTTTCTGCTGAGCGATTTGAAAGCAGATTGAACGTCCGTAAAGCTGAATGCACACCATATCTTTATTTTGAAGGAAATCGTATTACCCGAACACAAAGGCAGTGGGCTATAGAAAGGAATGGAACCCACATCCTTGATTCACGAATACAGAACGCGATTGTCATTCCGCCGGGTAAAGCATTTCTAACCAGCTCGAATGTTCATTGAAGTGGATAAATCAACAGTGTCCTTAGAATTATTTGAATTTATTCCGTTTTGTTATTGTAGGCGGTTATTTAGACCTTCATTTAACCGGTTCATAACGCTTATAAAATGAATCCAGCAGGAAAGCCTTTATTTTCTAAAATAAAAGAATAAAAATTACATAGTGAGGACTGACATTTTAGATGTTAAGCCAGTTAAGCGTCTATTGGACTAAAGGATATATACTATTATAATGTCAAAAAGAAATGTTTTAAAATAAATTGCCAATGCCATAATAATATGTAGGTATGTATCTATCTGAAATGTTTTGTAAATAGGTCATCAAAAATATATTTATTGTCGTATCTTAAGGTTACTATTACTTAACATTACTAAACATAAATAATATAGTTAGAAGTTTTTATAGACTGTCTCATAAGTTGCATTGCTTCGCAATTTGATATAGTGAGTCTATTGGGACTTAAGGGCTAAAAGTGTTAACGATGGCATGAATATTTGAAACATAGTCTCATAGCGCACCCAAGTTCACATAAGTTCATGAAACACTGATGATGCTTTTAAATTTAACTATGAAGTTCAACGACACCACGTGAACTACCTAACATATTATAAATGAGCAAATGTTTTGTGCTAGAACTTGTTTTATTTTAAACATGAATTAAATAAATGGCAATGATATAAAAGCGCTGAATACTCATATATTATGGTTGCATATGTATACTTATCACTGAAGAAATACGAGGAAATTAACTAAAACAGGGCTTTTGTTAAAGAATGTATTTTACCTTAAACTAAAGTCTATTATTTAAGTATTAAAAACTGTTTGTGCTAATAAATGAAACTCCTTGAGAAGCATCACTTCTGCACATTACACATAACGAATAAAAATAAAGCATCAGCATTATTAATCTAGATACCTATTTATGAATGTAAACCCAACGAAAAATGAAGAAATTCATCGTTTTGTATGAGAATGTGAAAAAAATCATTATTTTCGCCAGACTTCATAGCTGGAGTACTGTTCCGCACCCATGATACAAAATGACATGGGCGTTATCTGGTCACGCACAGACATTACGCGTCCCGCAAAACAAAACCATGCTGCTTATAGAAAAAGAGCTATTTTCGAACACACTAAATATTGAACCGACGACCTCGCTGCAGTAATTACTGACGAAGATAACAGGACAAAATAAATTGTGATTTAACGCCGTCGTAATTTCATTAATAGCTATCTGTTTTAAGCTCTGTCAGAGAAAACACTATTAAAACCCGACTTTAGTGTTTCAATACAAAAAGCTTATCGATTTCTCCGTTTCCCTTGCATAATTAAAGTGAAGGCTTTATTAAAGTGAAGGCTTTATTAAACACGTTTTCATTAATAAATTCTCCATGAAAAGAAAAATTGTGCTGAAGGAACTTAATACGATATTCCTGCAGGAGCGAATAACTGTTTATTTTGAAGGTTGGTATCCAAATCTCCGGATAAAATTACTAATATTATTACAAACCTCGTAAAATTAAATGAATATTGTCTAAAACTTTATTAAAGAGTTTAGTTACTTTGATGAAATTTTAGTGTCGCATTCAACAGTTTATTGCAAAGTTTCCTTTGAATATGATCCTTATTGCTTTGATGTCAGTTAACGCATATTTATCTATCGCATAGCACCTAACTATGTTTTACGAGTTTCATAGACTATATAAAATAATAACGAGTTCCTCGTGAGTTATGCCCTATAATATTTTAAATTTATTGAATAAAATGAAACATTACTTTATATTTACTAGGGTATTTATTAAAAGGAAAAAATGTGAAAAAAGTTTTCTTCAAATGTTTCTTCCTTCCTCCGTCAATCAATTTAAAGATTTACCGCGTGTGTTTCATAAAGCACCTCGTAAAAGAAACGTAAGTATAATAGAGCCGAATTATCATAGCACCAATAAATATTTATTTGGACTACTTATACAGAAACAAATTCCATCAAAATCGTTTGGTTAAATCTCGTTCCGTTACACACAGACAGAAGGTCGCTGCAATCATTCAACTTAGAGCACTTGGCTTCAGTTTGGAAAGGAATATGATTCAATGCAGATACCGCACCCTGTTTTTACAGCTTTTGTTGTTCGAGACATGCGATGGTAATTGTCTGCGGCTTCTTGAAATACTACATTTTTCAAATCTAGACCCAAATTTATTATAATCAAGTTCTGTTTTATAAACGCCATATAGAATAAAACTTATAATATGAAAGTATTTTTTTCTATCAATTATAAAGCAGATAAAATATTAACAACAGCTTTTCCATCTCGTAGCAGATTGAAAATATTGAAATATATGATATTAGGATGCCTTCCTGTTTTATCTTTTTCTATAAAATAAGTCTGGATGCATTTTTTTTAAATGGCATAAGATCACGATCGCTCGTAAAAATCTATCTGTTCATCCGTATATCTTTCAAAGCTTCGTGCCTCTGACATTTTTAAAAGTTTTCCGGCCAATTTTTAACGATTTATGCAGTCAACTCCGAGGTATTTTGGCGGTGATTCATTTTCTAAACCGAAGCGGATTTTAAAGGGCTCGTCCGATGCGGAAAAATTCGCAATTTGACAGCAAGTCGTTTTATGAAAAAAATATGCTAAGCACAGTTCCGTGTGAGTTTCCTACACAATTTTATAACATTTTTAGATCGCTTCGCCGACAACATCAACACAATGTATAATCTTGATACAGACGATGCTCATATGCATTCTATTTCAATCACGAACATTTTTAAATTGGGTCAAGTCTAGCTGTTCTAGAAACAACCTTTTGTCATAAACAGTCGATAGGCATGAGTATTCTATTTCGAATCTCGACAAAATACTCGGTTTGATATCATTTTGATCGCAAGATTCATAACTAATTATTCTCTTACTAATTTACAATAGACGTTTGTATTATATTTATGTAATGACACTACACTCATAACGTAAAAAAAATATTATAGGCTGCGTTAAGACGCACGCATAATACGGGTTCTGTATTAAAATATAAAATATAGATATGTATCAATAAAATAAAATGAATAACTTCTATAGACACAATCCTGTGCTTGTGTGAACTTATTCATTTTATTATACCAAATATCTCTAGTAATATATCTGTATATATTACCAGAGATATTTGTAGAACATACACAATTACACATACTTGTCAATTTTCCTTATGTGAAAAAACCTACTTTTCACACTTTTTTTCATTGTGTGAATAAATCTACAAGTATATAGGAACAGTTTACTAATGTAAAAAGGTTTACACACAAAATATTAAATAATGAAAAAAAAAAAATCGACTTGCCAATAAGGAAAAACAAATAGTCTAAGAAAACACAGATATCTCTCGCAATAATAATGTTCCTGGTGAAAACATAAAAATAAGGGATTTGCGGTTCCTCTATCTTTAAATTATGACCACTCGTAAAAGCACGCGCTATTTTCTTGCCTTATCAAAAGACCCTTCTTTGTTGCAAATATACAACTTCCCTTCGTAACTGATACGAAAATGAAGTCATTTATTTTATGAGATTTGATTGTGGACTTTGATAACATTATATTAGTGCGCTGTGTTTGATTTAAATATCCTACACCCAAACAGTTTGGATCTGTCTTACAAGTGATTTTCAATCATCTTCATGCTGCAAAGCTAAGCAGTACTAACATGTTATACAATTAGAATTAATATATATATGTAGTGATTATTAAGAAAATTCATTTAATTTTAAGTAATACATTCATTTCTTTTTCTCGTTAAGAGATAAAGAATGCCTTTAAAAATCGCCTTAAGCCTTTAAATCATGATTATTTTATCCCATAAAAAATTTGACTTTGACTTGACACTAATTAATTTGTCGTAACGTAATTAGCTAAAGTTGTCTTTATTTAGCGTTCCAAACTGTCCCTTTATTATACACAAATTTTGCGTAACATATAAGGGTTAGCTTTTTAGATTATAATGTCCCTTGTCATCCCAAAAGTTCTTGTGCCCATCAAAGTAAGTCTATTGGAAGCCCCTAGATACGCTCGTGTCACTTATATTCGTTAAATATTATGTCAGATTACATAATATAAAATAATGTGATATGTATTAAATGACACAAACTGGATTTTTTTCCGGAATAACTGATCAAATAACCGAAATAGGCATCATAGGTGTTGATATTTTCTTTACTACTTACTTTGATATTGATCTAATTACCTAACACGGGTTTACTTTTTACCAATACATTTTTATTTAAAGACTAGCCCTACAATTGATAACAGAGATTTATTTTGCAAGTTTTATGGACTAAATATTTTTAATTCGGAATAATCAGGCTTCATCCTAGAATTGGCTCAGATCCAATAAAATTCATCATTTCGTTCGGAAGAACAATATTTTCTCGAGAGAATATTGCATTACAAAACAACGATGATGTTTGAAATAATGAGATACTGAAGTTTCAAAATAGAACATTTTTAAACGTTATAATGATTTCCTTACCCTTATTTCTATGATTTTCAGAATATCCATTTTGAAATTAGAAAAACCTTAACGATTAGTTAATTTGGTTCAGTATTTTTATGAAGCGTATTGAAAATGTCATCGTTCTTAGTTTGGTTCCTTACGGATACCTACAGTTTAAAACAATTTGAGGATTTATTTGGAGCTCGTGAGATAGAAACATCTTAGATATATTTTTAATTTATGATTTCTAGCTCGAGAAGTAAGTTTATTACTTTCCTTTTCATCAATTTATCTGACAACATACACGTTAACTTTTACTTTAATTGATATATTATTTATAGCATCGTTGACTTTTTCGCATTAAGCGTGCTATTCCCCAAGATATGTAATTTCTAAGAATGGTGAATGGTGTTCTGTTTGTTTATTTGAAATCGTCGAATATCTTGATTGCTGGACAATTTAATCAAATTGCAATCTTGCTTATGTACTTTAATTTTATAAGATTTTTAATAAAGATATGGAACGTTTTAGAACTGTACGGGGTCCCGTAAAACGTGCCCTCTGATTTTTTATCTACATGTGCGACAGTCTGAAAAAGTAAAAAAAAATGGATGTAAATAAAAAGATAAAATCGGTATCCCATTTGTCTGTGGAAACTGTGTAATGAAAAACTGGATGTTTCGCCCGGCTGCTATAGACTTGTTTTGTGAGACCTTCGGGTAGTTTATTTTTAACAGAAATTCTACATAAGCCTCTAAAATCCTTTGAACGAATTTGTAAAGCTATCTCATCTCTTTGATAAAAATGAAATTCGGTTTCGCGTTAACATTTGGGGAAATTTGTAATCATATCTATTATAAACTAGCCAGAACATTAATGTAATAGAGATTGACTCAATTAAATAAAATTGAAAATTTGATGATGATTATAAGAATAGTCTGCTTATATTACACTTGTAAAACTAACACTCTTAATGTGCAGAGAAAATAGGGGTTAAGTTTTTTCCGAGGGATGGTTGTTGAAATAACGAAACTGTCGAAGCGAGTCAAGAAATAAAATCTAATAAAACCTTCATTGCGATTCATTAGAAACGCTAGTGCGTAGGCGTGACAGTGACAGATGAATACTTTCGCCGGGAGAGTGAAAAAGACAAAGATATAATTGATTGTTTTTGAGTAGGGTCCCGTTGTATTGTTAATCGATGAATCGACCAACTCTCGTCTTTTCAGCCAAGAAACTAATTTGAATAACTTAGAGGAGGCTTAACACGAGGAAATCACGATTCAAATGAAACGACTTCTCGCTTTTACGCGGAGAACTTTATTGGTCTGATTGAACAGTAACCTCTTTTTAAATTGCTAATTGATTGGTATAAATGTATATATTTGGAACTATTTTGGTATAGGTCTTCTACGTTAACACGATGAGAATATATTATAATTTATATTTTTAACGGCGTTAATATGTCGTAGATAAATATATGTGAGGTTAAAAAAAAAATTGTTACACTAACATCCTACTTCCTTTTGTATGACTGTGGAAACATCGGAATTTTTCAGATTATTGCCATATTTCTAAATCTTCTTGCTCTATTGATATCATGCAAACATATTGAACCAATCTAGCAGGACTTGTTTATCCAATTACGATATCCACTCCAGATTGTTAACGATTCAGACATTGCCTCAATTACTGGTGAGTGATCATTCTCTGCCAAGTGTACCTAATATAGATGGAATAGGTGAGCAATCGATCAAGGCATTTTGAGGTCATGTTCGATTCAGAGAATAGGCAGAAGAATTTGCATGTCTTAAATTTTACTGTCATAAAACTTTGGTCTGGAAAATATCTTAAAAAGAGAACTAAGTCATATATGTAGACGTAACGAAACATCACTTAATGTATTTACGCCGGGCCAGAGTCGAGATGCTTATAACATGATAGTACAAACCACACTCATCCATCATCCGGCTGAGAGTTCTTATTTTGATCAACATAGCTTCATTGGAGTAAGATCGATGACGCAATCCATGATTAGGGTTGAATCTAGAACATGACACTCCGGTACACATGGGTACTCTCAAACTATCTACATAGTTGAATTTGAGACTCGACAAAAAGGTCCTATTAACTGAACCAGCACAGTTTCAATTGGGAGAATGGATGTGGTTACACCTTCGTCACGTATGCATAAGGTGATAAAAATTTCTTTGCCGTCTTTCTTGAAATTGGATGCCACTGGAAATTCCACGGTCGTAATCTTGTTGTCGTTGTATACGAGAGTTAAGTTCCAATCACTCAAATAATAACGACGTACAGTTTGCTTCATTAAAGAAGACAGTAGATTTTTACAAGAACGTATTTAAGCAGATATTTTCATCCGTTACCTAGTATCCAGAGAACAAGGGTGTGTGCTTATTTTGTAGCTAGGAAATTTTAATGTTATATGCAGAAATTTATTTATAATTCACTGACGCTATTTACCACGCTAAATTAATAAAAAAAGATATAATATTGCCTATTTCAATGGGAAAATTATTTCATTGTTTCATGCAGAAAATATAATCTGAAATATTTAATGTAAAGTTTTGATGTAGTAACCATACACATAGCCGTCAAAAGTTTTTACTTAGTAGGCTATTGTTTTAAAATAGGTAGTAAAACTCTTCAGAATACTTTCATAATGCATAAACGTCGCTGCTATAAGCCAGCTACTGTAGTTGGTGCGAAATACAAAGCAATTTCAGATTTACGGTGGATAAATCACTTACCACGTTCACCCGGAAAACAAATTATTATTTCATTTAACTTTTGAAATATCTATTCTGACCAAAATCGTTTATTTTATTTAAACTTTCCGAGTAGTACAAGAGCCCAAGTACAAGGCACCAGATTAAAAATATGGTGTCGTGTGGTGTCCATATGGAGAGGCTTATGTCCATCATCGGAAGTATGTAGGCCGATAATAGTAATTATATCTGATAATGATGACATGCCTCCACCAATAGCCGCTTTGTTAAGATTAACTAACTTTATATCAAAGCTGTAAAATTATAACCTTAAATCGCTTATCAGTATTACAGATAATTCTAGTATAGTTCTGAATCTACAGTTTCATACAAGATTTTTCATTTTAAAAGATGCCGTTTAGACATTTAAAAAGCCTTGGCATTTTGCCCCTTTCACTCAGCCTAGATATTAGATAAGAGAAAGGGCTAATAGAGAAATCTGTGCAATCAATTTATATAGAGTCAAGTTAGGACGACCATAGAGAATTTTCTTTAAACCATAAATAGGGTCGAATCATAAATGCAAAACTGATTTCTCCTGATTGGAAATTTATGGGAAATGTTAATAAATAAAGTTGTTAATAGGATCATAGATTCAAATACTTATTAATCTTTCTTAAAGACGGAGAAGATGACAAACTCGTTTGTACAAGAAACTTTGGTATGAGTATAGTTTCCACCCTAAGGACGAGAACAGAATACTTTTTATCGCAGAAAAAAGCAAATTTCCCGAGGGACGCTTGAATATATGTAGTATGTTTCATATCAAAATCAAGTTTCAAAATATTTTTGTGCTAAATAGTTTAACTTTTTTATGCATCTCCATTATTATTATGAGGTACCTACTGTATCCATTGCAAACATCAACTAAAATAGCCATTTTATAAAACTATACAATTAAAATAGGAGTAAGTATATTATATGTCGATCAAAGAAGTTGCTACTAGACAGCTGTGAACATATAAAACCAATTAAGAGTCACGTGCAAAATTCCAACTGACATTTGCAGTTCAATTCTTTTCGAATTAACCTATTTCGACATTATCGATCGTTTATCGGCCCACATTTGTCGCTTCATGAAATTTTTACAACATAATTACACCTTGCTCGACATTCCGAGTTATTGAAACGATCTATTTTTTATTTATGCGTCACTTAATAAAAGTCATGTAATCCTTATTCAAGCGTAGCATTTACATAACGTTAATATTTATAACTTTCATAAGATGCATTATTTATGAGGTATGTAAAACGTTTCCCATTTACTTAAACAAAATTTATCAACTAAGATTTGTGAGTAATGGTAGCTATATTGGTCAGGAATTGAATCTACTTGAGTGGTCCGTTGATAAAAAGCTTTTGTAGATAAATAAGGTTTTAAGAGACAAATACATACTGCTTATTAACTCATTAAATTTTTATATCGACGTATAATACAATCTCCACTTTTTCTACCAGGATCCAGCCCATTGTCCCATGTTAGTCTGGGACTTAAAAATAATGCGCCTACTGCGGTTCTTGCCTAGCATGTCGTAAAAGGCAACTAATTGTATATCGGGTTTTGGGTATGTGATTGTATAGGCGACAAGCTAGACACTTGTCACCACTTGATCACAATTTTCCATCTAACCTCCATGGCTGTATGTAGTTAAAGGGGCCTGCTGCCCCTTTGACTCTACCTACCCTTTCAGGGATTATGGGCGTAATAACTAACTAACTAAATGATGTTGTATGTATGTATGTGTGTATGTTCTACCAGAAAGTGAAACTATGATCACTAGTTACTAGAAATTGACAAGAAATTATGCTGTTAGTTGTGGTATAAAATTAACGTTTAACGTTTTCAAAATTATTATAACTTGCTTACAGAGAGTTTCTTGACTGAAATATCCATCAAAGAACTAACTATAACGTAGTTGTCACAAGGTAGGTATATGGTTTGTTAACGGGAGGAATCCCATTTTCGGAAAGGACATCAAAAATACTAGGTACATTGTATTATAAGCAAGATTTGGCGATTCAGTTATGGTATAGGATATCAGAATTATATACTTTCGAAGCATTACGTGAGCTATTTATTTCTGCCTGAATATCGCCATGGATTAGGTGTTTTTGTGTGTGTATGTATTTTTTGCATTGATGGAAACCCTTTAATAACCTATCAAATATTTCTGAGTTATAAAGACATAAACAACGGGGGTAAATTTTTACCAAATAGCTTTTACCATTTTTTTGAATAAGTTACTTCTCAACCCGGATGTAACGGTGACATTTTATACGAATGACACCATTACGGCAGGGTCCACGAAGTTTAACCGAATTGCCTACGTGGTGCCATAATCATTCAGTATTATTGTAGATGCCATTTGGTGAGAAAGTATTCTAATAATCGTTTGCAAACGGTACAATGCCATTTTTAAGTGAACATTGAATATAGATCTTTGTTTTATACGTTCCAAACATAAATATTTTAAAATAAAATCAAAAATTTGTTTTTACATAAGAACTACGAATATCAAAATATGTTTAATAACCCATCCATTTTTACCTAGTAAGCCAAGACCTGTATAGTTTTAAGAAAAAAACTTTAAAAAATATAAAAATACAAAGATAACAATACGGATAAAAATTATAAATAAATATAAGAAATATGCATGATAATGAAGAAGCAAATTCAGTTAAAAATAATACCTTTTCTTGTATTTTTTTGTGATTCTACTGTTAGTCGTCAGGAATCTTTTTTTATACTACTGAAGGCTGAAAAGCGAAACCCGATCGAGCTTCTCCATTATTTTATTATTTTCAGTTCACACATTAGATAACTTTACTTACTTATTACTATGTCTAGAATTAGAATTAGAGTTGGTCTAGAGACCAACTAGTAGCTACCGCACTTGAATCTTCCCCATAAGTCTCAGGTTTATTCTGTAGATATACAATTAATAGTGGGACCTTTCACATAATATAATCTTTAGTTTGGTGGTTTTACCTCTGGTTTAACTTTAAGTTATCTCGCCGCAAACTTCAAAGCAATCAAATAGCTGACTCATCAAACTGGGAACTAAGAAGGGAACTTTAATTAAGAGGATTGTTATTTCTGTCTTCACTTTGTCTAAATTAATTATGTATGTATTAGCTGCGGTCTCGAATTAGTATGAATGTTTTACTTTTAACTGGTTGAGTGGTAAAGAAAACTTTTACAACTTGTTGTATGTAATTAAACAAATAAATTAGTTTTTTTTTTAATTAGACAACATTAGAAACAGTTATCAGCTTCCAAAATATATGAAAACTTTAAGTAGTCCTGTTTTTAGAACGAATGGTGATATCACAAGACGCATGCAAATGTTGGATGTATAAATATTTTTTTACTTTTTATCTATAAAAATACAAGTATTACATATCACCACGTCTGCAATCCCCGAAAGGCTAGGTAAAGCTTAAGGGGCAACAACAAAACAAACGTATAAATATTTTTATTATCTACTTATTTATTCATTGATATAATAGTAGACTGACTCGATGGCGCTTCGGTAGTGACCCTGCCCCATGCGCCAAGAGTTATGGGTATTAAAAGTGCAACATTAAGTTTAAACCTGCTGTGCTCAGCTCTCTAATTGCAAGTTTTTCTGATATAATTTTACTTATACCTACCCTTGTCTAGTTTTCATACGAGTTTGAAGTTCTTGGAAACCTTTTGTATTCATGTCACGGAATAATCTAGCTCCTTTCTCAAAATCCTAAGATCACCACCCATATATCAAGTTACATAAAATCTCAGGTCATCTACAAAGAAAGCTACTCCTTTCTAGTTTAACATGTATGATTTTGTTGAGCAAAATTAACTTTTCTATAATAGGAGATTAAGTTATAAAAAAAGCTTACGTATATAAACTTGTAAGATATTATTTGCATTATAGTTAAGAAACTTTTGTTCTTTGTTATGTATGCTAGCTAATATAACTTAAAAGAGGTATTTAGAGGGATTTAATCCAAAGATATGATATTATCGTTTTGATGAAAAGGTTTTGAATGAAAACAAAATTAAGGCAGTAATCATTTTTTTTGTATTCACAAAAAAAAAATTGTCATTTTGTCGTATCTAATTATTTGAAGCCCTTCGATCTAGGTGATTACGTACGGATGTATTATGAACTTCTTCCTACGTTGTTCGTGTGTCCTTGGGATTTGTTAAAATGCCTTTCTCAGGGCTCAAAACTTTAGGGTGTAACTTTAGAGTGTTTTAGTATTTTGGGCATGAAGAATAAAGATATAACATACCGACATTACTTGCCTATTTATAATATTAGTAAGGATTTATGTGAATTTTCAATATTATTTTTCCACAGGGCTGGTTTTTTGGGAAAATATATAACTACACTTTTTTCGTGAACTGGACTTCTTGACCAACACAAGTCTGGAGTTTCGTACAGTTGATGGCAACCTTATCAATGATTTATCTTAATTTTTTTATTCTGCATGAAAATGACGGCCTCGACTTTCCAACTACCTACTTAATTTTTTGGCTGTAATAGGTATTTTAATATCCTTAAGACATGCTAAGGATGCTCCCCAAGTACTCCTACCTGTTATTCAACAGTCGTAACTAGAAGCATTATTCAAATACGCTTATTTGCTTATTTAGAGAGAAGCAAATAGATCTTATTTATGGACTAACATTTTCCTTGCGCGCCATAAAAAATGTAAAGTAGCTAATGCGGTTTATTTTGTAATGGATACTAATGTTGCGGCATCGTCATGTTTTATCTTTATCGCCATATCTTTGCCAAATGAACCTCGGAATGACTTCATTTGGGTATTTGACAAGTCATTCGTTAGTTTGGATTCATATTTAAACCTATAGCAGTTATTTTTTTCAATAACTGTTTACAAAGAAGGAAATAATAGGTGGATTTGTGGGCACAATATTTAAATAAAAGTTTAACAGTTTTCCGAAAATTTCTCACTATTTTCACTTCAAATGATATCTTTATTTCTTGAACAGTTATTTATTTTCAGCTATCAAGATGATGCAGTAAAATTGCTACGCATACTTAATTAAAAAAAAAAGGTATAATCATTATTATCAAAACTGCCGGTTTCTGAACTAAAACTTATATCAAGAATCATAACAAAATACGCATATGGATAAAATAATATTCAAACACATTTTGTGACATTTTGATTAAACTTTAAGAAACTATTTAATGTTCTCATGTTGATCTGAGATTCAGATAGGTACCAACTGTGCTACTTGTCTAGTACGTCGTAAAAGGTGACTAATAATGGATTGGGTTTAGGTTTAGTGATTATAAAGGCGACAAGTTCCTAAATTGTCACAAATTTTCAACTAACCCAAGTCAAATTTATTTTTGATGAATGCGTTTTAAGGAGTTATTTTTCTCCTTGGACTGTCTACCCCTTCGGGCATTGCGGGCGTGATGTTATGTTTGTACATTAATTTGCCCAAAGTAATAACAGAACCTCCGGTATTTTCCAGCTACGCAAGCCGGTTTCGACGCTGTCGATCCCCGGCGCGATGAAGGCGTACTCTGGCGGCGGGAGGGACGCGTCGACGGAGGAGGCTGGCGTCGCCCTCGTCGGAGTGCACAGCGAGTACCCGCGCTTCGGTGAGGAGAGGGCGCTCGGCGGCGGCACGTACAAAGGCGGGGGGGCAGCCAAGCACAAACCCAATATAGGCTATAGGTTGGTATCTAATACGGTCGCCGTAATTGGAGGCGTCCTCGCGTATATTGTGGGTGCGGGTCGAACAGTACATTGCACACATATTGTTTTTCTTTTATTTGTTTATAGAATGTTTGTATGAACAGAAAAAATCAAAGCTCCAGCACTACGCCACAACTGAATTACTTAGTTTGCATCGTAACAGTGTAGTGAGTCAATTTATTTTTTATAGAAAACGTATTTATGTACGTATTTATCATTACATACTCTCGTATATTAATACTTAATGGTTTTAACCACCAATCTATAACTGCACAAAGTCATTAAAAGTATATTTATTATTGAAATCCTGGTCATTTTATATCTTTAAACATTATTATGTTATCCATTTATATACTCAAACACAAAATAATTGCGTTTGAGTATAACTACACCTAAATATCATAAATAAGTACACATAGTATAAGTATTCTGGATAAATATTGTCAACTAACTAAAGTTAAATAAAATGATAGCACATTGCGACCCAGACACATAATAGCAAGAGTTAGACATCACAATCGTCTGACATTGTAACTTCTGTCTGCGACCCATTGTGTATGTTAGAGCTAAAGCTGATCTAGGTACGTACGTATATAAAATAACAAACTAAACAAAATTGGTCTTAATAGAATAAAAAAAATACTTTTCTTGAAATACTTGCTAAAGTTTCTTTTTCAAAAAACTATTATTTATACCGATGAAATTCCCAATATAAACAGAAGATTGTGAAAAATATTATAATGCTGGTAGCCATAGGGGCTGTCCATCGAAATAAAAAAATATAGCATTACACTTATGTTGAGCATATAAATATCATCTAAATTTAAAAATATTAAGTGTTGAAAATCTATTATGAAAAATTATACTTTTTACGAGCACCTAGTTAGAACCTAACATCTCACATAACATCGAAGTTTAATTCTTTTTATTTTTCTCAAATACCTATAACGATTGTTATCAGGATACCAAAATAGTTTGCTCATTGAAAATAGTGTTCAAGACTCTAATGAGGCTTTTTGCGACTTAAACTTCGAGAAAACACAGATGATCAAACAGCTTTAGGTGTCACAATGAATGATGGCGAGTCTTTTTGCTATTTATCGTCGATTGAACGAACTGCTAGTTAGCAAAGCTACTCTTCTTTAACTTAAGCAGAGAGAATCGTACATTATTGCATTGAAAATACATTCTGTGATTTAAAAATGTGGAAATAGAGAACCCACATATAAAAAAAATATATAAGTTAATAAAACATAAACAAAACAAGCAAGTCTTAAGCCCAGTCTCGTGCCTCTGGATTTTTAAGATCTATGTACTCATAATACTATTAGCTCAGCGGTGAGGGAAAACATCGTGATGAAACCTGCACATTCAACGACTATAAATGTGTAACCATGATCAAAGTTGCTCTAATACCCCTATAAAAAGGTTACGAAGGTCAAATCGGCAGTCGCTAAATTGTGAATATAAGGAGGATGATTAAAGTATAACGTACGCAATAAATTGGCCATAAACTAAAAATATCAAACACAATTTCATAGAAATCTTATTATATATTGCACTTATAAATATTTCTCTACTGCTTTTTGATGCCATTCGGCATGTGTTAGCGCACGCGTGGAATAAGTATTCGGCTCGGAGGAGTTTATTAAACACGTTGCTTGAGAAGTTGAGAGCCATGCTTATATCATATTCCTTTTGCATCTTTATAAAGCTATTTTATCAGTTTCAAGAGATATTTGGATCTTATCTGCGTATATATAAATATATATTAATAGATAAACAGTTAAATGTGAAGTCTTAAAATTATTAGGGTTTGTGATTTAAGGCAATTAATGTTTGATAGCATCTCTAGTGGAAAATATTAACAAGTATGATTGATTATTGAAATACGTCAAGGAACGTACAATCAATGATTGTGCGTGTATGTTTGGGTACTTCGGTTCTTAGAGTAACAATAAAATAGACCATAATAGCTTCTTTGTATACACTTGATTAACCACGAATTAAGAAATAAAGTCAAAAATTTTTAGTATCCAAAATATAAGGGTCAAAAGTGCCATCCGTAATCAGTAACAAATAATAAAGGGGAATCTGTATCAGAGCTCCATAAATGAACAGTAAATAATGAGTATAAACCGTTCAAAGAATTCAGTGACGGGGCTTGTAATACCGCCATGCTAGCTAACAGATGCCGCCATTTGCCGCTGTAGGTTGCAGTGTGGCACGCTCATTTGTGAAAGCCGTTCATTCCATCATCTCTGCATAGGTATTTGTTAAACTTTTTCTAGCCTCCAGTCCAATTTATAATGATCAGACACAATATTTAAATTTACAATTCTGGACCTTTGGTGCCTTTGATGTGTCAAATATTCGAGATCCGCAACACATTTGTAATGATAGATTTGGTGATGCAAATATACATAGTCTACTATAATTGCATACATTAGTAAGCCGTTTGCTTATTTACCATTTTTAGTGATAAAAAAAACACACCCGTATATCTATGAAAGCAACCAGCAGATATTAAAAACGGGAAAGTTTGAATAGATTCCTGCAACCACCATCCGCATCCGTGCCGTGTGAAACTGGGTTGTTTTTTCACTCTGGCAGTATAGTATGCGCCAGGCGAATTCATGCAATGTAAATAGGAGTAGCGCTGCCACCAAACACAATCTGATCAACCACTGAAACCACAAACCGACTAGGCTGGGATTTATAAGCTCCAACTGTATTCGAGATTTACTGCATAGGCAGATTTATTGTAAAGTCGGTTTACAAAGCACCTATTATAACTTTGAAGATTAATTTCAATGTCTATTACGGTATTTCCTAAACCAGTTTGTTGTTCTGAAGCTCTTTTAAACTTTAACCGCGAACACAATAATGTTAATGACGTATCTACGTTAGTTGTGTGTTATCTAAAAGTCGGAATTAGTTTTAGCTTAGTAGGCTTAACAAACGATTGGGTGTGGTTAACTTGGTTTATTCTATACGATTTCTTTGTTTTAATATGTCTACATGGTCAAAAGGATGTATTACCTTGATTTTAACCAAGTGTAGGCTATTTAAACTTACTATTTAACACATTTAAAAACTTCTAAAAGTTGTTAGGTGTGATGCATTTTGCAATATATTTAACATAACAAAGAAAATAGCATAACTGTAAGTTTAATTGCATAATCCTGTACAGTCTTTACAATCAGTAGGTATTCGAAAAATATTAATACTTCATACACAGTTGATTGTTTTATTGATAGCGAAACCACTATTTTCATTAAGTCTCATGGGTTATAGAACCAATAAGCTGCGTAATAAAGCTGAGATCAAAATGTTGGGGAACCGACGAGTTATTCCTTCGAGAGCTGAATTCATAAACGATGTATCATCACTGGTACAGTCAGCGTGAGATGTGTGGAAGAGGATCTTATTTCTAAGCCTTGACTATTGGCGAGTAATAAACTGGGACAAGAATTCCCGTGTTAAAAGGAAATACGTTTTGCTAAACGTAACTTAATTATTGCTAGGCCTTACTATAGGCCTGGATTGGATGTATCTGTAAAGCTTGCACGAAAGACATAGTTTCACAGCTCTCTCCCTCTTCGGCTTCAAGAAGAGCTGAAGCCCCGGTGATTGAGTATAAGTATTGAGATATAACCTGCTAGTGTACCTAAAACTGTTCATTTATTACTATGCAGACTGTAATAGATAGTATACGAGAGCATCAAGCTGAGACCAATAATTAACTAGTTTACTTGTTCAGTGTTAGATGAGAAATCTTTATAATCCTAGATTAACACTATATACGGACGTTCTTTGTGTTTTTGTATTTGATTTGAAACAATAATATCTGAAGCCAAAGGTAATTTTACGCCATTAAACACTGCTAAAGTTTACAAAATAATCATGTCATTCCATAACCATATGAACTAGTGGTCACCCAATGGTGAACTCTCACATACTCAAAACCTCATATACCTTTAGTCGCCTTCTACGACATGCTAGGCAAGAAACACAGTTGGCACATTATTTTTCAAAATCTTAATGTTATCTTGTAACATCTCACTAATATTAATGCTCTGCCAATGATGCTGATCTCCGCTAATATAAATTAATGTTCTAGACGCAAATTAATAGTTGTACCTTATCTATGTACATGACTTAGTTATACATGAATTTAATTAGTCCGTTTGGATAATTTCATTACATCGTTTAATTTTTAATAAAATTATAAAACAGTCTCCTCTTACAATTATTAAATCAATTGATAAATAATACTTATTTGATTCAATGAAAAATAGGTTAGGAGTGAATATTTTATAATCAATCCAAACGATATATTTATTGTTATTCGAAGTGACTCAAAAACTAAAAATACTAGAAATTAATTAAGAAATTGTTTACACTAACATTCTGATGAGGATCAGTTTGTTAGTGTAAGCAATTTCTAACAAAACTAATAACAGACAAATGTCATCAACATTTACTGATAATATAATCGTATGCATGTATGTATGTAAATTCATATTTTAAAACGAGTAAGTACAACGAGTATACAGATCTATAAATTGCCTCAAATTTTAAATTATGAACTTACATACATGCATACGATTACCAGTAAATGTTGATGACATTCATCTGTGATTAGTTTTGTAACTAAGGTCTAGACCAAACGGCATAATATGTATAGTCATTTTTACGCTTAACTAAATATATATATTATATCTTGTAAATATACCTGTATTTATTTAATAAAACATCATATTACAACTAATGATACTTAAAAACAGTAGAGGATAATCGTATCTCTTTACACACATTAGCAAAAACTTACAGATTTTCAATGTTTTTTTTCTTCAGTTCTTAGTTACCGAAACACACGCAGCTAAGGTTTTTAATAATGACTAAACGTTTTAATACAGCCTTGAACGATTGGAAATAGCTTGCATCATGGCCGGATCGATTTTGTACGAGGCAGAATAATTTAAGTGCATTTTCTGCTGTCGTCATAATTCCACTAACATAGTATTTATCTTTTAAAGCCTTGTTTTCGATGTCAGTCTATACTCATTGTTAAATATAATAGGGTAAAGTCGGAAGAAACATCGATTTAAGTTTGAGTATAATTTATGTATTAAGACTTGAAACTAAGTCACTGGATAAATGAAAAAGCGTTTTGGGATCATTTCATATAAATTGTTTTAGATTGAAATGTAACGCGTGTTTTCCATTGTAAGTTTGTTTATGGAACTGTTTTTCGTGCTTTGTTTTATGTAAATTAACTAAATATTTATTAGAAACTCTTAATTTTTAACAAGAAATATTTACACGTTTTAGTAAAGTAATGTTTTTATTTTTATTATAAAACACAAATGTAATTAAAATTTAAATAATCCCCTATTTATATTTTGATGCATGAACCATTATTGGCTTTGTGAAACGTAAACTGATAAAATGTTTAAAATGCACTAGTGCCTGTATAAGCACTTAAATTGAGAGATAAGTAATATTAATTGGCGGTCTACATATTTAACTTTTTCACAAAGCTTGTTTCGAACTGATATTTTCATTATTTTACGCCAATATATCAAAACCTTGATTTATGTATTAAAAAGATCTCGTGTGAATTCCAACATTTACGATAAGTTAATTAATAGGTAACAAAATTATCATACTACTATTATAAGAAGGAAAGATTTTTTTGTTTGCATTGAATAGGTTCCGAAACTACTGAACCGATTTAAAAACTTATTTCACCAATAGAAAGCCACTTTATCACCAAGTAACATAAACTATAATTTATCCCCGTATTCCCACGGGAACGGGAGCTACGCGGGTAAAACCGCGGGGCGCTGCTATTCATAATATCCTAGCTTAAATCTACTTTTGGCTAAAATAAGTTGAAAACGCACTGCTCCTTGGGTTCTGACTACCATTCCAGGGACCATTTCCTAAAGAATAATATCCGAAATAAGAACCATCGTACAACAAATATAGGGAGGAAGTATTCCTATTAGTAGCAAATATTCATAAACACTAAGATAAGTTGAATACTTTTTGGGCAAGCTACTTAAGGCCTTGTTCCCAAATAAAGTTTGATCAGCTTTACGTCACTTATAAATTTATTCTGGAATCGAAAATCAACGAAGTCGTTTTCGATGAAAGATCGCCCGTCAATTAATATAATCTCCTAATTTTGTGATAAACAAAAACAAATGCTTGGTATTTATTCGGATTTTGTTATATACATAAGCAACAGTAATCAAATACTGTTAGATATATTTTTTAACACAATCAGTACTTGTTTGCCTTTTCCCAAAAAAATCTCGACAGAGTCGCGAATATACTATAAATTCACCCTTAAAAATTATGAACGTTTGTAACGTTTTTACAAATTTTAAATAAAATGTGTGCTAACCGTTTCACTTATCAACGTTTCATTTATTATTCATATAAAACGAACAAAACAGATATTCTAGAAACTCGGCGAGATCAAAACGCGAACTTTCAAACCACTTAGAATCAACTCATTACACTGTCAAACTATAAAAGTTAGGGCATTTTAATTGGCGACCCGCTTTGAACCTATCCAAATTTCACTTGTGAATCTGTCGAAAGGCGGCGGAGGTGACAGCGAATGCCCCGCCGTCCCATCAATAAAGTTAATCTGGGAATTCTGGACGTCGGCACGGAAACTGCCGGGAGGTCACTGCGAACGCACGAATGGAATTGGCTCGATTTGTTTTGCGAACGACGTGGGGAGATCAAACAATGGCTTAGTTTCTTAGTTTATTTTTAGTATTCATTGATATTGTCCCGTTTAGCGTGCGGTGATGACAGTCTGGGTCGTATGCTAGTGGACGTTTATAAAAAAGGTTCTCGCTTGGAATTTTAGCTATCTATTTGAAAAGATAGCTAAAATTCTATCTTTATAAATTCTCGCTTTATTAACTAGAAGTTAATCGCAGTTTTTCTCGTTAAATCAACATTTAAGGATCATTTAATAACTATGTCTCCTAAAATACCTAGCAAGTTCTGATACTAAGTCTGCCCTTTTTATGACAATTAATTATGTTTTTTCTTGTTATTTCTCAAAACCATATCAGTTAAACTTGTTATATTTCCAGTTTAATGTCGTATGAGGTATCTACCTAACATATTTTCTTCATCTCATTTCAGATTAGGTAGAAGAAAGGCGCTTTTTGAAAAAAGAAAACGAATAAGTGACTACGCTTTAGTAATGGGAATGTTTGGTATTATTATAATGGTTATAGAAAACGAACTGTCAAGCGCTGGTGTATATACTAAGGTAAGGAATATCATATCGATAGCTCAATGCTCGATTTATATTTAACGGCTCTCCACGGTTCTGGTAGCGTTAGTATTGCATAACTATCGATAATTTCATTGTCGCTTGCTGGCCTCGAAAGATAGTATGAATATCGATACTATTGATTAGTAACATTGGATCATTGGGTCATCAAAATATTACTTTTATTAAAAACTATAGTTGGTACCGGGCACACAGAAACACTATTTTATAAGATCGATTTTTGCTTAGACATAGATAACATATTCTGGGGTAAAATTTGAAGACACATATTAATACATGCTACCAACGGTCTTATGGAAAACCGATGAAAACTTTTAAAACTAATTAGTATCGATACAATGCCACACTATGCGGCGCCCAATTTGCCTGAAAGCTTACCGAAGCGTAACATTGCTCGTTTTTATTTCTTATATTATTACGGTATTATGGCTAATTATTTAAACTATCTAGTTATGATATAATAATATATAACATAATATAAAATTAATTATATGCGGTATGTCTGATATCGGGGCAGTAACAGAAAATATATAAAATTTTATCGACAATAGGCTAGATGACTAAAAAATTTTGCTTAGTCCGTCAGTTAGATTATAAAAAAATATTGAACACGTATTTTTTAATTTATTTGTCAAACAAACATTGACGAAGATAGAATGCTTACAAGTTGCGCGTGACGTCACACCTACGTACAATTTTTACAAAGTAGTGACGTCGCAAGCCCCCACTCCAAAACTTTGATGCTCATTATCTTTGTGATTTTTTGTTAATTTGATAAAGCGAAAAATATGTGTCTAGTATTTTGTATAATGTAACTGACGGACTAAATAGAATTATAGTTTTTTAAGTCAGTCCCTATTGGCTATTGGATACATTTTCTTTTAATTTACGCCGATAGTTGGTCACACTGCATACAATCGAACTGCATAAATCATGAGAGCTCGAAAAGGGTATCTTTAGAGCCAGCTGAAAATTCTATTCTGGAAAGAAAAAGGTTCCGCATTAAATTACATAAGCACGTCACCATCGCTGGCCTATCAGTGAGTCACGCTTTGCGGACCCTGCAAAGTCCGCCATGTTCTCTAAATTTATATGAGCCATGTTCGTCCGATCGTATTTTATATTTTTTTCTAAAAATACTTATCACAGTATTATATTAATGGGTTTCATCAATCTTACAATCTTAAAGAAATGTATTAAAAGCGAAAATTAGCCTCACATAATATGAGATGCATCTCCCTACTCTCACTTTGTCAAGGCTTCCACTCACTCTGTTTCCTCTGACTAATCTTAACTGAAAGAATTATACATGGCTTTTCTTGAGTAAATTGATCAGTTTTGTTCAACTTTGACTCATAAATCGAAGATAGACAACATTTTTACGGATACCGTTAATTAAATTCTAACTGGGCATGAGTGAAGTTTTTGGTTGTCATAAAATTTTCCTGCCTTTTTATGAAGAAAAGCGCTGCGTTTTTTGTACCAATTACAAAAAATAATGCAAAAGGGCATTTGTATTATTTAATAATACAAAATAAAGTAATTTTTGGTCCTCTCTAAAATGTTGGTTTAGGCATTATTAAAACTTCACTGACGATATTATAAAAGTAAATATGTAACAAATATACTCATTATATTTCAACAGTACGTTTATTATTTTTCAGGCATCAATATATTCTCAGGCGTTGAAGACGCTTATATCAATGTCGACTGTGATTTTACTTGGCCTAATCGTCGCGTATCACGCTTTAGAAGTACAGGTAAGTTTAAAATACATTTATTTGTATTACTTTTAATAAACTGCGATCAATGCATCACGATTATAGAGGAAAATTTTAAAATATGTTATACCACGTGTCATGGTTTACAAAGATACATCTCATTTTTGATAAGATGCTAGGTAGATTTTTCTCATAATATTAGTTTTTTCTTACACCTAGCCAGAGCTTGCTTTAAAGATAATGTTCTATATTTTATCTGATTATTATTAATGCATTCATGCAATTGCTATACTGTACAACCTGTCATATACATTTGTTAAAGTTACTGAATTGATTTTTCTCAAAATGTTGATGCAATAAAGATATTTTAGTTTCTTATGTCTAGACTTATGTTTGGTTATGCACTTTTACCAGTATCACAGAAGGCACTATTGCTATTTGCTTATGGATTAAATAAAGTAGACACGAATATTGCCAAATCTACTGAAACGTTGGATCTATACAAACTGTGCGGCGCCCATTTCACGCTCAATCAGTAAATCCAACCACTGAGCCTTATAATCACTACGGTTTGAATGAACGTACGAGTCAGTGTTGCCAGCCGTGAACGTTTCGTTTAAGGTAATGCGATTATGCGGTATTATGCCGCAGTCGCGAAAATCATTCTTATTAGGGAAGCAATTTCATTTTATTGTAAACCATTCATTTATAGAAAGGTGTGAATTCAAATTACATCTAAAATTAAATTGCTGGTGCGTAACTCGATGAATGAACTCAAATTTGTGACTTTATTCCTAGATTAAATTATTTCTCAATCAAGAGGCTTGAGATCTGATTCAAATAATTTAATAAATTAAGTATGCAAGAATTCATTTGTATTGTATTGGTTTATTATTATTAAAATAATGTCGCAGCATTAACGTCTACGTGACGATATTTTTTAAAAATAATAAATAAAATATCGTCGTACTAAAACTATTAATTATTTCAAAGAACAAGACAATGAGTAATAAGCCATTTCACAATTTTTTGCAAAAAGTAAATTTTATTTTGATAAGGTGGAACATTTTGAAAAGTAGTGTCAAGCGACTCACAGAAAGCCTTTTAGAAACCCATTACCCAATACACTGTTAGCCACCTTCTACGACATGCATGATAAGGAACTGGTGGTTTTGATTCCCACCCAGGACAAATATTTGTTTCTGTATTTAAATTATTCTGGATGTTAATATTCCCTATTGAAGAAAATATTTGTGAGACTACTATTGATTCTGATATTCGTAACACAGGTGAATTCGTAAACTCGGAAATAGATTAATGTATGTGATGTTTTCTGATATTTATACATATATTTAAACATCCCGTTCTTAATCAGGGACCATTTAACCAGACCAATATGTTACTATTTACGTTAACCAGTTCTTTTTTCCAATTCCAGTTATTTATGATAGACAACTGCGCGGACGACTGGCGGATAGCGATGACGTGGCAGCGCATCGCGCAGATTGTCCTCGAGCTGGCCATCTGCGCCGTCCACCCCATCCCGGGCCAGTACACCTTCACCTGGACCACGAAGCTGGCGAACAAGGGGGGCGTTATAGGTGTTGAAGTTGTAAGTGTGGATTCTTATTGTTCCGTAGAATTAAAAATCTGTGGTTTCACATAATATGATGTTTAATAAAATTTTGCTACTATACAAATCTTCAATAGAACTGGCCTAGGTACAAAAAAGTAGATTATATTTAGTCCGTCAGGTAAATTACCAAAAATAAAAAACATAATCCTTTTTTTTCTAAGTTACATCAAATATGTATACGAAAATTTCCAAAGATACAGCACATCGAAGTATTCGTATGGGGCTTTTTGACGTCACCATACACTGACAATTGACAGGCTCGTTGGTCGAGTGGTCAGAGACCCTGGCCACGAACCTAGGGTCGCGGATTCGAATCCCGCTAGGAGCAAATGTTTCGTGTGATGAACATGGACATTTGTACTCGAGTCATGGATGTTTATACACGTATTTAAATACATACTACACGTATTTAAGTACATTCTTATAAGCTTGTCCTATGGATACTGGGTGAACGGATAGACATCTATCCGTTCACCTAGTATCCATAGAACAAGCTTATAGCTTAGTTTGGAACTAGATAATTGGTGTCTTGAGAATTTATTTATTATAATTGTATGGGCTTAGGCTGGACTAAATTTGGCGCGAAATTTGGACTCACTTTTTCTCCGTATTTTTTTATTCTGAATAAAAGAAAAAATTGTAAAGAAAAGATACAAAGCTATTTTAGAAAATATTTAAGACTATTACCTATTTAACAATACATATTGCACATTTGTGCGTAATTTTACTTTTATATGCAACATTCATAATGCGGTCTAGGAAGGTTGAGAACATGCTTGGTCGTAATTTTATTTCACTTCCTTCATTGCATCAATTTTCATCTAGATACACTCGTACGTTTGGTAAAATATGAACCGTATTTTCATTAAAAAAATGTTTTTCTGCCTTTTTTTAGTAAAGATTTGATACTGTGCTATTTTATTGAAGTGTGTATTTGATCATTAATTTTATCTTTAATGAAGTTTTTTGTGCTACATACATTAAAAAAATACATAATTTTTTTACAAGATAAATTCAACTTTCTTTAGCCAAATTTTATCGCCAAAAACTATTATTTTGATTTGTTGCTTACTGATACTCCTTTTTCGATTTCTCCTTAGGGCACAATGTATAAGCAAATTCAGGTTTGTATTGATTGAATTACGGTGTTAAGAAGTTTAAGTGATGTAAGAGTGTCGTTGGCATGAATTTGTGTTGATAATGTGTATTTTGGAGTTTTGTCCGTGTGAGTGACGGTGTATGGTCTTAATTTATAGACCCGTAGTATGTCTTGTGGCAGTTTTTGATGAATTGGCCGCTATCTGCTTGAGAATAAAGTTTAAAATTCAGCAAATAATACTTTAAAATTGGAATATAATTAATTAGACACAAATTAAACATGGATATTTTTATGTAGAAACTTAAAGCATCAGCCTTTTTCTAAATGAGCATATCTACATTAGACCACCTTAAAATATATATTATTATCAAAAAGCTATGCGAAAAGGGCTGGTTAAAATAGAAAATATTAACGCTTCTAATACTTAATGTTTTGCTCTCAAACAGTAGCGTCCTAGAAGGTATAGATCCTCAGTGCAATTTTGTGAATATAATTGTGAACATTTAAATAAATCACTTATAGTATTTTTAGTACATTATTGTCTTCACAGTGTTCAGTGCCGTCTGATTTATGTTTTGATGGAGTACCTAAATTTGTAAGTGCACAAAATAGATAATTTGACGTCACTCAAAAGTAATACTAACATTTAGATTCCGAAAATTTTAGATTAGATTCATTGAAAAAAAAATATATATATTTTAATGAATTAAAATCATTAAAAATAAATAATATATGGTGTGATGTTACAGCACTAGAAACACTTTCAATTAATGTTTAATTTTAAATATAATAATAATATAATACAAATCTTTTGACATTATCAATAAATACATAAATACAGTAGTTTGATTTTTTTTTACTGTTCAAGAAAATGTCTTAAATAAAAACATTTCCCAATAGTTAACACAAGATTTACAGACAAATAAACGTAGATAAGGCTTTTAACATCATATTATGTTGATCTTATTATACACGAAATGTACCTATTATCTAAATAACTTCCATCTTTATTAATGGACCAACTTACAACTAATACATTTGTAAACATATGGTTCCCTGTCTGACTTTTTTGACTCTACTGACATCACTTGCAATGTGAACAACAACACAATTTTTTTTACAAGTGCCTTAAGGTGTTAAGATAGTAATAAGTTCTTCTTATATTATTTTAAAACACCGCTATATTTTTTAATTTGCAATGTGAAATGCGTTGTTCATATTTAGAGCATTGTGTTGAAATACAAGATGAGCGCATAGTTCTAGAGTACTCATATTTTGATTTTTTTTTTTTAAGTTTTTAGTGTTAATATGTGTTGTTATCTTAATTTCAGGTCCCGTATGACGTCACGCTGTCGTTGCCGATGTTCTTTCGGCTCTATCTTATATGCAGGGTCATGTTGTTACACAGCAAGTTGTTCACGGATGCTTCTTCCAGAAGTATAGGAGCTTTAAACAGGATTAATTTTAACACTAGGTAATATGTAGTTTATTAGTACCTAGATATAATCGTCTAATACATATTATTGGTTACCCCTAGAAGTAATAATATTTTGGTTATTAAAGTATCTATTACATTAATAATTGAAAAGTAAAGTAAATTTTAATTCAGCCCCTGAATAAAGGTGGCCTTATCAATTTGGTTAGTTGACACGAAAAATTATATTCAAATTAATGTTTATTATTTGACCACCGCATTTTTATGGGAATTGTACCGTTAATATTTAATCATTATGATGTTAGACTTTTTTTTATAATATTACTTAGTTGTTGAACTAAACATCTTTTCTTTTTGTCTCAAATTCATTTTGAAGAAATAAGTATAAAATGAAAAATGCCGTGGTATAAACAAAGAATGTTGCATGATTTCACAGGTTCGTTTTGAAGACACTCATGACGATATGCCCTGGCACCGTCTTACTAGTTTTTATGGTGTCGCTATGGATAATCGCAAGTTGGACGCTCAGACAATGTGAAAGGTCAGTATTGTTGTTACATGTCGTCACTTTAACATAACATTCGTTTTAAGCAATATTTCATATGATAACCATACAATAATGGCTAGTACGCCATACGTCTGTGGAGTAAATTATATTTGGCAAATTGTTTTTTGTTTTATTTATTTATATACTTTTCTTATAGTTTTATGCTCAAACGGATTTATATTGTCATCGAACATTTTTGCTTCCATTATTTTTTATCACTCATTTCACTTGTATTTCGATGTATTTCACCAGTGTACTGCCTAAGTGGGCATGCTGTTGCTTTTGTATTGTGGCGTTGTAAGTATTTGTTTCGCTTTTTGACCCACCGTGTTTTTGTTTTCAAATTCTACGTTATGAACATTAAAAATGAAAAGTTGTGTAGAAATGCTAGGTTCATTATCATCACAATGAAATACAAGAGTTTGACTTTGACTATTTCGCAATCGTAGCTTTTTAAGAATCAACTGAGAGAACACTGCTATTCAATCTGTTAGTTTACGTGTTGGATGTTGTAACAATGGACGTGATGACAGAGGACGCTTGTTGTGATACACTAGTACAATCACTGAGCACTTATTACGCTGATACTATGAATATAAAGCTGGAACAAATATATGATACTGCAGCACTAGAACAAAGATATACACAAATGGTATTGTAGTGAACTAACTACGAAAGCTTATTCTTTATTCAAAATAAAATATTATGATAATACGATAAGTAATTTACGCACAAAATGGCTCTAAATAATGATACTAAACACACTTTAGATGGCTTCTAAATATACGCCATAAACAACTACGTTCACGCACTTGAATATTGCACTTGTGTCACACTCATGCATCAAAACAAGTTACCTCTATTCCCTTCAAGCAATTTGCTTCAAAGTCTTTGTCACTATGTGTTTCTTTCTTCTTCTCTTCTCTTCTAAATGTTTATATCTGTGTTTCCGTAACCCTGTTCACCTTAGGCAAATTGAGAATTTAATTCACGCATGGCTAAAAGTTGTTTGGTATTCAACCCAGATAAGTGTTTAGACTGCACGTTGTATGTACAAGTCTTATTGTTATTATAATATTAGTCGTTAAATGTGTAGAGGGAATTTTCTTTTCAAAATTAAATGGGCATGTCAATGTTTAAGGAATGAGTTTATGTCTACGCTTAGACATTTGTTTAACGATTCAAATTATCCATTTGAATTTTTTAACCTCTCCATATTTGAAATTCAATCGCCATGATATAGGATATATCTAATTTATTGCTCATGCTCGGATTGGTTATAAGTTAAACTGTTTTCTATTGTTTTTGAATGTGATAAACAAACGGTTATCTTGTGGTTCTTGTCGGGCATTTTGGCTCTCAGGTTCCACGATGAAGACCATGCCAATTTGCTAAACTCAATGTGGCTGACAGCTATAACCTTCCTCTGTGTTGGCTACGGTGATATAGTCCCCAACACTTACTGCGGCCGTGGCATAACCCTCACCTGCGGTATGGTGGTATGTATAAAAAGCAGTAGGATACTTTGGGTTGACATTAAGGACTCCGTCATATATATATTCTTGAGAAATTTCGGGCGTCCTCACTAGGCACTGCAAGAAATTGAGTGACAATTTTGAATCCAAGTGCAATCTAGGTTCTAAACTTGCTTTGTCTAGCGGACTTCGTTAGGTCGGTAAAGGTGAGCCATTTTATGTGTTTATTTAAAATCTAATACACTTTTTCGAAGCAAGTTTAATTAAAATATTTTTAATCAAAGTCAAACTCTTCTGCATTGAATTTTGTCTCCTTTTTCTGAGTTTTTGTTTTGTTTATTTTACCTATTTTGTTCTCTCACTTTTCGCACAAATACGTTATTACTGCTTAGGTAGGCTTAACACTCGAATGGTAGGTTGTCGAACTTGAGAAGTAGACAAATCGTCTGAGTAAAGCTTTGAAATTTATTAACAATTCAGGTTTCACGATGAAGAACACGCTAACCTACTGAATGCGATGTGGCTTATTGCGATAACGTTTCTCTCCGTCGGTTTTGGTGACATTGTGCCAAACACATATTGCGGCAGAGGTATAGCTGTTAGCACCGGCATTATGGTAAGTTCCTTACAGAAAACCTATGTATTCGTGTTGACTGACACGTGTTGATCGCACAGATTTTCAAAACTTCTCTCAAATAATGTGAGGCGTATAACACTTAGAAGAAAAGCGTTATAAATTATATCACGGACTGTAAAAAACCTAACAGACCTCAAATTCATGAAATTCTGAGCGTCTCAGCTTAAATTTTACTGAATTTAAGATCTGCTGGAATGAACCTACTGATATGTTTTATACAGTTTTTCTTCTATTTGCTGCTTACTATTCTTGCTGTCAACACAATTTCCGTGAATGACACCTATGAACAAACCACCGTTGGACTTTTTCTCGCCTCTATGTATATTAATAATATATTTTTGATGATAATTTCAGTCAGTCAACACACATGTTTCAATGTAACGACCGATCATACACTTAACCGATATGCTTTACACAAGTAAATGGAAATCAATGCATTATCACCAAGTTTTCGATGTATCAGTGTTGAAGTATTTACTATTAAATGTATAAAAATAATCTTTTTGATTTTTGATGTTGATGGAATTATTGTTTTTTGCAACAACTGTATAGAACACATAAATGTAACGCCACAACTATGTAACTCACACTCAGTGTACACACTCCTAACAATACATTGATTATTTTTATTATGTTCCCGACTATTTATATAACTTGCTGCCGATATGATGATTTTAATAATATAAAAGAATATAATTATACAAGTAGTACCGTCTTTAATGATTTTTATTGATTGAAGTAACGTCCATTTCCCTGTTAAAACCAGCTATTAGAAATTATATATTTTGTAGTATGGAATGCTTCATTTCTCCTTACTCTTTCTAGTTCTCTCTTCACTTGAATATTTCACTGAATTGCACAATAAGTTTGTTTTAAAATGGCTCACTTTTCCTATTAATTACTTTAAATAAAAAATGTACATTAAATATTTTGCACCTAAATAGTGTTTGTGATAAATGTTGGTTAAATAATAAGATAGATGTTCTTAATGTTAAATGGAAGTAAACGTCTGAACTAAGTCGTGCACTGATTAGACAAAATTGCACTAAATGGAATCAAGTTTCACGTAATAAATTAAGATTGGTAATGATAACTAAAATTGAGACGATAAAAGGTGCGAAAGATCGTTCACAAAAGGACAATGACTTTCGCGCTTTCATTCGTTAATAATAATTTTAGAAATTTGCATTTTGGCACAATGATATCATATAGAAATAATAAAAGTTACCAAATAAAATGGCTACAATTAAACAGATTTTTTTTTTCATTTATTTAATGCGATTAATTATCAAGACGGTTAACTGTGACATCTTTATTCAAAACTCTATTGACAATTTCTACTATACTTTAATTATTGGCTACAAACTCTACTCCATGTCTCATTTGACCTGTCTTCATTAAAATATCATAACTATTTTCTAAAAAAAAGAAAGCACATAGCTGAAAATTATTGTTTCTTTTCATTTAGCCTTCGATAATGCCTCTTATTGGAATGTCAAAATTCTTGAATGCTTGTACACGTTCGCTTGCATTTTACATTAAGATATTCACTTAACAGGGAGCTGGATGCACAGCGTTATTAGTCGCGGTTGTTTCAAGAAAATTAGAATTAACTAGAGCTGAGAAGCACGTTCATAACTTCATGATGGACACACAACTTACTAAAAGAGTAAGTATATCGGCGACCTAAGTTCATCACAATTATTGTTAATCTAATTAACAGGGGGCGGGATGTACAGCCTTATTAGTGACCGTTGCTTCGAGAAAATTAGAGTTGACTAGAGCTGAGAAACATGTGCATAACTTCATGATGGAAACCCAGCTCACGAAAAAGGTAAGGTCTCTGTTACTGGAGTAACAGCAGCTGAAGGTAAGACTTCGTGCCAGGTTAAGCTAATTCAACTAAATAATGCTTGTTACGCTAATCACGATAACACTAGTATATGGGTTGCAGATGTGTTTATAGAGTTTCAATAACATTTTTCTAAACGTAGAGATTTGAGAAGTTGTGTACATGCCAAAAGTAACTAAATTTTATTAGTTATAACGGTAGTGATTCTAGTGATAAAACATCTGGTAATATTATTCAGTAAAAATGATCACTCGATAATTAAAATAATGTCATATTATCGTTGTCTAGGTATTAACTAGCTACAATTTGGTAATTCTAATCAGACATTGGACAGCCATGTCTGAAACTTTTTTTTGCAATGAACAGCTTTGGAAAACTTTTTTTTTTCAATGTCAAAAACGGTCTATTTGTATCTCATTTCAATATCCAGATAAATTTATTACTTACTTAAATTTAAGAAGAAGAGGCTGCAAAAGATGTTTTAAGATTTTATTTTCGGAAATCCCTAATTATGTACTTATTGGAAATACATACAAACTCGAGTAGAGTCGAGTAAGAGCTTATAAAAGCTCTTTTGATAATATGTTAACAAACATGTTATATTTAAAAAGAAACTCGTAACCTTATAACACTGATAGCCTAATAGATACACGATTGTACGTGACACAATATGCATGATAGAAAACACAGCATACCTAAACGAACATGTCTTAAAGAGAAAAATCAATAAGCTATTTGTATAAATCAGCACTTTGCGATAACGGTAATAAATGTGTGGCATTTCGTATCAATGTCATTCTTTATTATTACATACATAGTGCTGATAAATAAAACGCTAGTAAACATTTTAAAATTACGCTAAACTTAATAAAAATAACACATATTTGTGGGCAAGTCACCTGGTTTTGTCTAATAAATAAATATCCTTACTAAATAATACTAATAATTCTATAACATACTTTACAAATAAAATGAGACACAGTAGATATAAGTGCATAATTTCTCTTGGAAAATTTATGTAATATACCTAGGTATTCTGATATATAAAAATAAATAAACATTTATATCTCTAATTCAGGTATCAAAAATCCGTAAAACCGCGAGGACATTGTGTCTCATTTAATTTTATTCGTAGCATTTCTCTAAAGCTATACATAAAGTAAAAGTTAAAACTACATAGTAGTAAAATAGTATAAATAAAGATATGAAAAAAATTAAAATACCAAGGAGAATTTGTTTTGCAGCTGAAAAACGCCGCGGCAAACGTGCTGCGAGAAACGTGGTTAATATACAAACATACGCGGCTTGTGAAAAGAGTCCACCCAGGCCGAGTAAGAACACACCAAAGGAAATTCCTATTAGCTATATATGCGTGAGTAACAAAAATCAATTTTTAATCATGTATATAGTAGGACACAAGGTTGTGTATCATCACACTACTTGAAGAGTGACTAGATGTCAACAAAACAGTTTATGACATGGTAGTTTTTATCAATGGTGCCGATGTCAATGTTTCTGCAAGATAAATAGCACTACATCGTAATAAGCCAATCAAAAAGAAGCCTCTATCGAAAAGTTAGGTTTTAAAATTGAAGTCATTCTACATGCACGATAACGTTATATTGTGCATAAAAATGGTTTCATATAAATAACAGAATAACATTTAATTTTTATTTGGGTGTAAAAACTGGATCAAAAAGAATCGGTCAAAAAATATTTTGCAACCTTTCCGCCGGTTAAAGTTAACAACAGAATCACAACCATGTTAAAAGTTTTGCAAATAAATTGAAAAAGATTTAGCTACACCTTAATCATTGCACATCATCTGAAAATACGTAATGAAAAGTGGATATAACATTTTTCAGGTTACGGAAAGTTAAGATGGATCAGCGGAAACTAATGGACAACGCCAACACCATAACAGACATGGCAAAGGTAAGAAGAATTCTCAATGTTAGCCCTAGCTAAAGCTACACTCATTTTGACACTTCCATTTAGTTTCTTAGATAGCACATAAGTTACCAAGATTTATTTTAGAGAACCAATGTTCTAACATTACCCCCTATCGCTTGAACCCAATTAGTTGCTAGATTGTTTTGTTTATTCAAAATTTAAGAAAACATCAATAACAAAATTTAGGCACCTAATTACAAATTGATTTTCATTTCAATTGGCATGAAACTCCATTTCCACTTGCTTAGCGCATGATGTATCAAAATTTAGCCATTAGACAGGTTAGTAAAGCATGAGGTAGAGCTAGAATTAGATAAAAATAGACGAAAATCACAACATAGAAAGAAATACAATAGGTATTTCAGTGTAAACAAAACTATTTTCTCTAAGAACAGACTACTTCACACGAGGACTTTCATATCATCACACAACACTCATACCATACATTAGACGGAACATAGATGTACACAAAACAAATACAGATGATACAGAAACTTGTGTTTATGAAGTACAGTGAATTTCGAACTGCAAAGCGATTGATAGTAGGACCCCTTTCTCTTGCAGACCCAGAACACTGTCTATGAAATCGTGTCAGATATGAGCACGAGGCAAGATAGCATAGAAGAGAGGCTGACTAGTTTAGAAGAAAAGCTTACCTCATTACAGGTAAGTACCCACTTTCACTAATTTGTCATATTTTTTTCATGGGGCTCCCCCACGTAACGCGTAAATCTTAAACTTATCAGAGATGGTAGCTATGGTATGATGGTAGTCTAAAAATATTAATTGATTACTTCATTTCCAATGCAGCTTATATGGAAAATGTTGCTCCACCTTGCTGATGTAAAGACTGTACTATAATAACTCTTAAAGTGTTTCTGATGCTGAAATTAACCATTATTGACACTGATAATAATTATTAATCTTTGTTTAGTATGATCAGCTATTTACAGTCGCAAAATTAGTGATCCTTGAAAGGGAATTTTACGATGTTATGAACTACGAATAGAACTTAAGATATTTTTAAATCAAACCAACGTCAATATAATTTTAACAAAAGTAAGTCGTAACCGTTAAGAGCAACAGATACCTTGCTTGGTGGCCTAGAAATTGTTAACTTAACCTTTGATACTCCATATTAAATTTGTTTTTCAGGAACAAGTGAATACGTTGCCAGACGTAATGGCCAGGTGTCTCCAGCAGTGCTGGGAGCGAGCCGAGCAGAGGAAGAACTTCCTTCATCCAGACACGGCCGCGGCTCCTACACCTCCTTCGTCTACCATAGCGCCTTATGCCAGGTACATAGCCAAGATTCAATGAACTGGTTCAAACCAGCTTAAATAACACACATCATGAACACAAAATATAACGTATTATGAATCTATTTTGTAATATAGAATCTATTTATCGTTTTTAATATGTATGTTATTATTTATTGATTATTATTTAGTACCTATGTAATTTATTTATAATACTAGCACATCATCTTCTTCGTCATACGATACAGCTGAGACATGATCTTTCTGAGGGGGCAGTTTGAGGATATTCCTCACAAAGGTGTTGTAGAAGGTTTCGAGAAGTAGTAGAGGTGATTAAGAGGTACTAATTATCTAGTACTCCATCCACCGATCCGCAATTGACAAGCGTGGTGGAAATGCCTGCCCCCTTCCGTAAATTAGAGTAGTTTAGTAACAAATTTGACCCCTGAACTAAGCAATGGTGTTGAAGTTTGGAGCCTGCATCTCATCAATGTAGCATCCCAATAAATTTTGGTATGTTTTGCAATAGAAAGCTAGTGTTCAAAATAGGTTTAATACATTGCATTAAAGTAACCAACTCATTGAAGTCGAGATTTTAAAGGAGTTTTTAATTAGTATATTTTCCTTTATAGGAACATTAATCTTAATATTTTTTCTTCAAAACTAATATTTTTATATATTTTTTTCTCGACTAGAAACCTACGATTATAAGATTTCATCACTGTCATGTAAAAAACACGGGTGCACATAATACATTATTAGAATGACATGAGAATGACCCAAGTGAAATACACGTATAGTTGAATGTATCAAAGGCGATGATTCACTCAACACAATATTAGTTTAACTTACACATAAATTTGCATAAAAATACGGCAGTGTTGCATTTTGATAACTTACTGTATGGGTATTCCTTCTGATATTTTATAGTTCAGGATGCAAAAAGTACAAATACAGATAATGACGTATTTTTTAATGATTTTTTTTACTTTCCAGAACAATAGCTTCAACAACGCACCCGTGGCCGCCGAGTCCCATCCTGCACCCGGCTGGGCGAACTCATTCCGCGCCAGAGAGTACCACAACTCACTCGCCGACGCCCATCCAGCCTCAGCCCTCGAGCCCAGCGCCGCACGCGTCTCGGCCCCCCCTACCCAGCTGAGTACCGCCTTCCAACTCCGAACTCCTGTGCTGAACTCGACGAAACTCGGCGCCCCTCCTCTGACCCCCCCTGTACGACTACGCCCCAATGAGGCAGCCGGGAAACTCGTATCACTACAGGTGTGACTGTTCACTGATTGCGAATAAATACTGAGTTGTTCAAACGAATTTATCATTAGACTGTGATGACGTCAAAACTATAAAAAGATACGCACATATTGATTGATATATTTTCTTGTAGCGCTCTCTGATTTTAATTTTACATCAATTTATCAAATTATTATAAACTCAAATCTCAGAGCCTATATCAAACACAACAAAGAAACAATGTTAGGTGAGCAAATATTAGTACATACCTAAAAGTTTGAATGATTTCACTTCCAACTAAAAACATAATATTTGAAACCATTGCTTCGACATTCAGTCGTGCGTGCCACAATGACATGTTGCGTAAGAATGCCTAAACGGTAACACCACACTAGTGCAATTTAAAATAACCAAAACCATTCACATTTCTGGACCAAATGGATCGATTATTTCGTGTATTTAAACCCGATCAAAAATGTTTACTAGATTATTCACAAAATTAGAAGCTCCAAATATGATTACAGTTTTGACGCCACCACATAAAGTTGCCAATATTTTTCATACGGAAATGATTGATATGGACGTAACGTGAGACGACTTTCCCGGCGAGCCCACGACCACGCCGCGGAGCGAGATCGGCCAGCCGTAGTATTCTTCGCTGTTCCCAAGTTTCGGATGTGCCAGACTGTTTTTTAGTGATATTGTTTAGATAGTGAATGAAATGAGGCGGGAAGGACTCGATGTTGTGATTATACATGATGCTTTATCGATAGACGCTTTAGGTAATACGTTAGAGGATATTTTGAATACATTATCAGCATTAGCATAGTTAGATGGATATTACACGTCTGTTCACGTTTTATCTGAAGTTCAAGGAACCAAATTACACTGTTTTATATAAAGTTCGTGTGTTTTTACTAAGGTTTATTGTGAATACAACTCACAATGTCACATTATAAATCTATTGAAGCACTCAATCCAAATTTAATTAAGATACGCTTTCGTAGATTTTTTATGTGACAGGTATAGAGACATAGGTCAAGACATAAAGAATTATAGTGTCTAGATAAATTGTAATAGTTTATACATAGTCGGTTTGCATTTATTGGCCAGTAATAAGTTTGAGGATTTTTACTGCATACGCGTACCGTAAACAATAACTAGTTAGAACTGGAAGTAACTGTTTTGAGTTTTTTGTTTGATATGTTTATTGTTAGAAATATCACAATTTGGAGTAATGCATTTGTAATATCACCTCAGATTTAGTATTAAAGTCTGAATTCAACTATAATTTAATATCTCATCGTGATATACGTTATGAACGTCAAACCTTGTATCTATTCGCGATTCAAATAATCATAATGTTTGACTTCATAATGTATGAATAATCCTGTATACACAATTTATTTAGGTTATAGGTAAAATAATTAAATTGTTACTACCTGCCTATTGACATGTAGATTATAAACATTTTTTAAGAATAACTTAAGTAAAGCTTTGTATAAGATATAAGATTGATGGCTGTCTAAATAGTGCCTAAAACACTACGAAAAATTTCGATAATTCAGTTTTATTATCCTATAACTTATGAAAATGTAAATAGGTAAACTAAAATTTGAGAGCATAATATTTAATAAATATCTGAATTTTGTAGTTGTATGTGAACGTATGATGGGATCAATTTCTTTGTACGTTTCTTTTGAATAGACCTCTAAATTTTCCAAGTTTGCATTTATTATTATGACAAAATCTTAGCATCGGCAGGTTTACATAAAGTAGATAGTTGCACGTATGTAATTTTTTATTCCCTTGAAATGATTTGCGAGAAAAAAATCGAGAAATGAACCAAAAAGAGAGTTAATTCAGTTAAAATTCTATGTATTTATTTAGAAATAGCAATTGTATACAAGCATAAAGTTGCCTAAATCACTTTAGGATTATGTAACCAATTTGCTATGTTAAAATATTTTAATTAAAAGTACACGCGTAATAAAAAGGGCAACACAATAAGATAGTGGATAAATTTAAATAAAAGAAAAAAATAGAGCCAGTATTTGGTAATATATTTCACTTTTCGCTATAGGCTTATTGAGAAAAGGTGCTTGTCTAGTTTTACCAGCAATATACCGTCGAATCCTAATATATTTTATTTGGTTTGCATCCCCTACTGCTTAAATAAATAATTTAACATATGTTTGATTTCAAATTTGATCCCCATTGTATTATTTGTAACTACAGTAAGAAACAATTGCATTTTTTGAAAATGCATTAAATCTATCAATATCTTTTATCGATAAATTAATTTATTTCTCTTAGTAAAACTATACATAGTTAGGATATGGAATAATCCTATTATTTTTAATCGTTCGTATGAAAACACCAACTAGTATAGTTAGCTCTACGTTCGATTAGTATATTTAGGTCTAATGTCTCTCGCATTATATTTATATTATACCTAACCTACCCCATCTTATTAAACCTTTTCCTAAAATCTTTCATAACAGTGTTTTAAAATACTTCTTATCCCTAGTATTTATAATTACCTGACATTTTACAAGTCAGGGGTACATTTTTATCAACATAATAGTATTTACTGCCACTGGTACTATTGGTTTAGATGTTGAAATTTATTATTCAGTTTACAACGAAAATAAGTTAAGCCTACTGAAAATATTTACACATTTAAAAATACAATGATTTCAAATGGAGTTTTGAGTGTTATTATGTGATATTTTAAGTTCATTAATCGTTTTAATGTCAAATATATGCTTCAAATAGTATATGACTTTATGAATACTCGTATTATAACTTATTTGTTTAATAATGGTAAAAAGTGATTCCTTAAGTAATGCGTGTTTATTACGATTCATTAAAAATCTGTGATCATGTATTTCCCTTTTTCCTTTTGAAGCTTTTATGAAATGTACCCTCTTATTAGTATGTGACCAATAGATTTGTGATTGATTGAAAAAATATATATATATACGATAATCAATAAGAAGATGAGTATGTAGATTGTTAATTTTCCTTTGCATAGTGTTTTCTGCGTAAATCATAATTAACACTCATGGCTTCATTATTTTGTATTGATATAAACAAAAAAGAAGGAAATAAGCTAGTTGAACAAAAAAAAAATATGGTCCTTACTTGTTGAGATTAAACAAAATTTTGTTCAAGTATTTTTCTTTTGTTCAACACGACAAGTGACGTAAAAGCTTCCCACTTTAGATCTTTGAAGCGCTGTATCTTTGTCATTTTTTGGGTATTAGATAAAGCAAAATATTTGGGTATTAGATAAACTAAAAAAATATTTGAGTCAACTAACCTATTGTGGACATTAATTTGGAAAAGTCATGTTTTATTACTTATTTAATTGATTAAAAAACACTTTTACAAGCAAATATGCTTATAAATATGTTTACGATGGTTGAAAAGTTTAATAATCTGACACATGAAATAGCTAGATTTATGAATAAGGCACAATAAAAAATAATACTGCAGCTTACTTTGAAAATGCAGTAATCTAAATACCTATATATGATAGTGCCAAGGATTTCATTAATTATGCTTAAACTAACGATGTGACAAAGTACGAATACACATAAAAGCAACACCATTCAATAACATTTGAATGTGTTGTATTTGTCATAATACGTAGTAAAGCATTATTTGATTTTTTTGTTTATATCTCTACTTGTATGGAATAAAAATTCACAAAAAAATATGTGCACATGAGTTCCAATGTTCTAGTTATTTCCAACGCACAATGGGTTTACCAATATAGTATAGTGGCATATTTATCAGAATAATATTTAATAGTCTTGACCTAGTAGCCTAATAAAATTGTCCCCAGTATGAAGTTTTAAATGATCTAGTCATTAAATATAATATTGCTTTATAGTTTGTTACCTACGTATTCTCAGAAGTTGATATAGGAAAACCGACATAATACTAATATGTATTTTAACTACAACTGATACTTTCACCATATTTATTTTAATGTTTAATTCATAAAAAACCACAGAAATGCAGAAAAAAAACTTTATCCTGTGGCTTATAATATTGTCTAAAGCTCCAAGTTTAAAAAACTGCATAAATAAAAAAACACCACATTAAAGGCAATTTTAGCCGTTTAATCTGTTTAATTCTTATTTATTTTGTATCATTTACAAATATTTATGCCATGTATCTATTCAAATTCATGACATTACTTATTTTTAAGGTCAAAATAACCATGAATGAGATAAAAAAAGTCAATAAAGAAACAGCCTAAAGACTTTTATTAATACAGTGATGAAATGAATATACTGTCTAAAAATAAAAATAGAATGATCTACTTATAATTTAACAACTTGCACTAACTACTGGATTCTAAAAAACTTACTTCAAAAACACAGAGATACACATACTTCTGCGAATACGTATCTTATTTTAGCTAAATTTCAAATTAAACTATTTATTTGGAATAAGAATTGACCAAATGTTATTTAAGATTGATAAACTTAGGATTTGTAATTTGTAAATAATAGGTGCAAGACAGTAAGACATTATGTAAAAAAATGTAAATACCAGTTGTATTTGCGAATTTTAATGTAAATAAATAATTTAATGAGATACAGTTCCAGTAAATTATTTTGGAATTATTACGTTCGATTGTATAATGAAATTTAAGTTGTATGCCAACGGAATGTTCTATGCGGTGCGTAAACAGAAGAAATGAAACAATTGTGATCATTGTTGATGAAATGAAAGTGTAACTTGGATTATATGAGCTGTAGTATTTTTTAATCTGTATTTTATTTAACACCCTGATTTTGTTGTCATTTTGTTTTAAAAAGCTTCGCTAATACATTGTAGGCTAGGCATTAGCGAACCTTGTAAAATAGTTATTTGGCGTTCGATTTAAATAATTATACAAATGAGGGTGACACGAAATTGGGTTGCTACTCGAAATTGCCAGTTACCAAAAATGCAGAGAAATACATTTCTGGTAGATAATTTTATCCTCTACAATTTTTATAATGTATAATATGATTTTTGCTATATAAGGAGAGCGATAAAAAATATTTTCAAAACCATGAATGTTATGAAATTAACCTTAAACTTACAATAACTCTAATATAGGGGACGTGCACGACGACGGTGCTGCCAACTGGTGCCGACAATGGGAAATTTGTGCGCCATGAATACTTGAGATTGATTTTTTTATCAAGTAAACAGAATTAGTTTTAATAGTGAAATTTATTATTCTAGTTAGTTATAATGTATTGTTATGTTTCTGAATGCACCAATCACCATCTCCCTAGCTTTATATCCCGTGCTTAGACCATGATTCAGGATTTAGTGAGTTTGGTTATTACATCGATGCGAGTGCCTATCTGAAACACACCGTAATCTTTATATAGGGGAACCAGACAAATAAGGATTATGGTAACACATGCATATAGTTGTATGTGCAGGTTTCATCACGTTTTGTACCTCAACATCAAGCTAGTGGTTTAAATACGTTCATAGATTTGAAAATTCCAAAGGTACGTGTCCGCGTCTGAACCCGCACCCCTTGTGTATGAGACGGGTGTCCTTGCTAATGAGCTACCACCTTACTTATTTTTATTATTTCGGATACACCAATGCTTAAAAAATCGTCTGGAGCAAAATTTTTATTACTTTCCAAGGAATAGCATTCTCATGCCACGGTTATGTGAAAAAGGCCAAAAATAGATAACTACAGTAATAAAATATATTCTGCCATTATATTCCCGTCGTAAACATTATATATTTTAGTTTGTGCGACAATTTTTCCAGTTCTATAAGCCTTATTTACTTCGTTTATTTACTCTTAACTTTCAATACATGGTCCGCCTCTAAGAACTTTTGACATTTACACATATTTTGGCTACGCTGTCGAGCGTTATTTATAATTTTTATCATATAAAAAATAATGCAATTGAAGATATAATTTTGTTTACATTATTCACAGTACGATGACAGGTCTAATATAAGCTTCCTTTACTGTCCGCATAGTGTCTCTTTTGTTGATTTAGTGCTGCCCCCTATAGTTGGTGCACGTTCCCTATTGTATTGCAAAAGTAGATTTTTTTTACGTTCACGCAACAAATTCTGACAAAGATTTGACTTTATTATTTCTTGAAGCGAATATTTTATTTACTAATAAAACCTTCCATTTACATTTTTTCTATATTATAAAAGATTTGATCGCCTTGCGTAATGATCTCCTGATAGGTAATGATCTCGTTCTTCCTTCAATGATATAGAATGGACACTCAGAAAAAGAACACTGACTGGAAATAGCAATCTAGGCTTCCTTCAGAATAATTTTGTATCTTATCCGAATAAAAAACTGCCTACCTCTAGACGACTTCATAGTTGCTGTTGTGGGTCTAAGATATTCGTATATTTTGATATGTCCACAAATGTAATAGCTGTTTTCCTTATTATTTAATTATTGCTACTTTCAAAGCTTGTCGTTGTAGTCCTGACCGTCGCCATTACCAACCAACCGACTCTAAACTTCAATTATGTACGTATTACATGCATATTGAATCAATGTTCTATAAAACATTTCCAATTTAAAAGTTTTATACAAATACGGATATCGGAACTCCAAGAATATTAATGCAGCACAGTCTAAATTCAGAAGTTACCACCTGCATTTTAAATTTTGAATGACTTTGAAAACTTTTGAGGTTACTGTATCCGCCCATAATGGTGACTTTGATGTTTTATTTTGTCACATTGAAGGTGATCTAGGTTTTATACTTACTTTTACCTTAATATCAACCAGTGCAATTATATAATAGTATTATATAAAATCCTCCTAACCGATATCGGTCACGGTATTCACTAATTTATTAACACCATCAAAAACTAAACCATATCTTCGCACCCTCAATGCGCTCCGTTACTTACGACAGACACGTGTCAGTTTGTCTGTATTTATTTTGGCTGCCTTGAATTGAGTTCCATGTAAACAAGTATAAGAGCTTCCTATTTAAATATACTTACACGAGCTGTGTTGGGGGAAAGTGGGAAAGAATTCACTCCATTATTGACATATTCTTACTCGTCTGACCCAGTTATGGAGAGATTCAATTTCACGGTCCAACTGATTTGAATTGTAGGATTCCTTACCAGAAAATTCAAGGTGAGCAACATTAGGTAACTTACGTCAATTAAGTCAATCAGTATTTTCTTAAGCCAGCTGCATTTAAAGATAACGTAAACTGTCAGTATGTAAGAATCTATCGCAATTAATGTTAATTGTTGGTTTTCCTATGTTTCACGAAAGTAAATCAGATTTATTTATTTTTCGAAAGCAATATATATCTTTTGAAAGATAAATTCCATATTTTTGCAGTTATGTTTAGCCGATTAAGCTATTCTAATTATATTGAAGCGATTGCTATTTAACCCTAGACAGGGAAACCAGATTTTTTTTATTATGGCAAATTATTTGTATACTGAAAGCAATTTCCACAAAAGTTTAAGGAGTGATAATACGACCTTGTCATTTTCATATCTCTCTAATATACTTGGATTGACATTGATACTACTTGCTACGTTATTAAAAAAATTGTCTTATTGAAATACAAACGACTAAATAAATACGTAAACAAAAAAATGTTTATTTTAAATGAAGAACCACAAAAAGAAATACAGACCATTTTCATTAGCTAATAAAGGTTAATGTGGTTAACCTTTTCATAGTCTGAGCACTTTCCCAGATACTTCTATAATTAACATAAAAGGCTGGCTTGTTTATTCTATCCTTTATTTGATGTGGTTTACTTGACGACAATTTTTTTATCAACAATTAAGGTAAATGAAAGGAGCTGATTTCTTTTATTCCAATTTTCTGCTTTGAGCTAAGTAGATTATTCTAATGTAATATGGTATGTTTTATTTAAAATAAAACAGTATTTTAAATAAATATGACATCCAAGCAATACATATTATAGCTTAGCATAGCTTATTATATTTTATTTTATACCAAAATTTTCGTTACAATTGCCATCAAATCTATATTTAATGATTTCAGTATGTCACAGATCTTTATTGAAATAATACATTTAACAAAACAAAAATTAAAGGTCTAATTGACTACCATTATGGGACCAGTAACGTAATAAAAATATATCATTTTTATACATGAGATGTTATCTTACAATGTTCTATTATAGTTAACAACGGATTAACGCACGATAAAGCATTTGTTTTATGTCATTTTGATTGTGTTGGCTTACTAGCTTCATCTGTGACTCACAGAGTTTACAATAGCTGCCCAGTCACGCAAAGGAACGATTAGCAGTTGCTTCCTTTTTAGGATTCCGTGCAAAGTACAACTACAAGGAGATACATACGAGTATAACTCGCTTGTACCCCCTGTACCGTATACATATTAAGATCAAATTACACCATTGTATTTCCATTAGTCAATGAAACAAAACATCAAATTTCTTCAGAAATCGAATTATTTCATTACGTCCCTTTAATTAAAATTCTATCAATGAAGTGTAAACACGTACTAAGTGATTTAATTGTTATTTTACTTGACTCGCATAAGAATTCGAAGTTATTCTCAAATTCGGTGAAATAGAATCACTTCACGCACTAAATTAAAATAATATAACTTTGGTTCTAATTATGAGTTTCAGAAAATGTAAAAATAAACTTTTATGACAAGACAAACTTTTATGCTACTTGCAATTAATAAAATGTACACGGAACACAAGTCGTGGTAAGAGAACATGTGCTTCGTCTATTTTTTACTTTGTTACGAAACATGTAACTTGACCAATTGACTTCTTTAATGGTGTGATACTTGCTAGTTATTGTGATGCATTACCCATCCATAATTGCTAGATTGAGACAATGATTTTCTTTGCACTGTTATCTATCTATCTATATATTTGAATAAAATACAAAATATTTATCGTTTTAATATACATACGCGCACAAACTTCCGAACTGAAAATTGGATAATTCTTTATTTGTTCTTAGGATTTTAGCGAGCGAGTGTGTACCGTGACCGATATCGGTTTGGATTTATTATAATAATACTATTATATAATTGCACTGGTTGATATTAAATGAAAAGTAAGTTTAAAATCTGGATCACCTTCAATGTGACAAAATAAAACATCAAAGTCACCATTAAGGACGGATACAGTAACCTCAAAAGTTTTCAAAGTCATTCAAAATTCCAAATGCAGGTGGTAGCTTCTGAATTCAGACTGTGCTGCATTAATATTCTCAGAGTTCCGATATCCGACTTGTATAAAACTTTTAAATTGGAAATGTTTTATAGAACATTGATTCAGTATGCATGTAATACGTATTTTAAGTTTAGAGTCGGTTGGTTGGTAATGGCGACGATCAGGACTACAAGGACAAGCTTTAAAAGTAGCAATAATCAAATAATAAGGAAAACAGTTATTAAATTTGTGGACGTATCAAAATATAAGAATATCTTAGACCCACGGCAGTAACTATGAAGTCGTCTAGAGGTGGGCGCGGTTTCTATTCGGATAAGATATAAGATTCTTCTGAAGGAAGCCTAGATTTTTATCTCAAGTCAGTGTTTTTTTTTTAAGTGTCCGTTCTATATAATTGAAGGAAGAACGAGATCATTTACTACCAGGTGATCATTACGCAAGGCGATCAAGTCTTGTATAATATAGAAAAAATGAAAATGGAAGGGTCGATTGCCATTGGAGATGAGTCCTTGAGTGGAGACCGTATCGACTTTGGTGAGGGTTGTCCCAGGAAGTTACTTGTGTGTACACTGTATGTAAAGCTCATAGTATGGGTGATATGACGCAGTTTAGATCGTCGTTTGTCCGACAGCGAACGATATTAGGGCCGTAATGATTACTTAATCAAAAGGGTCTAGACCATATTACGGTATTCGGTAAAGGTTGACCCGTATATGTTACGGTATTTAAAATAAGCCAAATGGACCTTAGATCGAACATACGTTATTAATCATGTAAATAATTCAAACATTGTAAGTAGGTATGTATATTTTTAAAATATTTAAAATCCCCATGTTGTTTTGGGACTCAAAGTATAGTATCAACTGTGTTCATTGTGCAGCATGTCGCAAAAAGCTACAAATGGTGTATCAAGTTTAGTTGGTTGGTTGGTTGGTGGTTATGAAGGCGAAGAGCCACTTGTCACTGCTTTTCACGAATCTGTTTTTGACCGAATGTGTTTTAAGGATCTTATCGTTCTTTGGACTTGTGCCCTGTCAGGTGTTACGGACGTGATGGTATGTAATATAATAGAGGTACATGGGAATACATAAGCTGTAAGTACTTACGTCATATCGTATTTGGTTCCGCTAGTGATATTTATAAGTAAAAAAAAACGCAAATGTTTAAAATCTGATGTAAAAGAATGTATTAAGACCTTGATATCTTTGGAGGTATCAAAGGCCTTTATGCTGGTATAACATCTGTGACAGTAGCAGTAGATAGATAATAAATAATGAACAATGAGTTAATTACTTAGTTAAATAAATTAGGATCGCACTCAGTAACGCGTATTTTTTTATGTATTTACTTATGAATCATAATCTCAAGGTCTACCTAACAATGATAAGCATGTCGAATTGAGGACCGTACTTGAGGTAACGAAATTTAGGAAAATAATAATTTATTCTTTTGATGAGATTAATATAACGCCCTCGTAATGTTTTGTTAAGCTTTGTGTAGAAACAATAAAGAATTTCCTGAAATGATTCCTTTTAATGATTTGCTTTGAGTATTTTAATTGTAATGAAATTTTAACAGAATCTGATTTTACCTTTTTCTTTGTTTTCAATACTGGCAATTAAAAGTGCAATTTTTATTTAGTTTAATTATTGACGAGTAAGCTTTTGATATAAAAAATAAAAATAAAAACGTAAAAATCACTCGGTACTCTTGTTTACGCTTGAAAAGTTTACCCTATTTAGAATTTAAAAGATATGTCGTTATTAAGATTAAAATGATTTGAGAAAATATTTTTTGACCTTAGCCCATTTTTACACGCTAGGAACAAACACTTATACATATATTAAATAGTATCAATATATGTTTAAAGGAATACTTTGTTAGTTAATATTAAATACTACATTTACTTAAACGCCTGCATAGAAATCATTTGAATTTACTTTAATGCTAATTTGCTACCCAGAGCTTAATAATTTCTAAACTTCTACCCTGTTATTGTAAACTAGCTATTAATTTTAAAACATAAAGTTCCTCAACCAAATAAATTAAGCTTAATAAATCTTTGCCAGACACGGTGTAATAAATGTGAGAGGTTAACAAACTTCATGTGTATTCTGTTAACGTATCCCACTAAAAAAGAATTTTGAGTATGTACGAACATACTACGTGTACAAATATAGTACCACGTGACTTGGGTACCTGTTAACATGATGAAATCTCTAGCTGTGTGTACGTAAAGGGAAAACGCACGAATAAACCTTTAATTATAGCCTTCCATTAATATTGACAGCTTGATTAAGAAAACAGCTGACAACTTAATTTATCGTGTCATTGTTGTTACGATTACCCGTGCCTTTTTATTGAATATATCAATACGGAGATTATCGACTAGGATCTTGTTATTGATAAGGAATTTTATTATGGAATAGTATTTATTGGAATGTTATTGTGTCTCCGTAATTATGTAATCGTAAATCGCGTTGATTCATATACGCTATGTTTATTGATGTGAATGCATAACGTATACAAAAATGATCTTATTATCGGATTTAATGCCGTGGGGCTTGGTGGATGTTGATTAACTATTGCCTGCGGTTTTGCCCTGTTCTGATCCGTTCTATTACGGAGATGTTATTGGATGGATGCATAATGCCCCTCGGGATCTTAACATATTTCCGGAAAAGAAAGTTCCAGTGAAAGAAATTATTTTTTTCACATTGGTCAAGACTGCTAGATACTATTTACATAGCTAGATGCTTCGCTATGAGTTTTTGTCAAATTCTCAAAGTAATTTTATTTACATTTGAAATAAAATCCTTTAGCGCTTGAAAAAATCGACATTGACAAAATTAGTTCCAATTATCAGCTAAATTGTAATAATGTCAAATTATTTTGCTATTAATAGCTTCGTCGAGTACAAACTACGTGCCTTAATTAAACAGTTTCCGAGAGCGTGAGCCCATTATTTCATTTGACTTGATTAAACTCTAAAATAGATATTTAATATGTAATAAAATTTATAGGAAAGGACTGAGATCAAGAAATTGTTGGGTTGGTCTTTTGGTGATTGGACGTACCTAATATTTAGCCGCATTCTATTGACTTGAAAATGTGTTTTAGTAGACAAGTTTGGTTTGGTGGTTAGTGCAATCAACGTTTGATTGCAAAAGTGAGGCAACGTTCATTGAGGTGTAGATCTTTTTATGCTGGGACCTACGAGTCAAAGCCGATTTTTTACGAGCAAAAACCATCGCATTCTAAGCTCTGTGAATGGGTGCGACAGTATACCTAAATTTCACATTGACAAAGTATTGCAATTTGAGAGGTATACCTATTTGGGTAACCACAATCAACGTTTGTAAACAGCTGTTATTCAAACTTTTTAATAACACAAAATATACAAAAACAAAAATAAAATATACGTAGATACTATCTTAATAATTGAGTGTGCATTTTATTAAATTTTATATATATATATATTAATCTAACTCAAATGTTGTCAATTTTTTTTAAGTTTTCCAAATAGTAAAAAATTCTTAAATCGGACTTCGTAGACAATCTAACGACGTTAGCAATACATACTTACGTTACAATACGAGAAAAGCACTTGTCTTGCTGGCTTTAGGGTAAACTGTAAAGAAGAGAAAAGTAAGCCTATCTATAAAATTAATAAATACCAAAAAAAAAAAAACATTTCACACATACCTGTAGTACGTTGCTGTGTGTCATACATGGGGGTATATGAGGAGATAAAATTGACGAAAGTACAACAAAAACCCACACCTGAAATAGATAATTCTTCAGATTGACACACCAATTCCCTAGTTCCAAACTAAGCTTATGCTTGTACTATGGATACTAGACGAACGGATAGACATACTTTAATACGTTTATAAACATCCATGACTCGAATACAATGGCCATGTTCATCACACGAAACATTTGCCCCTAGCGGGATTCGAACCCGCGACCCTTGGTTTCGTTGCCAGGGTCTCTGACCACTCGACCAACGGGCCAGTCGAGGTAGATGTAAATATTTTATTTCATATGTAGGAGTTCGTGGTAGGTACCTTAAAACAGATTTATCATAATATAAGTACGAAAATAATATTCACGCCCCTCACGTTCCGCACTAAGTCTAGCAAATTTGCCAGTGGGCTGTCAGAATTAATTTCTCTTCATTATTTTACATTTTTGGTTTGGTGTGATAATAATTCACAAAGCCGGCTTTAATTTCTTTTATTACTCATCATCATTTATATTAACTGCGGTAGCAAGATTCGAGAAAGTCAATGTAAGACTTTATCAGAAGTTAGCCAAATTTATTGAGTAAAAAAAAAAGACAACGAGTGATGTTTTTTATTATAATTTTAAAGTGATTGTATTCGTAATTTAAATATGTATTGAAACGAGCTAAAAGTTCATAGAGTTTTACAATGTAATCAATATGGTGAACATTGCAATAGATTAACATAAAATTAGATTTTAATCAATAACTCCAAGTTTATTAAAATTACAGAAGCGCACAGATATTTATTTAAATCATATTTTAGGCTATTTTTATATGTAGTGAATGAATTCTATCGTCTGTGTAAACAGATAAATACTTACGCATATAAATATTTACTTATCCGGATAGGAGAACACACTTGATTTTGCACAAAAAACGCTGTTGATTTTTTTTAAGTCCCTATAAAAAAAACGTCTACTTATTTAAGATAAGTCACAATGCGCCGTGTACTTCTGTCTGTGTTTTACTTACGTAGCTATTATTCAGGTATATTCCTGAAAGGTATAAGGGACAACAAGTTCCTTACTGTACCCTGAATTCCAAGCTTTCAGTTTATGGAATTTCAATGCCTTTGCATGCATGCCAAAAGCCTATTTCAAGCGTTCGCTACAGGCCTTGCCACCATCCCACACTGTTTACACTGGCCGCGATATATACACAACAAATTGTGATAGACGATACACACGACAGATTTCCTCAAAAAAAAATTAAGTCACTAAGTAGTTATATAGGACCTACACCTGCTCGAATATCTAAAACAGAACAATATATATTTTTTAATGGGCCAAAATGTCGTGTATAAAAAACTTAATTGTGACTCTTAATGTTTTCGAAATTAATTAATAAGACATTTTGAGAGCTTTAGGTAAATAAAGCTCAATCGAATTTATTTCCAACGTAATGTTTTAAATTTCTTGCGACTTAAGTTTTAAGTAATGTTTGAAGATGCTTTTAGCGATTCTAAATTGAATCCGATAGAAGTTCAATCAATAGCTATCGTCTTCGTAAATAAATTTAAATTTTAAGTGCAGTTGGTAATTTTGCCTTTGTACACAAAAATGGTATAAAAGTACTTACTTTTAAAATCAGGTAATGAAAATATCTAAAAAATACGTAATTTTGGACATTACGTACCATCTATATGAGTATACTACTCTTCGTATCAACACAGAATTATAATCAAAAATTACATAATATCTTAATGAGACTAGACAACTTACATAATGTAGTACAGTAATTTCATCGACTTAAGTAATTCATTTTCAAAAATATTTTCAAAGATAAAAATTGGGATCGAAGACATGACTCAATAAAATCTAATTTTCCTGAACGTTCATTTCTATGTCATAATTAGACAATTTTCGGGTAGAATGACCGTGCCTTTTTCCTAAAGAAATTTTAAAAAATCACCATGAGCATTGTTATAAGACTCTGGTTAATGTATATATTTTCAAGCTAGTAAGAGTTTACCAAAATGTTGATAAGTATTTTTATTTATCACTTATAAAATTTGATTAGTAAGCGGATAAATATAACAGCTCCTTGAAACTGTGAGGATTTAAGAGAAGTAGAGCACGTCTGTTTTTATCAATACGCTAATAAATAAATAAAATCATCTACAATATTAGTCCTTGAATGATGGGAGTCCCATTCTGCATAATATATTATGTGTAATTAAACTAGACCGAGAATGAAACCCTAAATATGTAACTTAATTTATTTTGCATGATGACAAATAATCTAAATAACTGCAACTAAATGTCCATTAAAAGCGCTTTCGAGTTCAATTGATAAATTAAATAATACTACGTAAAAACACTTTCCACGCCACTTCAATTATTAAAAATGATTCTCTTAATATTGACACGACTTATTTTGGTACGTTAAAACAATATTACTCTCGCAAATATAAACACGAACGAAGACAGTTCATTAAGGCGTAAAGGCAACGCTTGTTTCGTGTACCGAGTAAACATTGTTAATCAGGGAAAAACCTGCGACAAGGAAAAATGGAACAATCAGCGACATAATATTTGATATTCCATTTGTTTCTAGTCTCGTGAAGCGGACTTGCAACAAAGAATGGGCTACCATTTTGTATTGCATTGTTATTGTTGAAAAAAACTTTTTTTTTATAATATGGACCAAGTTAAATACGTATTGATAGATGATCAGTGTTTAATAGTACAATTAAATAATAATTACCTAATAATTTTTTTTTAAATTAAACTGTTTGACGTCGTTACATTAATTAATATGTATGAGAGCCGCTAGCTTAAATTTAAATCTAGCTAAGATTAAGTGGAGTGTGGACCTGACTTTTAAAACAATGTAAAAATTACAGTATTCATTTTAATTCTGATCCAAAAAGCTTGGAAAAAGCAGGATAATGGTTTTCAAAAAAGGAAACTAAATAAATATCTCAAACTTCATAATGGTACGTTCGGAATTATTATATGAAGTTGTTGTTTGACACATATGCTCAATACTCAATACTACATAATAATATGTACTTACTGACGCTACTTTTACCTACTTTTAAAACTATAAACAGGTACGTCAGTACAGTTTTAAATACCCAGAATTAAATATATCAGTGCACAACATACCTTCAATATCACTATAAAGGAAAATGTGAATTTTTACATTTCATGTGTAAAAAATTTACTCAAAATAGGAAACGGAATATTTATACTTTCCAGTTTTAAAAAAAAATATATAAATGTAAATACATTTACTACACATTTGTAACGACGCCACCATCGATTCTTTCATCAAATACTTTAATATGCCAGACTATTTGTTACTTCTGTATTTACACAACTGGTGTTGTAACTTTTATCGAAGGTTAGTACAAACATTCCAAGACACCAGACGGTGTAGTTACTTATTTTAACTCATAATAATTATGATTTCATAAAATAAATACATATTATTATTTTCACACAGTACTTTTCTTTCAATACTTCAGTATTTTATTGACAGGTTAACAAGACATATGTACGTACATTCAATAAGTATATAAAACAAATTAATATAGCGTGTCATTTTGGTGTTAAATAATAAACATTTGTACGTAAACAAATCAACATACTATTTTAGCAGTGGTCTGTACCCACTTTGGGGTCTGAAAATATGGTAAATACCAATACTTGACACATGCGTGTTTTTGTAGAATATAAGTACGTAATAAAAATACATAGGTACAACCCATGTTATCTTATCTGGCTAAACCTGGAGTTAGGGCTCAGACACTTTCCCACATTTACGTCGTAAGATATCGCTAGGAAAATAGCTAACAGTTTACAGTGCGTATCAGCATCTCTGGATTTATATTACATTTATATCTCATCTCAGCCAGATTTATATTTACCTGACATGATGATATGTGACAAATCAGAACAGAAGAAGATAACATTTTGTTTATGATAATAACTATGTTTCTCGCTACTTTTACAAAAACATTTTTGCGTAGACCTATTTAGAATATTTTTTAGAAATAAAAGTATTATAAGTTAGGTACTCTTTGTAACAACAACTAGGTATTTGCCAGGGTAAGTTCCGTTAAAATTTGCTCCGTCGATCCCGGAAGGAATTATATTTACTTACTTACTAGCTTTATATATACTTATATATATAAAACTAGTAAGTAGGTATATGACTGGTTCCATGGCGCATTTGGTAGTGGTCCTGCCCTACGCGCTATGAGTTGTGGGTTTGATCTTCACCCAGGACAAACATTCGTGTGATAAATATTTGTGTTTGTTCTGTGTCTAGGTGTTAATATCTAATAAGTATATAAGTATATATATTAAGTATTTATTTATAATACCACTGTTGAATCTGGTATCCGTAACACAAGTGCTTAAACTACTTACCTTTATAATATTAGTATAGATAGTATAGATGACTATCCTTAGAAGCAGGGTTGTCTAAGCATCATTTAGGCTCTTATTAAGCATATGCCCAACAAAATATCAACCTGTACTGTTTAGTAGAACTCCTAAGGAGGTACCTAAGGTCTTAGCTATTTATTAGTCCCATGTTGGTCTGGGACTCAAAAATAATGTACCAACTTTATGCTTTGCCCAGCAAGTCTCAAAAGGCAACTAATGGTGCATTGGGTACTGGATTTATGATTTCTGATCCAACCCAAAAAAAAAACTTAGCTGAATGCAGATTAAGAAGCTTTATGGTTCCTTGGAATCTACTTTTCTCTTCGGAGATCGATGTGATTTAATTATGATATGTATGTATATTTTTAGTCTTCAGTTTCAAAATATTTGTATTCATAATTAAAATCACCTCATTGTATTCATTATGTAGCTTAAATTCTTTCATTACAGCAAATGTACCCTATGACTACTTATATAATACATAGAAGAACACCCACGACGTCCGTTACAGACCATTAGGTACTAAAACTACGTCAACACGCCTACACAACGCATGTCAAGTATACTCTAGATATCAACTTTACTTGATCGAACTTCATCAGTCTATGAAAATATGGGCAATCCTACGCAAATTATAAAAACAAGTATTTTTAATTGTATCTTCCGGTGTTTTTCAATATGTGGCTCGCGACCCCCAGAGGGGAACCGTAGTCGCGGGTTCGCTGGCAAAAGGTAAACGGCAAATTTCTACACACTATCAGTGAGAAAATGATTTCTGTCTATGGCCCAAGGGGGTCGCGTATTCAAAAAGATTGAAAAACACTTACTTACTACTCCGCTGGCGCAGTGACACGAAGTGGGTCTTGGCCTTCGATATCAAAGAACGCCATTCCGGTCTGTTTCGTGCCAAATTTGTCCAGTCGGGCACTTGGAGCTCCTTCAGGTCTTTCACCACTTCGTCAATCCATCGATATGGGGCGCCCAACTGGCCATCGCCCAGGTTGAAAAACACTGGTCAATTAATTTTTTTTTCATAATTCCAAGAATAAGATAAAGGGTATCAAGTTCTGTAGGTATTGTTACAAAACGATAGGACTTATTTAATGTTCAATCGCCAAGATTATACAATTTGCTCTCACCTAAAGCGCTAGCAAATAAATGAATTTGGGAGTAATAGCCAAATTCGTATTATTTTAGTTGACACCAGATTCAAACACCGCGTTGTCTTAAACAAATTTCGGTGAGCTAAAATTTGATATCTACTTGGAAATTAATTTAATTACCGACGTTGACAAACGCTCTAATTCAACTAACATTTCGCCGGTTTTGTTACAAATCCTTTGTTCTTCACAAAGAAGAAAAACTGCTGAAAGTATTGAAATTTTTTGGGAAAGAAAGAAATTACAAGTATTTTTGGAGCGTCGCTGCTGGTGAAAAGGACCATTGTACAAACAAACAATACATCACTTGCCGACACACGAACGTGACATTGTTTGTTATACGGGAGATAATTATTTAACCCTTGCATACCACGTCTGACCTTGTTTTCTGACTATTTGGTACTTAAATTTAACTAGAATAATAATTTTGTGGGACGTGTATGAAAATATTTCGGTCATTATATTGATAGAGATTGTCAAAAGTTAATAAAAAATGGGAAACGTATTGCGTTGCTTTTTTTGGATTTCAGCTGGATAGTATAGAAAAAATATGTATGAGTAAGGACCGGAGATAAAAGAAAATAATTACTTAGACAAAATCAGGGCATCTACACCTATACAATGTTTTACATTTTAACCCATGCTGACCTTGAAATTCATCACTAGCATAGCGTAGCTATTACCAAATGTATTTTCAGTTAGATAAAAACTATTTTATTTAAGCATAATTACTTTTGACTGGTCATTTGGTCGAGTAGTCAGAGTCCCTGGCCACAAAACCAAGGGTCGCGGGTTGGAATACCGCTAGGGGCAAATGTTTCGTGTGATGAACATGGACATTTGTACTCGAGTCATGGATGTTTATAAACGTATTTAAGTATGTCTATCCGTTCACCTAGTATCCATAGCACAAACATAAGCTTAGTTTGGGACTAGCAAATTGGTGTGTCAGTCTAGAATTTAAAATAAATAAAATACTAGCCCGATATAGTAAATATTCTGATGGTAATTCGAAGAAGTTAGATTTCATGTCTTAGCAGGTTAAGCCATTGTCAAAAAATTTTTTAAATATTTGTGCCAGACACACCAGTCTTAAATCTTTAAGACTGCCTCGTTGGTCTAGTGGTAGCATGCGCCGCCTAAGGACCAAGAGGTCCCGGGTTCAAATCCCGGGTCGGGCCAAAAATTTGTGGCTGGTTATTTCAATATTGAAATTACTCAGTAACAGCCCGGAGTCAGGAAGTTGGCGGTTTAATCACCCCCGTGCCTCGGAAAGCACGTTAAGCCGTTGGTCCTGCGCCTGACCTCTCTCCGGTCATGTCGGATTGCCGTCTCACCGGACTATGAGAATGAAGGAATAGAGAGTGCATCTGTGTTAGCGCATACACTTGTGCACTATAATATCTCCTGCGCAGATGGCTAATCCTCGTTGAGATTGGCCGCCGTAACCGATATCGGTTAGGAGGACATTAAATCTTTAATTATTCGATATAAATAAAATACTAGCCCGATATAGTAAATATTCTGATGGTAATTCGAAGAAGTTAGATTTCATGTCTTAGCAGGTTAAGCCATTGTCAAAAAATTTTTTAAATATTTGTGCCAGACACACCAGTCTTAAATCTTTAAGACTGCCTCGTTGGTCTAGTGGTAGCATGCGCCGCCTAAGGACCAAGAGGTCCCGGGTTCAAATCCCGGGTCGGGCCAAAAATTTGTGGCTGGTTATTTCAATATTGAAATTACTCAGTAACAGCCCGGAGTCAGGAAGTTGGCGGTTTAATCACCCCCGTGCCTCGGAAAGCACGTTAAGCCGTTGGTCCTGCGCCTGACCTCTCTCCGGTCATGTCGGATTGCCGTCTCACCGGACTATGAGAATGAAGGAATAGAGAGTGCATCTGTGTTAGCGCATACACTTGTGCACTATAATATCTCCTGCGCAGATGGCTAATCCTCGTTGAGATTGGCCGCCGTAACCGATATCGGTTAGGAGGACATTAAATCTTTAATTATTCGATATTAAAATTAGAGCACATTTGTATTTTTTCCCGCAAATAATCTAATATAAAATCATAAAAGGACTTATCTAAACGGTTTGGTAGTAATTATGGCACATTTGTATGGAAGCACACGATTTCCCCGTACCAATCTTGACGTAGAATTACTCATAATGTATTTGGCTTTGAGGAAAATAAGGGCAGTGACCTTTTTCAGAACCTCGCAGTACCTGCATTGATGGCGTTTCAATGGTGCAATTAACATAAAATGAAAAGATTAATGATGAGCATGATTTTACCTAAACCTTAATTAACCTACCTTTATGGGGTTTTAATGAAATGTAATCAATTTTGCGTTAACTTCTGCTACGGAGCTATTTTCATACCATTGTTGTAGATTTCTCAAAAGCCTGGTGATATTTGCGAAAATTCTGAGCTTTCATTTATTACTTATTAGATGGCACATAATTATTTTCCATACTCTTAGAAAATTAGTTCTGGGCCTTTAATTTAATTTCTTTGACGATATGCAATATCTATCTATACTTATAATAAATCTGTAGAGAGGTCAATTCTGTACATGAAATATATTTTCAAAATAACTATCAGTGGGTGATTAGTGATTGATACTGATGCCAAAAATGCAATCAGTAAAATTTTTGTCTGTCTGTCTGTCTGTCTGTCTGTCTGTATGTTCCTTATAGAAACAAAAACTACTCGACGGATTTTAACGAAACTTGGTACAATTATTCTTCATACTCCTAGGCAGGTTATAGTATACTTTTCATCACGCTACAATCAATAGGAGCAGAGTAGTGAAGGTAAATGTTGGGAAAATGGGAGAAGTTACTCCATTTTTTAGGCTTCCGTCGCGTGTGCAGCCTTAATGGTTAAAGTTACACATAAATCATGTATGACGGAAATAGTCTTTATAATATTAACCGTAAACGCAGGTGACACCGCTGGCACAGCTAGTAACCAATAATTATCTTTATTTATTAGGTTTCAAACAAACACAATATTTCTGGTTCTTACCTGTTATTCTCGCTAGAATCTGAATTATATCCTGACGTCTTTTATGTAGTCTTGCGAAACCTATATTAATAAAGACATAATTCTATTTCTATTCCTCACAGTCATTGTCCGTTATTGTCTGCCTCGTCTTATTTGTAGACCTGTCATGCAACGAATGCAACGTATATCGTAAGAATTTAAAACTCACTGTTTTATTACCTAGATTTTACGCGCGCAAAGGCTAGTGTCGCTTAAGGCATAGGTATAGGGGCATAAAACTAGACTACCACGTTATAAAGCTAGCATTTGCCCGGTCAATCTCGCTTATATATATATATATATATACTTGCGTGGACTAAGCTACGTATGACAGGCAGTTGGTCCCAGACTTTGAAGCTGAGTCGGGATTAGGGGCTGTCAAATACTGAAGGTCTTAAGGGATTAAGCGGTGTTGCCTTGGCTTTTTGGGTCTTTGGTATTTTACAGATTTCTGTATTTCAAGTCATCTTCACTCGTTAAGCTGCTCGACGTAAAGGACATTTCTTGTATTCTTCCAACGGAAAAATATAGTATACATATTTATTAAATTTTGTTTAACTACTTTCTTCGATATTTAATATGATGTATTAAGTTTGATGTACGAATGCAAAATTTAACTTTTTTTTATATAATATGTAGTTGATACCACATAAAAAGCTAGAGTAAAATAAAAATTGTATGTCTTCGATATGTAAACCTTATAACTTACGTGTTAAATACTTTTACTACTTGTAAAAAAATAAAACATACCTACCACATTTCCCTTGGAATGTTCAATATGCATATTATTGAAGCATTAAAATTTACTTTTTCATCTTATATTTCAGATCCTAAAAGGTTTTAATCACTCTTCGGTTGCTGAAAAAGTTACCTAAAAAGGAAATTGATATTGCTTTGATACGAAAAATACTGGCACAACAATTTTATAAACAATTTCCATTGTATTTTATTTTGACTATACATAGTGTTATGATATTTCAAATAACTTGGAATACGGATGTCTTTAGGTTGATTTACTCATAGAACGATACCGTAAACTGTACGGTATCTCGTACTTTTATTAATTCTGGTAAAGACTTTATAAGGAAGCTTGAGTAGTCATGCTCACTAATTCGGGGGTCCCCACCCGCGAAGCAATTGAGTGAGCATTTGATGGAGTTTTTGATGGAATTGATGGAGTCGGTGCCAGCCAAATTAAAAAAAAGTAGACACTTAATAAAAATTAACCTTACTAATAACAATTTGAAACAAATTAGTTAAAATATGAGTATCTATTAACTTACTATTGATTCTGTATCTTCAAAACCTATTTTACCACCCTTCAGTAAGAAACAACAAATTGCAAAATTCCGAATTGATGACGACCGTATATAATTACGCGGGCTGGCACCGACTCCAAAACTAACTGATTATTGTAAATATACGTGTTAAAGATTAATGCTTTCATCGAAGCAATCGAAATAATTTATTTTTTACTTTTTAGTGTTTATAACTTTAAATAGCTATTAAGGCAGGTTCTTACTTGTGTTTTTTTCATAAACATTTTTTGCGGGGTTTTATGAAGACGGTTTTTATGTATCTTTTACTTGATGATTTGCAAGTGCTTTTTTGAGGCCTACGTAAATAAAGATATTTTAAGTTTGAGTTTAAAAAACGGGTTAAACACAAGCAAAACATAAATACCACAACCAAAAATATAACAATGTACACTACGAATATTATGACTACCACATTATATATATGTGCACGGCGTCACTATAACCACTAATTTGTGAAAATACTCAAAACCAATAGCACTCTGTACTTGTTCACCGAGGCATAAGAAATCAGCAATGATCATCTTAGATAGATTGCTAATAACGATTTGACTTTTGCAAACCTATCGGAAATACACAAACTATGACTGCTGATAAAAGTTTGTTTAAGGTCTGAGTATTTGTGTTACCTCTCCTCTCTGCCTGTGTTTGCGCACACACTTGTGCACTATAATATCTCCTGCGCAGTTGGCTAGGCCTCGATGAGATTGGCCGCCGTGACCGATATCGGTTAGGAGGACATTATTATTGTTTCTTATTTTCAGAACACACGTACCTTCTATAGCTAGGTACTTTAAAAACAGATTCATGCATGTGACTTCTGTTGATATATATATGTATTATTTTTGTTATACATAGTAATAAATATTTTCTAAGTAATCTCCCGCCCACAAGTTATTTAATGTATCTGTTACTTCTGATATAAAGTTGCTTACAGCACCTACATGTGTAATATATGTAAACGTTTTTTCACATAAAAATATTTATCGTCTGAATGAGTGATAAACTTGTGCACCAGTAAACTCCCAAAATATGGGTGCTGCCCTTGTTTTGGCCATAAAGTGAAACGTGCAGAGGATGTGGGTTCCTCCTATGAGTTGAGGACGCATTTTACGTGTGCTGATACCGGGTAAAGTGATTTTATAGCATTGTAAATTTTGAGATCCACCAACCGCGGCTTAAAAGCAAGCGCGCATGTTTTGGGAATCGTGTTATTCAAAATTTTTACATATAAATATAAATAAACATTTAGGTGTTTAAAAACAATGTGCTAACTGTGTTCCTTGTCTAGGTTTTGAGTGTGTGATTGTGTTAGCGACGAGCTAGCCACTTTTTACTACTTTTTTGTAATTTTTCATCTAATCCAGCCCAGTTTTATTTTTTGGCAGAATTTGGGTAAAGGAGTAAACTACCCCTTGGGTCTTTTCCTAACTTTTCGGGGATTACGGACGTGATGATAATGTATGTATGTATAAATACAAGAGAAAACAATCACCATAAAAATGTGAACGTGCATCACTTTTTTGTTGTATTTGAAATGTCAAAGTCTCTATGAAACTTTATTTTGATAGATGAGGACATAATTTATTAATACTAGGTTGAAAAGTACCGCAGCAAACTAGGGTTGGTAACTAGTCTTTTAGTAACTATGATGAACTCGTTTTATAATTTAGAGTTGATCAAAGTCAGTGACCATACTGTTTTATTTATCCATAAACATACTAAAATAATAATAAAAACACATATATAGAGTTTTGTTTTGATGTCTGACAGACTGACACTCGACCTATATTTGATTGATGTATCTGGATATTCATATTTTAATATACAAATTTAAATTGAATACCTATAATTCGTATATATATTTTCGTATATTCGCATATAGTATATTTTTGAGCTTCAAGTCAATACATTATGTAAAAATAAATAGCCTTTACCTAGAGTAACCAAAGCTAGAAAAAAATTGTTTCATCAGCCTAAAAGCTATGAAAGTCAAGTATGTATTTGATTGATGAGCGTCAGAGCAAAGATGATCTAGATCATATCGATTGCATAATATGTGTTCATTTAAAAGCGCTTGCAAATGTAAATTGGTCTTGCTCATTGGTCATACATAACATGCTCAATGAATTTAGATTTGCTCATCAATCATTTTAGGGGTTTTGTGTGAAATTCGAAAACAAGTAATAAATATAACTGATGACTAAATCCGGGTAAATGTGAGTAAGAAATTCGTATATATTTATGTACAAATAATATCTGTTAAGCAGTGCTTAAGGTCTAAAAGGATTAAGAGGAGCTCTCAAGCTATCGAATGCAATATGTATATGAATTAACAACAAGCCTTTAAACAAGAGTGGAAATTAAAACTTCACAAGCATGAACATTATAAACGATGTGTTGTGAGGGTGGGTGACTGGATTTTTGAGAATGAATGATGAAATGAAAGAGGTAATGATTCAGGTAAGCAGGTTACACGTTAGAGTAATATATGACTGTGATAATAAATTATCTTAATTTCAGTAGCCAGACGTCTACTTCTCGACATAATCCTTCTCTACGACAAAGTTCTGGTTAATGATAAATTCTGTGCTGCTTGTGTCCACGACACAATGTAACGATTAAAGCCTTATCAGTCGTTCTATCTCTAAAAACTGGTTTCATTGTCACGCTTACGCCAGCGCGGGTGGTAAGCGACGTGGGCCACGATCTAGGCGTTTAATAGCGAAAAACAGCACGGGCCTTCCACCCGCGCTGATTACTATAAACACGGTCTTACGAGTCGCGCTTACCAAGCCAAGTCACGCGCGGTAGTGAGCGTGACTCTGAAGCCAGCCTAAGCTAGTAAAAAAAATAACATATATAAGGTACCTATAAATACTATTATTGAAACAGAACCAAATGTTAGTGCAACTAGTTTGAATTGAAAACATTGTGACGAATATAAATATAATATGTTCCTACTTCAAGACGGAACTTTTATGTCAATAATTCAGAAATAACATTGTATATTAAAAAATATTATGTATTAATAACATAATCACCCCCTAGTGGTTTAACTCCCTAGTGGACTCTAAAATTATTACTACCGTATAATCAAAGAAGCACACACAAATAGAAATGTTAAAATATATAGCAAACATTTCTCTCGGACCCAAGAATGTAAAGATATAAAGATATAAAGATATTCTTCAGACTGGCACACCAATTCCCTAGTCCCAAACTAAGCTCATAAGCTTGTGCTATGGATACTAGGTGAACGGATAGACATACTTAAATACGTTTATAAACATCCATGACTCGAGTACAAATATCCATGTTCATCACACGAAATATTTGCCCCTAGCGGGATTCGAACCTGCGACCCTTGGTTTCGTGGCCAGGGTCTCTGACCACTCGACCAACGGGCTAGTCATGTAAAAAGATTTATATGATATCAGGATTTGCTTTAACGCGTTTTTCGACAAAGATTTATTTTCTTGTCCTTTATGCTTATTAAACACTAGATCTTGACGATTTTCAGGTCTGACAAATAAATGGCTCTACAAGGATTTGAGGAATTGCTATCTTAGCTCAGACTTTACCCTTTTATGTGTTGTCATCGATTCAAAATGACAATGAAGCCATAAAAAGGTTTTGATCGATTGCTAGTAGTTAAAATTCTTGTTATATTTTGTATAAACTAATATAATATGTAAAATACATCGGACGTTGTCAATGTGTGATTTGGTATTGAATATGAGCTGGTGGTAATATGTTTCAACGTAGGTACATATTTATCATTACGCACCTTAGGGGTTGGCAGAGTCAAAGGGGCAGCTAGCTCCCTTAACCACATTCAGCCAATAAGTAAAACTGGGCTGGGTTAGATGGAAAATTGTGAAAAACCAAGTGACTAGCTCGTCGCCTACATAATCACACCCCCAAAACTTTCCAAAATTAGTAGCCTTTTATGATATGCTAGACAAGGCTAGAGCGGTGGTAGCTCAATGGTAAGGGCACGCGCCTCTTAACCGAGGAGTGCGGGTTCAAACCCGGGCATGTACCTCTAGATTTTTCAAATCTATTTACATATTTATACCACTAGCTTGACGGTGAGGGAAAACATCGTGATGAAACCTGCAAATTCAAAACAACTTCGAATTCGTAACCATGATCCAAAAATTGTCTGATTCCCCTATCGTAGGGTTACGAAGGTCAGATCGGCAGTCGCTTCAATGTAATTACCAGTCTCGCTACATCCTGGATCATGGTCTAAGCGGACCCCGTCCAAGCGCGGGACATAACGCTAGGAAGATGATGATAAGACAAGGCTGGACCATAGACGGCACGTTATTTTGATGTCCCAGACTAAAAAGAATAAAAGGGGAATATGTTTTAAAATAATTATGTAAAACTTTGTGTGCTGTGTAGTCTTTATAATACTGAACCACTTGTGGAATATGGAAAAGGATCTTCGAACTGCTTATGCGTAATTAAGGTGGTAAAAATAATAAATAATAATGATAAATAAATATCAGACTACATCACATACACTGATCTGACTCCGAATTATGGAGCCTAAGCACTTTTCACTTATTTACAACTTGACGTTTCACCCGTGTTGCATCGAAGTTGGTCATATACAGACCTAAAATTGTATAATATATGTATCACATACTAAATAGATAGCGGGCTTATTTTACGTAATACAGTTCTAAAAATTCGAAAGTGAATTAAATCCAACGTTTCACTATTATAGTTGAGCGAAGTGCTTATTTCATGTTTGTAGCGAGCCACTCAGAGGTAAGTCACACTTGCGTTTGACGTATACCAGGTTAAACGATTAAACGTTGACGAATAGCCTGTCAGGATGTGAGTTAATCACAATTTGTGGAAAATATACCCATATACGAAGTTTTGTAGCGACGAAGGAACGCAATTGATACTCTCCCTTTGTAATACTTGCTGGGTGTGGCCAAAGTTCAATACTAACATATTATCGGGGCTGACACCCTCATACGACAAAGGCTTGAAGTAATGAGTAAATGACAAAATAGATTGTTATTATCGTTCAGTTTGTTTTCAGACTAATTTTTCCAAATTGATGTTGCAGTACTCTAATGGGCTCATAGCAAGTTCGATTTGGATCGGATATCAGTCAATATTTATCAGTGGAAAATCAATTAAGTGTTCACGAATATTGACGCCTGTTTTTACCTTTGAATGTTAAGTGCTCAAAGACTTGAAGTGTACCATTCATTTAATTTTCCTGTTGTATATTGATAGGACTAAATACTGTGATACAGCTAATCATAATAAAGGCGAGTAATCTTATCATAATAGGTGCTAATATCTGTGTTAAAGTTTTTAACGCCGCGAAGTTATTGTACTATGAAAAAAACCGCGTATTTTTATTTTATTTAGGTGATTTATCTTACCAATGCAATGATTTAAATTCCCGCTCTTTTTACACCCATTTGACGTTTTTTTTTTCATGAAAAAGAAAGCAAAACATTTCGGCCAGCTTGACCAAAAAGGCTTTATATAAATAATCATGAACACCATTTTATTATAAAAAATAATTTAATATTTTTTATAATGCATACAGTTGTTAGTGTAACGGTGTAACTAATTAGTAATCTGTGGTGTAAGCAAGGAAACAATAGCCACATTCACTTGTCTAAGCAAGCATGACAAGAAATTCGATTTATCGATAGTAAGATAATATCTGGTAACAACTTAGCTAATTGCATAGCAAAGCCCGTATCTGATTTGCTGTTACAGCTGCTTGAGATACTAAAGAAAATCTTTACTAGGCAAATATATGCTCTCCTAGAGAATATTCTAATTTCTGATGATGCAACCGAGACAAAATCGCTGTATAATTTTTAAATCTAAATATTAAAGCAGGTGGGATTTACTATCTATTATTTAAACAAATGTAATATTTTCTAAGCAATAAATAGACTGACTGTCTATGAAAAAATAGTATAAATGTCCCTAATACATACAAAGTATGAATATACGAAAAAGTATGCATTTTCATTTCTTAAATAAAAGTGCTTGTATTTGAATTGTGCTAATACCAAATGTCTTTTTAATATTTAAGGTCATATCAAAGCTTATATCATGGCAAGTTCACACATCCTAGGTGTCTTAGTTTAAGCTCAACTACATAACCCTAATTATGATAACCTTAGTTATTATTTATCGTATTGGCCTATTGGTGAAGGAAATTATAGTATCCGGTCCATTCAACAAGTGTGGATGTGTAATCATTGTTCAATTTGTCTGGTTCCCGTATCTTAAGACCTTCGGCCAGGATCATTGTCCAAGCAAATCTCAATTTGAAAAGAGACATTACAGATGATAATTAAAATTGGGTCAACACATCATTAACAATACCTATTTTGATATTGACTTTGATTAACCCCGTCCATAGGTAACACCACACACCACTTCCCGAAAATCAATTAGGCAACCGATTGATGAAACAACCAAACTTCTTTAGTTAATTGGCCATTAACACTTTCTTCTATTAGGGGAAGCCGGATGAAAATTAAATTTGCAGTTAGTTAAATAGTTTTGTTCTAATAAGTTAAGTGAGTTGCTTCGGCATTCCTTTCATGGTTGTTCCGGAGAAACTTCTATCATCAAAATGGTTTTGGTAAAACCGATATATAACAGCGCCTGAGCCTTTAAAGTGCGATTGGAAGTTACGTGGTTTCCCTTTACCACTTGATCACACACTATGTTATTAAAACTAGAGAAAAAAAAATTAAGCCGTTTAAAATTACTTGATAAAGCTTGTGTTAAATGATTCCGATTAAAAGCCATGTATAAAGAAACTAAAGTGGTTTAAAGGCGAAAAGCCTATACTTTTTATTATTATTCTACTATCTACATATTAATATACTGGTACAAACAAAACCATTTCATAAAGTAGATTATGTCTTGATATTAAGTTACACATCTCTAGATGAATCCCAAGATATTACTAGCTTCTTAGCACAGTAAACTTTGTTTTCTGCAGAAAAAACACGATAATAAATTTAATTTCAAAGTGCTACTAAGTAAATCCTTATAATATATGTTTCGATATTATTATCTTATGACTTAGTTTTCAGAACATTTGACATGGCCGCATTTATTATTTATAAAGGTAAGGGTTAAATAATCCTTATTTTTTGTTTGTAAAAGCTGACATCATCATTTGGACTATACGTGGAGTAAGTCCAAATGATGTTGTCAGCTTTTACTACTATCATAAAAGATAACAAAGATTTTAGAGTCGGTTGGGTTTCATGACAACTATTGATAAAACTCTTCAATGTCAAATGAATAATGAAATCAATTTCACCGCCTTGACAGTAGTAGAAATATGTCTTCCGCAGTCAATAAATAAAGAACTAAAATTGACTATAACGTTGTGAACTTGTATTCTAAGCTGACAATCAAATCTATACACGTATAATAATCGTGAATCTTTTGTAAAGTCTATGTAATATCTTAGATTTTAGATTTTGTATCATAGCTGTGTGCTATTTACCGAAAAATAATATATAATAATATAATAAAGGGATAAGAAAAATATCACCACTCATATGTGCAACGTACGTATATGTAATTGTGTCAAATATATGAACGTGTCAAGCTTTGGATACGAAAATGTCTTGCGCAAACCTGCACCATATTGAAATTATTAACACTGGCTGTATTACCATAATGCTGTTTCCGCATTTTCGTTTTGCGGTGTTTTGGTACGGTGCCACTTTGCTGGGAATATATTAATAAAAATAATGGAAAAAGTTAGGAAGAAAGGTTAAGCTGTTTCTTGGCCGAATAATCTCGCAATATATACATAAATAAGCCTCTTCCTCAAGATCACTCGTATTAATCTTTTATCGCAAAAAACTTCCTCTAGGAAATGTCATCTCTATTTTGGTTAATATATGACTACAGTGAATCTTAAAAATACATAGAATATTTAACATTTTGATTACCGCTTTATATATAAATACGGCAACTGACTGATATTGAAACGGCGAGGCTAGTTTGTTTCAGTTATATTCACAGTGTTATGTCATACGAACTATTGCTATGGGCCACCGCTTCTGACATACAAACTATATTCGTGTTGCAGAAGAGAGCCATTGGATCCATATAAAACTTCAGGACTCACTTAAGGAAAATATTTCCTAAAAAGATATAAATAAATTTACCCTAGCTTTCCAATTCATATTTGATTGTATTATCTATGTACATAAAAACTTAGATGAATTCTATAAGAAATCTGATGGTCATCGGTTTAATACGACAAATAAACACAAACTCGCCGCTCCAAAACTCAGGCTTAATACATTGAGCTATTTACACTAGTAATAATAGTTTAATGGCTTAATAGGATTAATGGTTCATTTGTAGGTCTAAGTATAAAAATATTTAATAAACTGCCTCAAAACGTTATTGAATTACCCACGCATAAAGTTAAGTCTTAATCATGTTTAATAAGAAAAGGTTTATACAAAATAGACATTTATTTAAATCATAAAAATTTTTGGACAAGATAATCTGCTCGCATGCACAGTAAAGTTTTTTTTAATCATGATATTTTTATTTACCCCATCATCATCTTCCTAGCGTTATGTCCCGTGTTTAGACGGGGTCCGCTTAGACCATGATCCAGGATTTAGCGAGTCTGGTAATTACATTGAAGCGACTGCCGATCTGACCTTCGTAACCCTAAGATAGGGGAACCAGACATTTTTTTTGGATCATGGTTACAAATCCAAAGTTGTTTGAATTTGCAGGTTTCATCACGATGTTTTCCCTCACCGTCGAGCTAGTGGTATAAATACGTCCATAAATTTGAAAAATGCAGAGGTACGTGCCCGGGTTTGAACCTGCACTCCTCGGTTAAAAGGCGCGTGTCCTTACCATTGAGCTACCACCGCTCTTTTATTTACCCCATATTAGAGATAACTAAAACATGTTTTTAAAATGGCTATCTGTTGAGTTACTTGCGACACCTCTTCTCATCAGGCCATTCACGTCGAGGTGCTGGTAAAGACGTGCAAAAGAATATGTTACAAATCTACTTGCAGAAATAAATAATTTCCGTTAAGTGGCCAAATATACTCACAGGTAGACGTTATTTATCACGATCACCTTACAACCGCCAGGTTATAAATAGCTGGCTTCAGAAAAAAACATATAGTTTTTTACTAAACTCAGAATATATTTTAAAAAAATATTAACAAAAAAATTTAATCAAAAAGATAAAATTTAATTCTATTGAAGAATATAATAGATTATATATACATTTATTTAGACATACGTTAACGGTATACGTTTAACAAAATGAGAGACAATGCATAAGGCGAGTAATTTTTTTAAAAACCCATAATTATTGTATGGAAAAAATATTAACAGATAATAATAGTGAAATTCATGAGTTATTGACGAGATCAAACTCACGTGTTCATCATCAAGGCAAAACTTTGAATAGCGTCTATTAGGAATACAATTTATCTTTACATACCTTTGTAAGTCGCTGCCAGGCTTAGATTTTCTTTATTCTGTTTTATTTGCTTTGAATAAATATCCGCTGATTTGCAGAGTTTTGCGAACTGGCTTCCGTAGCCGAATTTGTATTCGGTGAGACTTCTTAAGAGTCGCAGCGTCTCTTTTGATGATCAAGGATTCACGACATCAAAAATTCACAAGGTCTCTTCTTGCAAATGAAAAATACTGTATGGGTTTTCAAATAAAAGTGTTTTGCGTAGTTTATCTCTGTGCAACTTTATCAAGATAAATAGCGAGTATATCTTGATAGTGCAACCTTTTCAAATGTACATTATTGTTCTATCAAAGATGCTTGTGTGCGTACAAAAGGTAAGTATTATCATCGCAACTAATTTAATAAATGCAAAAGAGTGTTTGTCATTCAGTCTTTTGAAATAAAAATAAAGTCGTTTCCAATAAACGAAGAGGATTTCGACAGTTCAGATTGTTAAAATGTCCATTCAATTTCGTTCATTCTCAGGACAATAATAGTACAACAACAAAGTTTTTATGTTTCCAGATTACAAAAAAGAACATCTGAATGATTCTCACCTTTAATAGATTTTTGTCATAAAAACAATTTGTTAAAGTAAAAACAATTTGTTGAAGTATAACACTACCATTCTAGGCTGATTAGTTTGATTCTGGAAATATTTATTATGTATGATAGTATCAATCTTCTAAAGTTCCTAGTATTAAAAAAAATAAAATGAAACAATACAAAATTTATAAAGAAACTATTCGAAATTCCACAATTAAGTCTTTAAAATTTGTTTCAATTATGTGTTTTAGGTTTTATATTTTTAGTTTCACAACTATTCATCAAGTTTGCGCTAACAGGTCTTAAAATAGGTCACCCAGTGTTTTGATAAAAACGCAAAAAAAATATACGAAGATGTGTTCTCACATCTATTTCGCCATGCCTTTACATTTGCACAACACTTAATATAATACATTTTTGGCCTATACAATAAGGAAGAAATACAAATAAAAATAAATTGTTGAAGTAAGTAGTATAAAATAACAACAACAAATATAATGGCCTATTGATTAAGTGTCAATATATTTAAAAGACAGCCAATATTTAAACTCAACCGCTAACCGCAAAACATAATGGCAGTAGAGGAAAGAAACAGAAATAAAAAAGTAGTTATAGACCAATTGAATGGCTGGTAGAATATATCTATTTATATAAATTTTTTTTAATACTTATTAGTTACTACTTATTGTTAAATAGATTGGATTGGAATGATAATGGCATATTATAATGGTGCCATGTTTCAGTGCCTGTGGATTTAAGTCAGTTAAATTATACTCTTTTGGCTTTTGTCACTGGTTATCCTTTTCTAAACATAGGTATATACATCTCATCTACCTTATAAAAATACATTATTTATTTCTTAACCAAGAGAAACGCTAAAAGACCTACAAGGAATAAATAACGAAGCCGCCTAAGATCCGCCGGCGACCAACATTTCTCCACTCGTTTTGATTTAGCTTAATTAAAAGACCTTTGATAAATTCCAGAAACAAACTTTGGTCGAGTCTTCCTACGTTTATCTTCAAGTTGGTTTCAAATTGTAATTTGAAACTTTTACTGCTCAAATCAGTTACTTTTGTATGAGTTTTTTACCGATAACTTCGAGAGCATTGTTTAAAGATATTCATACGGTGAGCCGAAAATATTAAAGGGACAGATAAAAAGTTTGTTAAAAGTTGAAATTTGGTTAGGACCACGCAAGCCGTGGGTATTTTAGTTATACTACTTACATTTCCACTTTTTGTTTGAGTTCAACGAAAGCCTTTTTTCCATACGTGAATTTAAGTCACTTTTTCTACACACTCTAACATAAACAAGGAAGCCGGTGTTTGTCAAATATTTTTTTAATGCGGCTTATTCCAATTCTGTCTTATACTCAAGTTAAATAATAACAATTTAAGTAGGCTCACGATTCGTTTTAACCGTTCCAATCATACATACATACATAACATACAATCCCTGAAGGGGTAGCAAGCTCAGCTAAAAATAAAACTGGGCTGGGTTAGATGGAAAATTGGGAAAAAGTAGTGACAAGTGGCTTTAAGATTATTAAGAATACCTCATTATTTCTTAGATTTTAAAATTATTTTTATAATTTTTTTTAATAAAAAAATTACCTAGATGCATCTGAAAAAGCATAATATAATTTAATTTTGGGTAAAGAGAAATCAATTCATTGTAAATTAGCGTTTGTTTTTTTTTTTTCAAATAAATAAACAGTTTGTATAGTAACTGTGCGAACTCCTATAAATCTCCATTCGTTTTTGCTTCTTAATTAAGCTTTGCCATACAAATAATTCATTCATAAATAACGGTAGCATATTGCCAAGACAGCAATACTAATATTTATGAATCAAATATACAATATGAAATAATTTGCCTTGAAATAAAAAGACCAATGATCTTTTTTTAGAAATAGAATTTTATACTAGCATTATCTATAGTTTTTTAAAAGATTTGATGGTTGGCATTTGTTATTATTTTTGATTCGCTGGAAATTGTTCTAGCTTCTGTTCATTGAGATATCGCGTGTTATAGTGGAATAATTTGAAATCTGACAAATAAACTGGACTCAAAATAAACCGGTGATTAAAATCCAATCTATTATTGGGAGCGTCCAAAACAGTACTAGCTTTTTTGTAAATAGCGGGCACGGTTGAAAATGGTACGTGTAAAATGAACTCATTAAAAATATTTATCTCTGACTAGCTCGTTGGTCGAGTGGTCAGTCAGAGACCCTGGCCACGAAACCAAAGGTCGCGGGTTCGAATCCCGCTAGGGGCCAATGTTTCGTGTGATAAATATGGACATTTGTACTCGAGTCATGGATGTTTATAAATGTATTTAAGTATGTCTATCCGTTCACCTAGTATAGTACAATCATAAGCTTAGTTTGGAACTAGGGAATTGGTGTGTCAGTCTGGAGAATTTGTAGAATTGACTGGTACAATAATCATCGTCATCATCATTATCATCCGTTTTCCGATAATTGGGTCCGCATGGAACATTGTCCTGGATTCTGGTTATTAGATTTAAACAACTGTCATCTATTCTCCTTTTCACCCTCTGACAATGACATGGTAACATATTAAAAATCATGATTATACTCCCGTAGTTATTTAAAGTGTAGGTCTCCTTACGAACTTTTCCACGACTGTCAGACTATGATAGAAATCTGTGGGTATCAGGTAGGCACATATTCAAATTCAAATTTAAAAAAATATACAATTTATGTAGGCCTAAAAAAACACTTATAAATCGCCTAGTTTCTAAAAGTCTACAAAGCAATGTGAATCTGCCACCGGTTCGGAATGTTAATGTTACCCCGCTAGGGAAGTGGCGTGAAGTTTACTTAGTTAGTTAGTTAATTATTATCATTTGTATGTCACATTATTGATAATTTATCACTTCTTCATTCATGTTGTATTGAGGTACTGGTAATAAAGGACCGTTATTAACCTTGTGCACCTTCCGAATATAAATGAAGAGAGAAACTGTCTCATTCCAATTTATTTATTAAGCTGGGTTTAGAACAATTAATATTTACGACATGACTCATTTCATTAAATGAAAATGAAATTCGAACGCGATTCAATCCCGGGTCTTTTTTAATTGATTAAAAACAGGAGTAAACGATGCAAATGCTTTCTTAATTAATTTTTTTATTATTTATTTGTTTTATTTATAGAGCTACGTTCAAATTAATTTGTTAAGTCGTAATTTTTTGTTTTAGCAATAAGACACAAAAGAAGAAGCATTATTTATTTTTTAGGATAGAACATGCATGGTTATAGTAGTAAATATAGCGCAAAAACAGTAAAATCTTATGATCTTATGATCGAGCTGGAGTCTAGTAGGTATGGCCTTCACTTCCATATATTTCTTCTATTAGATAAAATTAAAAAAATATTTAAACTGTCAAAGTATCTACACATTTTTGGGGGTCAGTTTTTACTTCTATATGAACCACTTTGAATTGACTAACCTCAAAGGGATTTAACGCGCATTGTATTAAAAAATGGACGTCCACGCGTACACGAGGCGAGAGGAAGAATTTTTTCATTGATTGCTAACGAATGACACCAAATGTGTTCGGGAGTAAATTGAATTTTGATGTAAATAGCACATGTGTTGCTTATAACGTATTTATATTCTGTCTGTATGGACCCGGTCTTACATAAAAACAGCCTCTTACAATAAATACGATGTTTGCGCATCGAAGTGTAAGTCAACATGTATGTACATTCCGATACAGTTAATCATATTGTGTATGATAAACATGTAGGTACTATCATCACACATATGATGACTGTTTCTGTTATTTAAAGAAACAAATTATGTAGCTTTTGTAAATATTTATATTTAAAATCGAACATGATTCATGTAGTTTTTAGGTTATAGACTTTTGGACTCGGAGATCTAATAATTTTAGACGTAGGCAGAGAGACGAATCGACCGTGGGTGGGGAGATTAGTCAGTACCTAGATAAAAATCAAAAGAAATTATTTAAAATTGTACTTGTCTTGTGCTCGCTTTCTCTTATTTCTGACTCATCATCCTCTTGCCCTTCTCCCAGTTCATCTGGGGTCGGCGTAGCATGTCTTCTTCTTCTATACGTCCCGGTCAGCTGTCATCAAGCTATCCACTTCCATTTCACTCATATCATCTTTCACACAATCCATCCATCTCTTATTTGGCCTTCTTCTTCCTCTCCATCCACTAACATTCATACTCATCACTCTCTTTGGCACATGTCCTTCCTCTTATTCCTTTTTTCTGTCTGACTCAGTATTGAAAACGATGTCCTTTGCATCGAAGCTTATTATCCGTTAAGGTCACAAAACGTTACTACACTGTTAGTAGCGAATTACAGCGTATTATTTCTATGTTATTGCACTTTTGATTGAATTGTACAAGTTCAAAATTCACCATTTTAATTGATTTGTATACAATATGTAAAATCTCAAATAGGTCAAAACTAAAGCTTTTACAGTGTTTAGTAAAACACAGTCTGAAAAATAACCGAAAACTTTGAAATTTTATTACTGCAATTCTATTTAATGGTGATATTTTAATGTTGTTGGTAACTACTATTTAGAACCGTTGTAATTAACTTTTTTATTATAAGGCCGTTTAAACTAGACCTTAGATATAAATCAGGCTAATTAAAAAAGTCTTATTTGAAAAAACACCCTGAATTAGGAGCCGGGTTATTTGAAAATACATTTCTGACGCTTTGTTTAACTAAGACATTGCTTTTGCACGGAACCACTCATAGGAGTATACCATGCCCATATAGGATGTAGCTCAAGCAATTTACGGTAATTAGCTAGTAATAGGAACCCCAGATACTACAGCAGTACAAAGCACTCCAAACGTTTAAGGGCCTATATCATTTTGATTGGCGTAAAGGCCAATAATTATAGAGACTAAAATGGATTATAGTGACGTTGAAGGTCGTGAAAAAATATTTCTAAGCCTTTGTGGTCTCGATAGTTCAACGGTAGTATATCTACTACCGTTGAACTATCATATATATACGTATATATATACACATCATTTCGTCCGGATGCCCCGAGGGGATAGGTAGAAAAATACAAAGGTTAGAAGATAAACTGGTATAAGTTACTACTTTATAATAGTTTTTCTTTACTACTTTATCGTGAAGTGATTCACGATCGCAAATCCAACACCCAATTATTATCAGTAAAGCGTGGTATAGTCTCGACAAGTCTTTAACAAAGCTTTATAGGCATGCTTAATTGTTTTTTTTTTTACAAACGTGATAAGTGAACTCATTCAGATACTGATTCACTAACATTATTTTGCGTTATTTTTTTGCCATGTTTATTTGATTGTTCATTTGTGTAATTTTTATTACAATGACTGCAAAAGTACACAGATGAATCATTGGAGCAATAATAAATATATACCCTTAATCACTTTACGATACATATAATATGCAAAATAGATTCAATTTTAATTACATTACTTATTATACTTAACTTAACAACTTATTTATTTCAAATTTTATTCAGAAGTTTTCCGGAAAATAATAGGTACCTATCAAACATCTGTATATCTTCACAAACTTTTACATATATAATATGAGTACATATTAGTAGCATACATTTTTTAAATCATTATGACTAGTCTTGTGAATGATTATATTCAAATTAGGAATTAATTTATTCGCCATTCTTCTATGTTACGATATCGATAAACTATAAACAAAGTGTCGCTAAACTGTCATGAAATTATTTTAAAATGCAAAATGTACAATAAGTACACGTAATATAATATGTACACTATACATAAGTTTAACAAATTGTTTATATGCACAATTATGCTCATTATAAACAACTACTGGTTTTGTAAGGAAAATACATCGACCATAAAGTCTAGTCATTACACTGATGATCTGATACCGGAATAATAACTGCATTTGATTGTGGGTTGGTGATAATGACCTTCGCAAGATCATCATCTTCCTTGCGTTATATTCCGTTTTTAGTGGGGTTCAAGGTAGGTACGTGTTCAGGGTTGAACCAGCACCAGACACGTGTAGAATGGGTGTCCTTACTGTTGAGCTACTACTGCTAAAAACTCCTAGAACAAAGTTCTTAAATTCGAACCTTACTCTCTTCATCTTGTTTTTCTTTAATAAAACGCCATGAAAGTTGCCTTTTTATTTTATATATTATTATTAGCTTTTCTATCATAAGATTGCAACAATAATAACTAATCATAATTAAAAGCGAAAGTGAGTTATTTTGCTACTTTTTCACATCCTAACTACAATTTGGCATTAGAGGTATAAACAAGAATTTATTATATTAAAATAAAATAAAATCTCTACAAGCGTTCATATCTCGCTCCACTACCGTAAAATTTTACGAGTGCCCGACTGATACTTACATGAAAGACATTATCGAGCATATTTTACGATTATGACTGAATCAATTTCAGCTGTCCCGTAATTGTGCCCTCATAAGTACTCATTAGCCCTTAATGGGCGTTCTGTCATCGACAGAACAAAAGAAAATATTCCTTTCAGTTATCAAAAATACAGTCACATTTATGTTAATTTATTTGAACTAGCTGCCAAGAATTTTCTTACGCGTTATGTTACGTATTGTTTATTTTATTCACGCCGGTAAAACATGGTTGAAAACTACCATAACAGCTGAGAAAACATTCGGTAGTGATGCTAAATTAATACCTGTTGAATTTTGAACTTTATCGACAGTTATAAGAGGATTGAAAGGTTCTGGTTGTTGGGCCGGTTGTGGAGTGAAAATTTCAGCGTAGAAGCGCAACTAAAAGGCATTTCGGTTGAGCCAGTCGGTAGCGTGATGCGACGGTGAGACGACGTAAGTGGGAACTGTCTGTGCGCACATATACGATGTATCGGTCGCGAAATGAAAAGTTTATCTTTGTTCTTCATAATGAAGTGTAGACTGTATCTTTGTAAAAACTAATTAGACGAATTTGTGGAACAAAGTTCAGACGAAGTTGCGGACTCCTTTAACTTTGACATCAAAGTGTTTTAACTTAAGTAGTCGTTTATTCATGTTTTTGTGTGTGCAAATTTAAAATTTGGTAAGTGTTCTAATTTCCACAATTATTTTTATGTTATGTTTATTTTCAAATTTTTGGCAAGAAAATAAACACAAGTTATTAATTAACAAAAATTTACATAAGTCACCGTGCATTTTTTTAATATTTTCCACTCACACTTTTTGGTATAAAATATATTTTTTTTCTTAAATATATATCATTGCAAAATTATTGGGATGACGAATGTATTACAACAAAAGCAATTGAATCAGTGATTTACTTTCCTAAATCGATCTTTATCTCTAAAATCTCCTTATTACATAAAAGTAACAAAGAGATTTTCAAAAATGTGTGTAAAATATTAGGAGCTTATTTCACTCACAACTTTGCTGCGCTTTATAGTTTCACGGTTATTATATAATAAAATAGGATTAAGCACAAATTTTAAACAAATAATACCCGTATAAATCTTCAATGGATTTTCTCACTTTACTTATTATATATCTCACACATATCCCATTATTGGGAATCAATCCAGTAAATAAGTAAAGTCGTAATTCCTTTTACATTGTATCTATAATAAGATTTACGGTTTATTAATTACTCATAAAAGTCAGGAAGCCGTACAGCTACAGCAGTTTCCTAACTGTGCATACAATGATACATTGTTTGTACAGATAGACCTAACGATTTTACTAAAAACTCTTTAGGTGGCCAGCCACAAATTCGCACGCACTATTGCCGTCTCTGGACACGTTCAGGGACAATATATATGGCTTTGTGCTAACAGGAACTATCAATTAGGGTATTGCAGTTCTCATCCGAACATTGATACAAGTGACGTGAAGTATAACAATGAAAATTGGAACATATTTTCCAAAACCCCTCGCACGCTATTTTTATTATTCTTGAAAAAATATTTGAATTAAGGTGACGCATATAATGTTTTTTTAGGTGGTTAACAAAATCAAAATAATTATAAGCTTTTTCTAGAAAGTAAATGTAGTAATAAAAGGTAACTAACTATATTTTGAGACTGTCCCATGTTGGTCTGGGACTTGAAAATAATGAGCCAACTGTGTTTTTTACCTAGCATGTCGTAAAAAGCGACTAATGGTATATGGGGTTTTGGTTACGTGATTATGTAGGCGACGAGCTAGTCACTTGTCACTACTCTTTCACAGTTTTCCATCTAACCCAGCCATCCATTGTTTCATGTTGGTCTGGGACTTAAAAATAATGTGCCGACAGTATGGGGTTTTGGGTATGTGATTGTTTAAGCAAAGGGGTGGCTACTTGTCACCATTTTTTTTAAATATTACATAGGGTTAGAAACCCAGCCCAGTTTTGTTTTTGGCTGAGTGTGGTTAAAGGGGCCTGCTACCTCTTTTACTCTGCCTACCTCTTCGGGGATTATGGGCGTGATGCTATGTATGTATGTAGTAATAAAAGACATTTCCACAGGCAAATGCTTGACTTTGTCTAATAGGTATAGGTATTAAGGTTTGTATTTGTATGGCGACGACCTAGCCGCTAGCAACTTGTCCAAACACTTCCACAATTTGCCATCAAACTGAGCTCTTTTCATTATTGGATAAAATTAGTATAAGGAGCTGACTATTCCTCGAACTTTGGTTACTCCTTCAAGGGTTGCGGGCTTATGATATGAAAATAATGTTCGTATATTTCCTGCATGTATTTGAAGGGTTTCGTCTTGTTTCATTTAAGGATTGATCATAAAGGATTGTGATACATTATATTACCTACATCAGTTATTTTAATTTGAGGATATATACATATGATCACGCCAGCATCTCCAAAGAGGTAGGCTTAAGGAGAAATGAGTTCCTTGAACTACATTTAACGCAAAATCAAATGGGCCCCGATGGAAAATCGTGAAAAGTAGAAACTGTGTAATTAACGATTATGAAGTCGATGAACCAGCAATTTGTCACTTTTTTGCTACAATTTTCCATCTAAAGCAACACCAATTTTAATTAAGAATTTTGTTATTTAGAGACCTTACGGCACCATAGAATCTGCGCGTATTCAAGGATTGCTGGCTTAATGGCATGTATTTTATGTAACATAATTTTTCAATAATTGAGATTAGATTTAATACGGTACACCTACTAACTTCTTTGCAATAACTAAAAAACACACAGACGACCGTGTGAATTTATTAACCCATCATTCTCATCTATATTTTAGAATTCCAATTTACCAATTCACATTATGCCTAGTTGTTTACTTTACTGAAAACGTTTTTCGAATCATAATACGTAAAAACCGCTATTACCCTTTTCGTCGATAGCATCGAATATTCCCCCTTGCGCGGGATTATATTAATTTTTCCCGCCTCGGGTTCTACGCTTTCAACGAAATATCGCGGCAGAAATAAAAATAATAGGTCGAATTTCAGCAAACAGTTGTTGCGAGTGACGTCGATGTCTAACGCACGTACGGGTACCTAGTTGTATTTTTGGACAAGTTGTGTAGCTATGAGATTGTTGTGGTGGTGTTAACATAGAGCGTGTAATGTTGATGGCTTTAAGCAATGCTGAAATGAAACAATGCTTCGCAGGGTCGGTATGTAATGAGGCCCGGGTCACTTTATCTGTGACAGTTATTACAAGCATATCCGTAGGAAGCATGTATATGTCAGTACTATAAACTGCGCGATTGTTGCATAATATGGATCTAGAATTTAAGTCCAGTCAAACTTATGAATTCCATATTACGGTAAAAAGCTATCTTTCAAGTTATTTAAATCATTTATTAGTTATTAAGATTAAAACTTATATGAATTAAGTAACAATAATTGCGTTGACATAGGAGTCTGCTTTTTTCTTTGGTCGTAGAGGGAAAAACTCTTACAATTACGATTTTTAATTGTGTTTTTTACCATAATTGTATTTTCATCATAAATATCAATGATCAACTACCCCGCTAGGGAAGTAGCGTGAAGTTTAGTTAGTTAGTAGTCGTTTGAACAGCTTAATATTTGTTAAATTAATTTTGGTCAAGTAATTGTTACCACACATTTCAGCAGACTAATATGGCCTAAGATAATATAATCTTCTTATGTACTATTAACCACATACGTAACGTAGTTAATAGTAACCAGTGATTAGCAATCTTCAGTTAAAGTCCGCCTAAATTATATGGTAGGGTTTGAATGTTAAAGGCGCTTATGTAGTAAAGCCTATAAATTTAACCGCTTCTATTCAAATGAGATTGTACGTGAAATAATTATTACTATTAACTATAAAATTATTGCCCAACTAGTAGAATAATCATGCAAGCCCTTAACTTTAACAACTATACATTCTTGTTCTAAATATAATTATACTCGATAATATTTTGTAATAATTACTCATTTAGTTAACATTTTCCCACTACTTTATCACAGTCATACTCGCATTTCCTAACTTATTACAGAGTTGGTAGTAGTTGGTATGGACCCATTGTATAACACAAAAAGTAAAAAAAAACACAAAAGGTCACTAGCATTGCTGCAATCAAAAAATCTGATAAATTGAAAACAAAAAATGAAATGAAAGTCGAAAAAAAGATCAATAAAAATACGTGACTGCATTTTTTAAATTGCCTATATGGTTTATTCAAATGTGTGTCGAGTTCAGGTTAATGATACTACTACCCTTGAAACGTAAGAAAAGGTTATGAAGAAAAAAGACGGCATAAGTAATTATTCATTTCGAGTTTGATTGCACAATAACACTGTTGTGGCTTTGTTGAGCTAATGTTCACCAAAATGCGTGTTTTGACCTGTATTGTAATCTACAAAAACGTCTCCGCCAAATTCATTCAGGTCTTTATGCAAGGTCAAGGCTATATTCCAGAATTTTAAAATTAATAATACATTTTACATAATATAATGATTTTTGAAAAAAAATAATATATTCCTGTAAATAAAAATTGGACTCATCATTCCATTTACTTATTCCTTAAAAGATACGGACGAAGAAGCTAATATTATTTTCCTAGCGTTATGTCCTGTGCTAAGATAGATGGGATCCATTTAGATCATGATCCAGGAGGCGAAGCTGATAGATAATTAAATTGAAGCGACTGCCGATTTGATTTTCGAAACCCTTATATAGGAAATCACGGTTAAACACCCATAGTCGTTTGAATGTGCTGGTTTCATCACGATGTTTTCCCTCACCGCCAAGCTAGTGGTATAAATACGTACATCGATTCTAAAAATCCAGGTGTACATTACTGGGTTTTAATCCACACTCCTCGATTAAAAGGCACGTCTTATCATTGAGCTATCACCGCTCGGCTACCATAAAAAGTAAAATAAACAATGGCCCCAAATTACTAGCATCAATCACAACGACTAAGGCCAAAATCTGTAAATCAACATAGTGAAATCACAGTCACACATTAATTTGGGAATAAACTTTCTAATTTCCATTCGCAGATAGAGTTCTTCGTGAATGTGACGTCATTAAGAATGATAAATTTGCTTGTAAATTTTACGACACCATAAAATTATGGAATATCCTCTTTGATAGTTGTTTGCTGGTGTTCGAGTTTTAATGACTTTTTTTACTATCAGTCATTAACATATAGTTATAACTTACATCAGACATAATATATATCAATTGAGCGTCTCAGGCGATTAACAAAATAAAGTAAAATATAAAATAATGTTACATAAGTTAGAAAACTAAACTATGTAATTGTACGTTACATTGAGGAACAACATTCTATAGAGTACTTAAATATAAATTATATATTATATTATATATACATAACACAAGGTTTTAGTCAAAAACTGTCGTTTGTGTTTTACAACCGCAGTGCCAGAACATTAACACATAATCTTAATTAAAACATAAAGCATAAATTATATTTGTTCCTCTTTTTACGGACATTCCGTGGACAGGAGTATACGATTTGGTACAGTTGAAGTTTATATGGGGAAGGATTGCAGAAAGTTCATTTATTTTTTTCTTACTTTTACTATATGTCAATGAGTTAACCTCAAGCCCTATTATTTAAATCACGTCAGAAAATACTGAATTAACTAATAACCTTACCTACAGTACGACCAACAAATATATTTATAGTACAAAAGTCGAATTTGGATGTTATCTGAGTGCTAAGAAGTTTACGTGTGTTATAATAGTACGTGACTTCATTTGCACATTCTCATTTTAATTTCTAATTATCAGTTTAGCTGTTATGTTATTCGCGAGGATATCCTTGTATACATGTCTTCTGTATTATATGGTAAATAATACGAGTATGTATGTAAATGCACTGATTAAAAAGAAACTTTTTTTTGTATAAGTATTATCTATTTTCCTCTTGGTAAATTTATTTGATAGAAATGCATGTTACAGTTAGTAAATTATTATTTCGTACTATGTTCTGTAGTAACGTTAATAGTATTAGTCGTTAAATAACAGTTTATTATTAATTTTTGTAAATAAACTATATCTTTAAATATGTTTTTGACTAACTCAATAAAACGTCCTAAGTTGTTTTTACGATCGATACATAATGTAAATACAGCTATGAAAAATAGTCAGAACATATGAATTAAGCCTAGAAATAAACACTACGGTCTAACTTATTGTATGCTGTCCATTGGATTCCCAACAAAACCTTTGGTATAGTATAGTAAATCTAGATTGTAATAAATATGTGTAGACTCGAGCTCGACAATCTCGATTCGGATAGATTGAAATAAGGTGGCTATTTGCATAACATTATCCTCTTTTGGAAACAATTTGGAATAATGGCCGTGTTTCTACCTACTATGGTATATATTAACTTTGATAGTGAAAACGAGTGTTAAATTGTTATTTATTATTTTAATACCCTGGTATCGTAAATCTAAAACTTACGCCATAGTCTCATTTTATGCTTACCTACTTATTAAATTGCAAAAGATATTTAATTTGTTTTTAAGTTATTTCTGATTTCTACGCAAAAAAATCGTCTATACAAATGAGTAACTATATTTTTATACATTAAGATTATTAAGGTTAAGTGACAATGGAATGACTTTTAAAGGAACTAGTTAGAGTAGACGAATATTTAAGTGGAGTTAGCTTAATGGCAGAGATGATGATATGAGATGCTGTATAGTTGCATATAGCGAGAGATTGGAAAAGAGTATCAAACTACTTCAACTTTTTGAAATTATAAATGCAAGAACATAAGTGAGAAGCTAACATCCTTATCTTACGTGTCTACCTGAGCTATAAAAAATCCATTAAAGTTAATACGTTTAAAATAAGTCTTTACGGATTTTTTATCATTATATAGACTATTCACTAACTCGTGCACTAATTGCTTTCAATGCTCCTAATTATATGGAAGTGGATATTACATATCTATAACAACATTATACTCACATTTTGGATATTCACTGTACCACAGATGTTATTCTAACTTATGTACCAACTTTTAAATACATAAATGAGTCGTGTATGTACCAATGAGTTAATTACACGAGTATTTGCCCCTAACAGGTTCGCATTAGTGACCTTTGGTTGTGTACCTCGGATTCTCACCACCAGACCAAGCGGCCATTAATGTGTAAGATGAATCATAACGAGATATTTCAAATGTCTATAACGATTAACTTATTATATTTAGAATTGGTCAATCGACCAATTTTATATTAACAACTTCCAACCCATCGAATATTTTTTGGGCATCTAGACGTCTTTTAAATTGGTTTTATTGGAGTTTATAAATCAATTTACGTTATCATCCAGCACTTAATTGCTCGCGATAATTATTTTACACTTTATTAGATTAATTGATTTGCAAAATAAAGACACGATTTGATGCCCTTCATGTTCCTCATCAATTTGATGAGGAAGGTATAAAAATATATCTTTATGTATGAACCCATAATTTGTTTGTTTAATTGTTTTCCTGTGTAGAGGTTTTATTTACTACAAGAGCAGGTGTTTTGTAGCCTTTGCTATTTAAAGGATTATTATCTTTCAATTCATTTCTATTGTTTTACCAAATTTTAAGGTCTACGCTAAATTATGATCTAGATCTACAAGGGTATCTAAAATATGAATGACCAATTTCAATACTAAATATTTTAAGTTCATCTTACTACTCATTATATAGCTTTATTTACATACATTTTTTATAGACACGCACAAACTACTGCCTAACAATGAATATATAATTATCTGAAGCAGGAATATTAAAAATACAATACATTTATTGAACGTTAGAAGATATTTCGGAAATTTTAATGAGTATCGGCGGGGAGGATGTTTGAACAAACAAACATTTTAATGAAACGCGTCGGCTTTTTTGTTATTTTTAAATTTTATCAAATGCCGAAAAAATTGTCGGTGGTAACATGCCAAAATATTTTTGATCGAAAAGTAGGTGTGTGTTTTTTGATTTTACGAAAAATTTATAAATTGGTTAATAGATTGAAACATCAAAGTTCCATCAACAGATTTGGTACAGATATTTATTATGTGGAATTTAGAGGTAAACAAAACCTTACGAAAGTTTTTCGAACATCGTCCATGTCCCATACGTGTCCGCTATCACCGCCAGTATAACCTGAAGAATATGGAGCAGTGAGCTCCTTTAGCCACTTGTAGTCAATTATTTTGAAAAAGTAGATCATCAAGATATCTTGTTGCCTACATAATCAAAAGTCCAATACCTAATTGACCATGCGTTGCCTTCTGCGATATGCGAACACAGTTAGTATTTTTTTTAATAAGTACAAGTTTACATAGATACGCGATATAAATTATGATTCCATTGTGACGTGTTGACTAAGATCAATGAAAATGGCTTTTTGAGATAATTCACAGAAAAAAAAATCACAGTAAACGTGTTCATGTAAAATTATTTGGAGCACAAAATATGCTATCTCAGATATGATATGACAATCAATTCCTTGAGTGAAAAACGACGATGACATTTTATGTTTATTTGATGGGTGAGCAATTATTATTGTTGTGTCATGCTTATGATAGACTTATGCCAAATTCACACTGTATTTTCAATTAAAATAATGTAATGTTCCTCGTGCAATCATTTTTGACCGCAAAAATCACCGCCGTCCCTGAACTCCAGATTTCAAGTATTTTTGCGATTGCTGCATTCGCAAAAGGATTTTACAATTATGCTCCTTATATGAAACCATACAAGGCCGAATGTGACGTGAGTACGTATTTAATTGAGTGTTTATTAACAGCGATTTTTAAAGGCACTTTACAGCTTTCACCTCCATGTTTTACGTCGGTTGTATTCAATTGTAGTAAATAAAACTTACTTGGTCACTTTTAATCTTCCAATAATTCCAATTTGAGTTATTTATTGCCAGATTATGAGCTTACCGCTGTGTTACTCAGTTGGAATTTAATTAAATTCAATACGTTTGTACACGTGTATTCAACTACATATATATGATCGCTTCATTCCCAGTAAAGTTCAGGATATTTTAATGAAAATCAATGCTGCTTTTAAATAAATTGTTTCATTTCACATTCATTATCTTACTATCGGTTTAAGCCGAGGTGAACTTGGACTATTCCTGTATTTAGTGAAACTGACATCGAAGTTGGTGCTTCGTGTATACCTGTCCTCCAACATTAGATAGAATTTATGAGTAAACAAACATGTTAGATAATTATGACAAATCTTGTTTGTTTATTTAAATGGCTTATTGATCTGGTTTCATCGTTTTGTGTTCACGTGGTATATATATAAACATGATGCGTAAAGTCCAAGGAAAAACCTTAGTTGGCCGAAATTAAAGTATTACTTTTTAAATGCGAACTAGTGTGAAGCAACTTTGTGTTCTTTGCTTAACATGTCGTAAAGGTAAACTAATGGTATGTCAGGTTTTGATTTATGTGTTGTGTAGGCGAAGAGCCAGTCACTGTCATTACTTTTTATAATTTTCCATCTAACCCAGTCCAGTTTTATTTTTGGCTGAATGTGGTTTAAGGAGCTTGCTGCTTCTTTAACTCTGCCTACCCCTTCAGGGATTGCGGATGTTATTTTATGTATGTATGCATGTGCCCTTAAGCTGATATTGCTCGCTCTTTGCTTCCTATTACCTTGTATTAAACAATTCTAAGTCAAGAGCATGAAACAGATTCTCCTTCAAAAGTCCATTTGTATTGGGTATAAACAAGTAAGTCATGTCATTTTATTGTGTGCCCAAAAGAAGATCTCTTCCAGACATTCCATACAACTTAATTCCAAGCAATACCAATCAAAATTATTGAGCCGAAAATTTCTCGGGAACAATTCCGTATTCAGAAACTTCATTTGAATTTGAATTACACGTCAATTAATTTCGAAGACATTCCTGGGGCAATATTAAAATTATCACAAGAGCTTTCTATAGTAGCGCCTAGTGCAATTATTCCCTTAACTATTTTCTAACAACTTAAATAATTTACAAAATTTCATACAATTTTGTATTCTGTTACTCATTTACACTTTATCAGCTGAACGAAATCGGCTGAAGATAGAAATAGATATTGATCAAACTGAAGTCGTTGGTCGAGTGGAGAGACCCTGGTCACGAAACCAAGGGTCGCGGGTTTGAATCCCGCTAGGGGCAAATTTTTCGTGTGATGAACATGGATATTTGTACTCGAGTCATGGATATTTATAAACGTATTTAAGTAGATATGTCCGTTAATCTGGCATCCATAGCATTAGAAGTTATTCTGGAGAATTTATTTATTTATTATTAATTAACATAAAGAGTTAAGGAGGAAAATAATGAGAACAATATTCATAAAAAAAATTTGAGCCTTTATATCGAAGTCTCTACTCCAGAAGAATATATTTATTAAACATAATTATCAATGTTACACCCGACGAACGCTTATTGAATGAATATCTATTATGCAGTATATTAGTATGATGATGAGTATCAGCAGATTCCAGGAAATTTTGAAAATATTCAAAGTGGAAGTTTGTGTTTCACCCGCAAGTATTGATTTTTGGCAACCGAAGCCAAACATAATACGGCTATTAATTTGCTTACGGACGTATTTTATTTTATAGGGTCGTATTTTTAAATGCGTTCTACTGGCGTACTAAATAGTTACTATCTGATTTTCATTATATAACACCTATGCATGGCAGATCAGTGATTAAAAGTCCCCTAATAGTCTGGGACTCGAAAATAATGTGCTGTGTTCCTTGCCTAGCATATAGTCGTAAAAGCCGACTAATAGTGTATTCAGTCAGGTTTCTAAGATTGTAGGCCACGATCTTGCCATTTAACTCTACTAATCACAATTTTCAATCTAACCCAACTCGTTTTCAAGCTAAATGTGGTGTTAGGAGCTCATTCCTTCTTGGATCGTATTTCGATTGCAGGCGTAATGATGTATCTAAAAGAACATATACGGTTAGGAGTTATAAAAGAGTTGTGATAGTATATCAACTTATTTTTATCGTTTATTTATTGACTTCAAAGTTAGAATATTTGCAGATGAAGTTACATCATCATCCAATTATGTCCCGTGCACAGGTGGGATCTGCTAAGACTATGATCTAGAATTTAGTGAGTCAGGTTATTACGTTAAAGCGACTACCGCTCTGACCTTTGTAGCCCTTAGATAGAAACCAGATAATTTTTTGATCATGGTTGCACACACATCCATACCGGCTTGAACCCTGGTTTGAACAAGATAAGCATGTCCTTACCTTTGAGCTACCACTCCTTGTGACCAATTTCATTGAACAGTACTGCTACCTTCTTTGCGTACTTATCTCTCCACACCCATCAATCATTTATCGCCAATTGAGGTTTTCCACCTTGACTTTAATAGACTGTCAAATCGATCTTATTTACTGACTGGAAAATTTATTGTGTGCCAACGTTAAATCGCTTTTGAGTTTCGGGTTGAAATACCCCTTCATTATAAATATTTGCAGAGGTTGAAAAGTTTATGGGATGTCTATAAATCAATATTTCAAATTGAGATAATATAATGTAACCATTAACCAATTACACCTACAAGTAACGTTAGAAGGTGAAAATAATTATTAGATTTGTATTGAATCGGTTTTTTTTATTTTTTCCTTTTTATTATTGCACAACATTGCTAATTAATTAATAGGAAACTAACTATAACAATATAATACAAATATAAAGATTCATGAATATTTCTAATAGTTATGTAAATTTTATTTTTAAATTAAAAAAAAAATAAAGTATTTCCTCCAACGTACACGCAGGCTGTGGAAAAAGCTCCCGAGGCAGGCGAGGTTTTCTCAAGACACTATAACATTAGGCTCTTCATAAAGGCGTTATAAAAACTTTTACAAGATCAGTAACTTGTGATACCTTTGGTGTTGAAAATCTTTATAAAATACGTTGTACGTTTACCGTGAGGAAAGTTATTCATTTACCGTATGCTGATTCATCAGTTTCAATAATTAAAGAAACCATACTCTTGGGTAATATTTATTAAGTGTATACTTTTTTATTTTGGGAGAAAGTTCACGTTTCTTCATTGAAACCAATCTACATCACATAATAATATGTATACCTTGTCCTAATTTAATTCGACATTCGTGATAAGAACATTATACACGTCATAAAATTATATTAATTTAACAATAATTTATGTTCATAATGACTATTTTTTTTTTAAGCATATATAAATAAAGAAAATTTGAATATGAAGTTGTCCCATGTTGATCTGGGACTTGGTCCATGTTGATCTGGGACAAAAAAAAATAATGTGCCAACTGTGGTTCTTGCCTAGCAAGTTGTAAGAGGCGACTAATGGTTTACGGGCTTTTGGGTATGTGACTGAGTAGGCGACGCTAGCTCGTCGCCTCTACAAATCACAAACCCAATACAATTGATTTGATCAGAATCCATACTCATATATTTAACCGTTAGATTTGAAGAAGCAGACATATTTATAACACTACTTTTTATTTCGAGAAGAGGGAATTTTTCGCGTTTCCCGAGCACGTCTTATAGGAATCGACGTGAGCACAAATCTAAGCCGCGCTCGATACATTCGATGACAAGTTTATATCTTGTTATATTTTATCATAAACAGTAGCAACTGGAAGCGAAAGAAATATTTTCTAGGAATAAGTTAATTATTCTTATATTGACTAGTCTTCTTGAATATTTCGATGAAACAGGTGTGATATTATATTTACTAATGCATATGTGTGATATGATATATACATTTGTATATATTTTGACAATATCGATGGCGCATTCGGTAGTGACCCTGCCCCATGTGCCAAGAGTTGTGGGTTCGATCCCCACCCAGGTCAAACATTCGTGTGATAAATACATACTGTGTTTGTTCTGTGTCTGTGTGTTAATATCTAATATTTAAGTATATATTTGTAATACCACTGTTGATTTTGATACCCGTTACACAAGTGCTTAAGCTACTTACCTCGGAGTCAGATCAATGTATTTGATGTAGGTAGTCTGATATTTATTTATATATTTATATATATATATATAATATCACACCTGTTCCGTCAAAACAGGTGTTTGTCTAATGACAAATGAGAGCATTTTATACTTTTTTTATTGATTATGTGAGATATTTTAATCGCAATTTATTATATTTTATACATTCGGCTGGAAAACTAATCTGTGAAAAAAATTTCCTCTACTGGCAAAACTTTTGTAATTCCGTTAATTATTTGCTTTCTGTATTTTTATTAATTAAAACTTATATGTTTTTGTAACGCGGAACCAAAATTTTCTTTAATCAGTTACTTAAGTTTGCTTGATGAAACTTTGAGTCATTAATTTGCAACTTTAAATGAGCCGAATTGCGAAAGCAATGCTAAACACACTTAACTTTTAATGAAGAGCTGACACTTTTATGTTTTATGAACATATGTATAAATATACTTAATGCATTGAGTAAATTTTGTGTTATTGTCCTTAACTTGAAAAAAATAAAATATGGTATCGTGTAACTAATATACTTAAACGCTTGTTAAATTAATTGCACTACCTACATCTAGTGTAGGCGACGAGCTAGCCACTTGTCTCTACTTTTTTACAATTTTCCATCTAGTCCAGCCCAGTTTTATTTTTGGCTCAATGTGTTTAAGGGGGCCTGCTGTCCCTTTGACTCTGCCTACCTCTTCAGGAATTATAGGCGTGATGTTATGTTATGTTGTTACCTACATTTAAAGATCTTGTTTCATCAATATCTATCTAAGCATTATATGCTTGTGGTACAGATACTAGATAACGGATATATTATAAACGTTTCATGTACATGAATAGTTGATGGGGTATACCGACTAAATCTCTGAAGTGTAACGTTCACGCCTATATACAAGACTCCCACGAAATTGCTTTCGCAGTCACCGTGAAATATCCACATATCCTTTCTAACTCGACTTCAACTATTTTTGTCGATTCGAATGTTATGTTTGCAAACGATCATTACACATCATCTTCCTAGCGTTATGTCCCGTGTTTAGACGGGGTCCGCTTAGCCATGATCAGGTAGATCAGGATTTAGCGAGTCTGGTAATTACATTGAAGCGACTGCCGATCTGACCTTCGCAACCCTAAGATAGGGGAACCAGACAATTTTTGGATCATGGTTACAAATCCAAAGTTGTTTGAATTTGCAGGTTTCATCACGATGTTTTCCCTCACCGCCGAGCTAGTGGTATAAATACGTACATAGATTTGAAAAATCCAGAGGTACGTGCCGGGTTTGAACCCGCACTCCTTGGTTAAGAGGCGCGTGTCCTTACCATTGAGCTACCACCGCTATAATCGACGATCATTATACATATAATGTAATATTACAAACGATAAAATAATACCATCGCGACATACTTCATATAGTTCGCTTTATAGCCGTTTAATTGACGAATTTTTCGAATACTTTGCTTCGTGAGTGTTTTATACACGGAGCAAATATTAAAATATTATGTAAGTGTCAAGTGGGCGTGGCAGTGAAGTCACTATTCTGCGTTGTAACGCAAGACTACTTGTGTCTAAATTTTCACCTTATTCCTGCTGTTGTAAGTGTTATAATTGCTCCAAAACACTATTGACGACAAGAAAATTTTTCTTAATATTTGAGCTTGGATTAAAAGAATCAAGGTATGCTTTTTTTGACGTAGAACTAATGAGATAACCGAGTTTTCACTAAAATAATAATGGTCTACTTATTCCTTATGTATAGTGTAGTACCTATGTGATTAGTATTTCTGTGAGTTTGGATTTATCGGTTCTCACACTAATTTTGTGATATTGACACTCTACTAGCTTTTTTTCATACTTCTCCCTCATAAAAAAACCTAGTTAAATGACGAGTATATAAAAAAATATTATTTATTCAAATTTATTACATGTTATTTAAACCTAAGAGTTAATTGAACTGTCTTGTGATGTTCTCTGTCCCCACCATTGGTTTGCACCGGGTAATGCGAGCGCAGAATATAACTCCGCACTGAGTTATAATAATTAATTACTGATGAGACGAGTGTCTACTTTAGATTTGGATGGTTTTAGTATTGTCTTTGATTCTAATCCCATAATTAGGTATATGTGATCGTGTCTAATATGAGTATCTTTTACTTACGCAAAAAAGCAGGCCGATCTCTCGACTGGAGACTGATGGCTCGATGGCGCATACTGTAGTGACCCTGCCCCTTGCGCCAAGAGTTGTGGATTCGATCCCCACACAGGACAAACATTCGTGCGATGAATACTTGTGTTTTTTCTGTGTCTGGTTGTTAATATCCAATATTTAAGTATAGATATGTAATACCACTGTTGATTCTGATATCCGTAATATAAGTGCTTAAGCTACTTACCTCAGAGTCAGATCAATGTATGTGATGTAGTCTGATATTTCAAAAAAAAAGCTTACAAACTTAGCCAGATCTTTTTAAAATAAGTAAACAAGATATATGGAAATCTTGCTTCACTGTTTCATACACAAATGTTTACATTTTTGAATACTTTAACATACTGGTTTTGTCAACAGTTTACAACTTTTTTATAGTCAAACCACAGATTTATTTTGAGGACCTTGACTTGACGTGGAGTGATATTGTTTCCATGTGGTTTGGCATAGTTTTTTTTGGAACACATCAATCATTCTAACAATGTGAGCGCTCTATTAAAATATTTTTAGTTTTATTGCTTTTCCATTTGAATGATACATAAATCTTTGCATTATCTTCCGTCTTAATATTAAAACTCGTACGGGAAGTTTATCAGACTATTTGCGTATATTTATTATATGTATTGTTGATATTTTTTTACTAAAAATTACTTCAAAATGGATTATTTATAAACTACATACCTACTTAATAAAATGAACTCTGCAAGTAAAAAAATATTCTTTAACTAGCTGCGCCCCGGTTTCACCCGTGTGGTTCCCGTTTTTGTGGGAATGCGAGTATAAAATATAGCCTATGTTACTTGCTGATATAGTAGCTTTGCATTTGTGTAAGAATTTTTGAAATCGGTCCAGTTGTTTCGGAGCCTCTTTAGAACAAACAAATCTTTCCTCTTTATAATATTAGTGTAGAAAACTAAATGTATGCTGGAGTTGAAAGTGACTAGGGTCTGAATACCAAATAGACTTACACCTTAATTTTTACTTGTAGTTTGTTAACATTTGTCTGTGGCTTTGCCTGAGTAAATTCAGAACTGTAACGTAGACTTAACCGTGTAACGCGTTGGGATTAATCAAATTTTAGGTATACAAGTATTATACGTCCCCAATTTGTAATCGTTCAAGTGGTAAGGCGTGAAAACGTAACAGACAGACGGATGCGTTTTAGATTTTTAATGTAGATTATTATTCATTGTACAAAAGTTGGATCTAAATCGTCGATGACAGGCTGGATATATGTCTTTGATTAATTTTTAAATTTGTTGTATTTTCCATAAAATTTTTCTTCTGTCTTGCCATTTGTCATTGTCTGCCTGGAATGGTAAATTACACAAAACTATTTTGGATTCTATGGACATTATTCTATGGACATTACCATTTAAAATATAACATTTATCTCTAGAACTACCACCTTTTACAACTTTATACTTATACTTACTTGATATACTTCCAAACTTACTTGATTAATTTTTAAGTACCATTTTAATTATAACCTGACCTTAAGTGGTTTCTTAAACTCACAGCTTGTCATCGAAGTCAGATATTAATAAATAATTTAACATAATACATTGCAATTTCTACATATTATTAAGATGCGGTAACAGTGGCCTTGTCTTTTTTTAAATATCAAGAACCAGAATCGAATGTAATGACTGAGTCTTTCTGAATTTTGAGCAGATGTAGCGTTTTGTGCAAACATAACAAACATACATATCGGCATGCCCATAATCCCCGAAGGGGTAGGCAGAGTCAAAGGGGCAGTAAGCCCCTTTAACCAAATACAGCCAAAAATAAAACCGGGCTGGGTCAGATGGAAAATTGTTAAAAAATAGTTACAAGTGGCTAGCTTGTCGCCGACACATCACATATCCAAAACCCAAAATACCATAAGTCGCCTTCTACCACATGCTAGGCAAGAAACACAGTTGGTACATTATATTTAATTCATAGACCAACATGGGCTGGATTAGATGGAAAATTGTGAAAAAGTAGTGACATGTGGCTAGCTTGTCGCCTTCACAATCACATAGGTACCCAAAACCCCGTATACCATTTGTCGACTTTTACGACACGCTAGACAAGAAACACAGTCGCCACTTTTTTTAAGTTCCAGATCAACATGGGACTTAAGAAGAATGGGTCAATATCGTTTTGTGGTTCACAAAAATGCGATTATATTCTTATCACTCTCATATACATTTCAAATTAGCATGAGACATCTGTTGTAGCAAAATTATTTTTCTTACGTAACAACATAACTGACATAATTTAACAAGATTTTGACTATTTATATTATTGGGCTCTTATTCTCTATAAGCTATATTGACTATCCTGTTATCGAAATAACAGAAAAGTCCGTTTTCATCTAAACTGTTTTTTTTTGGAATCAGTGAAAATTATGGAAGTACTACATTTATTACGTACATACTTTAGCTATTCGGTTTTGTTTTTGAGTTTTCTCAATTTAAGATAGGAGGTATTTTTGGTGTGCGTGAGTAACTTTTATAACATTATTGTGGTTTTGTCATGAATATAGAATGAGTAGTGACGTATTTACCTAAACTTAAGCTTCTAGCACATTATTTAAGCCTAACGAGTTGGTTCTGATCAACTTCAAAATGAGTACAATAATGATCTTGGTAAAAGCAGTTTACCCTATAATGATGTTTCTTGTTACATAACTATTAGGTAAACTTGTGAAGAAATTTTAAGTTATAAAGCTACGTAGATTAATCCTTCAGCTCACGCCTTTATCCAGTCTCAACCAACAGACATTTTAAGTCTGTAAAAAGCGATGGTTTCCAAGGCCGGCAATATTATTAAGAGCTTTGGTGCTATTATTAACTGAATCATTTTCCTGTAGAACGCTTGGATGAACTAAGGAGTTTATTCCAATTTAACGGTGCGTTGTAACCCAGGTCAAAAGGAGAATCCCCACACTTCGTTTTTCGGTTGGCGGTGTCTCTTTGATATCCTTCCCTTGCCAATAGTCTTGACCGACATCAATGTAATGCTATCAATTGCTTGGCAACCTCCTTACATCCAAAAATACCCCATGCAATAAGGGTATGGCTGAACAAAAATATAAATAAACTAGCTGAACTCGCGGTTTCATCCACGTTTATGGTTAATAGCGAATAGCATATAGACAGCCTACCTTGATAAATCGAATGTTAAACACAAACATATTGTTTCAAATCGGACCAGTAGTTCCCGGCATTAGCAATAAACAAATTTTACAGCTTCATATATTAGTAGTCTATTTTTTTGTTACTTAAGTCCATGTGTTTCTTAAAAACCTATAAAATTCCTAACGTAAGTAATGATATTAATAAAGTTCCAATGTATTAAAACACAAGCTTCATAATACTCATTAAAATCCATTAAAGTAACAACTTTCTGGATTAGCTTTATTATTCTCAGTAATATAGTATGTACTATTTCAGATTTAATTCATTTTCTATAATTTATGAGCAACTAGACGCTAACTTGCACGTGATTTAATATTTATGTGCTTTGTGTTAAACTAGTGAAAGATCTTGTCGTATTTTTCTCAAAATCTTTCGCCTATTCAGAATAACGATTTTAATATTTAAAACCCAAGAGAATTATGGCAAAAATTCCCTTTGACTGAATTCTTTTTGGTTGAGCCATGACCAAAGCTTGCTTTAAATTATTTATTTGTATTCTAGTTAGAAAAACGACTGTTGCTTTTCGGTTTCGCCGGAAGGGATTGAAATGTCACTCTCATCTTAGACGTAAGATTAGATTATCAACTTTATCTTATGGATTCTGAAAAGTGAATTTCGTGGTTCCCAAGAATGAACTTCGAAAAGGCAAATTGAAAACTCGGAAACCTATAGAGAAATTCACTTATTACATTACATTACGGTCGTGAGTCTCAAGTCTTTTATGAGCAAGTCAATGTTATTTTCCTTCTTTGATTTATGAGTGCGTTATACATTACTCGACGCAGCTCTTTCATCTTTTCTCAGAACTTAATTCTATAGAAAAATGTGTCTAATTTTGACCAACTTTGTATGTTGAATAAGTTATATATCTGTTGTTTGTTAGTCAATCATTTAAGAAACTTCAGACTTAAAAAAAATAACCGACAGATAGGGAAATAATAAATGTTAGGTTAAATTAAGAACTGAATGTATACATTTAGGAATAAAACCTTATTTAGATAAAAAAAATAAGAATTACATCAATATTCGCTGTTAATACGTAGTCCGCCTAACAATAAATATGCAGATTGCTATAAGATTGTATCTAATCTAATTTCTTTAAAAAAAGAGGTTTGTTGAACTAGAATTTGGCTTTACGTGAAACGATTGCAATATAAAATGTAAATCAACCCGGACATGTTTTCATCAAGTAACCATTCAAGAATATTTTTAGACGAAATTAAATATCCTATTCAGTTTGTTCGTGTGCTTATAAAATGAACAGATGATGCTCTGATAAGATCTAATAAGAAAGTTCCTTTTTAAAGTAAAGTGGGACAATAATTAGAAAATGTATTATTAAAAGAAAACCTTAACTTTTATGTAAAAGTTAAGGTTTTATTATTTCCATAAGACTATGTAGTCTTATGGAAATAATAATAAGCTATAGTGATTTTAAAGCTTTAACTTTTCTTACATATTCCTAATTTTATAGGTTTCAAATAATATCATCAAATATAAATAAATATAATCCCACAACGTCATATTCATTGATCTGACTCCAAGCTAAGTAGCTTAAGCACTTGTGCTACGGATATCAGAAACAATAGTGGTATTACGAACATATACTTAAATATAATATATTAACACCCAGACACAGCACAAACACACAGTATTCATCACACGTATGTTTTTCCTGGGTGGGGATCGAACTCACAACTCTTGGCGCATAGGGCAGAGTCACTACCAAATGCGCCATCGAGCCAGTCAATCAATACGTATGATTACCTACGCATGATAAAAAAAATTATAAGCAGCATTTGTACATGTTTTCAGAGGTTTTGTGTGGAAAATTGTGTGTTGTGGTTAATGTTTTATATGTATATTAGGGAAGTGACCTGGATAAAAAATGGGTTTCATTGATACATTTTTGCTTTATCCGATTAACAAATAAGCTAAGATACAGATATATTTGACGTTTAGTGACGTCACGCGAAATTTTAACATCGTATCTTTGTCATTTTTGGTTTGCTGGACAAAATAAAATAGCAGTGTAACATTATTTTTAGCAATCTATCTCAAGGACTAAAATATTTTTTCATGACTTCCCTATTAAAGCATCGTCCTTTTTTATTTTTAGCAGAACAGAAAAGGGGACATGGTATTTTTCATTCAGGAAATATAATTTATTCTGTACTATTGAAAAATTACTTTAATATGGCTATTAAAGTGAGTTTAATGGGCTTAACAATCCTCGGAAAAAGGGTAATTTCAACTATTTTCTTGCAAAAATATTTGGCGCAAAATTTTCTTGAAAGTAAAAAGATTTTGAAAGGACGGTTATCCATACAAGTGACAACAGTTGCGTAAGTTTTTTGTTGTGCTTCATAATAAATTCCATGTAATGTTCCTTTATTTGTACTCTAAATATAATTGCCATGTCTAATGATTGTACTATTCAATATACCTAATTGATTCTACGAACGGGTAGGGATAACGGCTCAATACACCGAAATCACGAACATACGTACACAAATTAGAACATGTACAACTATAGTATATAAATTAATATTGTGTTAACCGCTGTGTCTACAAGGTGCTAAGATTTTGCTATTCAATGTATTGACACTCGTGTCAATGTAACGTAAACATGAGATGACATATTTCAGGAGTGAAAAGTTGTGCTCTCACATTATTTACTTTAAAATATGAATGAATAGTTACTTGTTTTAATATCCCAGAATCCTTTGAGGAGTGAATAATTGTCTATTCGAAGTGACTGATTTAAACAAATATTAAATTGTAATTGTCTACCTACAATTTTATTACGATTAATAATATAAATCATTATTCATTTGTTTATGGATAATTTACCCAAAATGCGCCACTAAGATTTTATTTGCGGGAAAACAGAATAGATAAATGTCACCCGCAATCCCGACTTGTCACTACTTATTCTCACCGTCTAACCCATTTCAATTATATTTTTGGTTGAACGAGCTTTAAGTAATTTAACGCTACTTGTACTCTGCCTACCCACAGGGAGGTTGCGCTCGTGATAGTATGTAACACAGGTCCATGTGACTTGAGTAGTAATGACCTTGTTCATTACACAATATTTTCGCAGAGCAGGAATTGAAGCCGTAACCTTTTTGGCATGCCTAGGATATCTAAGCAACCGGCTCTACGTAGAATTGACAGTGTAACTAAATATATTCAGATAAAGAACGTATTTCATGTCGTGAAAATAATAAGTACTTCCGATATAAGGAGAAATGCATCATTATCTTTGTGAGAATCCTACCTTTGTGAGGATGTCTAGTTCTACATAACATACCTAACTGCCTCATACGCATGTCGTTGTAGCCTTTAATTAAGGCAATGTCAAACAATGTACCTTGTAATGTTCTTTTACTATGTGTTTAGATGTATGCTTATTTGGCTATCCTTAAATAAATAAATAAAAAAAAAGAGGTCCGGACGGCCGTCATCAAGCTATCTTTTCATTTTACTCATATCATCATTTACATTATCACATATTCTGATTAATTAAATGATGAACTTAATATTTATTTTATTTTAAACTAATTTCTGAACACATGTGGTATAAGATTCCATACTTGTAAATTTACTATTGGGATTGTAATAAAATAAAAAAGTTAGAGAAGCTTTAATACATCTAATGAAATTATTTTGTTTTGGTTTTTACGACAACTTGATAATACATTGTTTCAATTTAAAAGTCATGTCCAAGAATTTTGACTAGGTGAAAAAAATAACACTCTTGCATCACTCTCGCATGTTCATCTTAAAGGCCGGCAGCGCACCTGTAACTCCTAATGTTGCAGATGTACATGGGCGACAGTAAGGTGTAACTGACTGACTGCTCGTACTTACAAGTTGCAATCTTTTTCTATAAAAATTTTTGGGCTAACTTCAGTAAAGTCAAAAATTCCATATCTGTGTAACCATGATCTTATTTGTCTGGACCCTCCATCTACGAATTACGAAAGTCATACTGCAGTCACTTCAATAAAATAACCAAACCTGCCTTCTTTTCCCACCGTTATACCGTTCAAGTAAGGGACGTAACGGTAGGAAGAGAAGAAATTTGATTCAAATGAGATTGATACGTTCGGTCCCTACAATCTACTACATCCCTCATTCTCGGATAGTAATAAAACATTACTTAGACTTATTGGCCATCAATTATATGATTTGGGTGCCCCTAAATTTATTGGAATTAAACGTTGATAATTAATGATTACACATATTTAAGAGGAAAACCAATATATTGGAACGCTATCACTTTATCAACTTACTTAAAATTAATTTTCTATTTTATGAAAATAAATTAGGTTTCTATAATTTGACACAATCTTAATTCACATATTTACGAAGTCGGACAAGATCTATTAATCAGTTGTTCTTTAGTTGTACCAAATAGTATATTAACTTTGACTTAATGTATCTCTAATGGTGGTGGCGGCCAAGTACATTCATATATTATGTATATGATATAATTGAGTTAAAAACCTTTTATCCGATGACATTAGTTTAGACTTTACCCATATCTAATGACCATAGTGATGGCACTAATATATATCTTCACTAGCTGTGTTTCACTACATGTGTTTGTGGTTAATATAATATAGACTTTAAAACCTTCCTGGATAAATTAACTAAACACAAACATATTTTTTTCAATTCGGACCCGTAGTTTCTAAGATTAGCGCGTTCAAACCAGCAAACAAACTCTTCAGCTTTATATATTAGTATAAGATTACTCGAAGACTCTTAGCCAGCCCTAAAAACCAATTCACGTATGTGTTCGTTCCTCGTATTATCTGTTACCATGTCATCAAACAATAGCCAACATAAGTGTTATTGCATATCACAGGATAATAAAATAACCATGGTACGACCCTAGATTAAGGATGCCCAGGCAATTTTTCAATTTGGTTCGAATTTATCGTGAGAAGGTGACGTGCTCTCTTGAAAACGATAGCGGTGACTTGGTACCTATCTTGTTGATGTTACGCCATAGGCGTTAGCCGTCGAACAATATGGGAATTGTTTGGGCACATATGAGTCTTTAAAGAAAGCACACATAGAAAGACAAAACTTAAAGCCAAAGGACAATATTTTAAATACATTATTGTTATCTCAGTGATACAAAATCACCAAAACTTGCATTTATTAATTGTTATTTGATAATTCATCTTTTTAGTTGCATCTCTTTTGAATTTAACTTTAATTTTAACCGTATGCTATCAATGTTGTTGTGCTCGCCTATTGATCAGAATTATATATATGTTATAAACTACTGTAAATGCTTAATGTATGTGTCGTAAGCGAGACTTAATAAATTAATTGAGGGGACTAAGGTAGCTATTTTTTCTAACACCAGATACACAAGAACGTTGTCAAGCAAACGATCACTTATTATAATAATGTATCTAATTAAAGATATTATGTCATTCTACAATCACACCGATTCGAAATGTCAAATGAAAAATAATTTAAATAGTCTTTTAAATGGTGGAAATGACAAATAACAATTTTAATTTTTATTGACCCGACAGAACGTAGCTTTATCAGAATGAATTAAACTATCTGAAGTACCGCAAGTATTGAAAGATGACCATGTATGTCCCCATAGATCTAATAACGTCTAGTGACATAGAGCGAACGTAAAACTAGGCGGAACATATTTAACTACCAAGAACTTTAAGTGCACATCAATGTGTTTGAAGTGACACACTGAAAGTTTCGTGAATGATCACCGTCAACAAATCTATAAAGCTACTTTAGACACTAAAAATAACCAAACTATTTATTGTTTTTCACTACACCTGGGACAAACTCAATAATATTGAGTTGTACATATTATGTAGTAAAGGGAGAGAAATTGGAATGAGTTGGTGTGGTACATAAGTGTAACCTGAAAACAAAAACTTGTAGGTTTGCGGAAACTCGTTTTAACTTTAGCAATGAAATAACATTTTGGAGTTCACTTTCTTTAAAGACTCCAAAATTAGCTCGTTTTAACCTTGTTGAAATTTTAAGATCACTTCTTTTGTCTGGTACAATTATTGAGTCGCTAGAGATAGCCACGAAACTAAAATTCGCGGGTTCCAATTTAGGTCGCGTTTCGAATGGAATGCGTGGGAACTAGCATTAAAATGTATTAATGTATTAATCTATTAAATATAATCGAGATAAATGTATCTTTTGTTCTTTCTCTAAACATTAAGGAAGGGCGTTATAATAAAACTTCTTTTCACCGAAAGCATTTGAATATTGTATGAGCATTGTTCGTTCGTTTCATACATAATGGATATAATTATCAGTATATAATAGTAATATACATATAATGCCTACCCCACTAGGGAAGTGGCGTGAAGTTAAGTTAGTTATAAGTAATAGTAATAATATTATATAAAGCTAAAGAGTTTTTTTTTGTTTTTTATTGAAAGCGCAAATCTCAGATGTTCTGAATCTGATAATTATTTTTGTGTTGAATAGTTCATTTATCGAGAAATTAATGGAAATATGATATCACGCTACGAGACAATAATCACAAATGCGGGTGAAACCGCGGCACGAATATAATATACAGGTTTGGATTGTTTACACGCACTAACCGTAAACAGAGCACGTTTATAAAATAAATCATCTGAAATAGATGTGAAGGCCGTCGACTGATTGAACTATCAACTAGAATTTAGATAAACAACATGAAATCTATCTGCTGAGAGCTCCGGTACACAGTAGATATACTCAAGGGAAAGAAACCTTACTGTCCATGAGAAAATTCAAGCGCAAAATCTATACATTGTTTGTCCCACAAAGGTAATATACAATTTAGGTATCAAGTTTCTTGATTGGTCGTCTTAGTACTTAAGGGGAATGTTTCTTATTTGCTAATCTTATAGTTGAGATAGTTACTAACAAAATACGTAAATTCCGGTATGTAAAAAAAAATTTTTGTGCATCTAGTTTCTTCTGTACAATTATCTTTTTTTTCACTACGCTAGAGAAAATCGACTTGACTCGAAATTGACGTTTTTTTTTCATCTTGTTTCGCAGTCTAACGACGACAAAATACTTTTTGCTAACCTACGTGACATCCCTCTCACAATTTAACTCGACGTCACCCGAGCCTTAAGGAATTCTCACGCTTAAGGGTCGTCAAGGAAAATAAGTTAATAATCTCACTTCAGCTTCCGTAAAAGAATTGGCGAAAATACATCCATTATGTATAATTATTTGTGCTTATTTATGCGAGCAAAATTTGTGCGAATAAGAAAGAACTGTTCAATATACGCTGTTAGATCAATTGTTATTATGTATTGAGGAACGAAAATGGTTAAGATGCTGATCACCATGAAATAACGTAAAAGTTTTATTTCAATAATTCAATAAAAATTAACGTATTACATAATGAATTGAACAGCCGTTACTCTTATTATTCATGGTAAATTCTCTGGAAAAATACATAATTATCCTATAATAAAGTTTATACACTTGGTATAAATCGTATTGATAACATACTATCAAACCACCAAATAGCTTTAGCAGATTAGTGATTATAACTAATTGTAAGCTTATCCATCAAATGTTTGAAACCTTTGAGCGTTGATAGGCAGGTATTAGGCATATTCCTCGGGTAAATACAGTAAGCCGATGAGTATTATGGTTCTAGGAAGAAAAATCTTTTAGTGCACATTAAATAGATAAAACTGTTTAAAGCACTTCAAATAAACTCCACTAATTGTCAACTATCCATTCGTAAAGGGCTTTGAATCAATTCCTTTGCAATGCATAAAATAAAACTACAACTGCTTCGGTCGCCTGAGATCGCAGAACCATCACAAAGGATCCAATGTTCACAGCAGAAGTCGCCTACGTCCCCACCCACCAACGGTACGTGATCAAACACTTACATAGCCAATGTAAACTCGTGAAAATGAAAACAGATACTACAACATCAATCTGAATATTCCTTATGCGACAGGAATTTTCGGAAATCGGATTTATGCCGGCAAATGTTTACATTAAAACACAACCATCGGTCGCAGATTTTCCAAATTGTAACAAGAGATCCCGGTACTAAGAAAACGTAAACGAAACGCTCAATTACGCCGCGCGCGTACATAAATTAGAAGTCTTCTGTTCTTATATTGTTTACTAGCTGACTACGGTTGTAAGGTGGATAAAAATGTGATGAAATAAATGATAAACTAAAACACATTAAAAGTATGAGTGTTCAATAATATTGTACGAATAAAGTACGATTCAGTAACCAAAATGCCCTTTGTTTGTCTGGAACTTTATAATAATGTGCCAACCACGCCTGTAATCCATGAAAGGGTGATCCATGACATGCGAGATGATTTGAAAGTAAGAGATATTAAACTTTCACATTTTATTTTATTAATTTAACTCTTTCACGCGAAAAGTACTGCATGGCTTTTAATTAAACTTTACAATAGTATATATTATACATTATGATAATAGGCAGGCAGGGCAGAAACTAGTAGGATAATCAAATTCCTGTCACAACATAAAAACTATAATGTATCTCTTATGTAAAGTTTAAGTCTTATGTAAAGTTGAGTTTCTTTTACTAGTCACAACTTAGTAACGTCAGTTGTATACACAAATATGTGTAAAGTTCTAAGTCGAGTTGTTTGTTCCATCAGGACTGTTCCAAAGTGCAAAGTTAGTAAGCTATTCATAATTCAATTAACCGTTACGGTGTAGGTAAATACGCGTACAGTTGAGCCATTTATAGCTGCAACACAATTTACAACATCCCCACAAGCCTGAAGACGAGAGTAAATTGGCTACCCTTGGGAACAGCCGTGATATCAATATCAGCTCGAGCCATTTGCAACATGTTCATTACGCTAACTATAACCGGGTGCATTTCATTGGGATTTCGAATGTTATAATGTACCTAATGTTACCCTCAATTTACAACGTGATTTACAATACATATTCTTATATTGTGACTAAGCCACGGAAGTTAACTTCAACGCAAAGAACTGGACTTTTTAAGTTAATACTTACAATAAATGTTTCATATTATCGCAATTGTTATCACGATATATAATTTTTCATTAACTGATACTACATATTACTTCAATTGACATGAATTTCTGCAAAATGCCATTTCGATGAAGTTGCAAGTGCATTGATAATATTGGCTAGATATAATTTGATTTGCGATACTTAAAAAAAATAATAAATAGAAAGAAGCATTAAAAGTATTTATTTTACCATTAAATTCCAAATTGTATATACAGTTCAGTTCTTGAACCGTTAAATAATAGCAATGACTGTTAACATAATAAAGAAAACAAATAAACAGTGGCTACAGGAACCTAGTTTTTGGAAAAGCATGACATTGATAAATGAATGCCTTCCTAGGCTTTAATCAAGACTGCTGTCTCGCTCAAACCAATGCTATTGTTATCCTTGTTGTACTTAGTAAGAAGCATGATGTGAATTTACAAGATTGCATCCAATTTGCGGAGGTAAACATTGTGCTAATGACCGGGAAAGCTCATGAATGTATTAAAAAAGGCTACCGTAGAAAATAATGTTTTTATCAGTTAAAATTTGTTATACCTCTCTTCCCAACAATACTTAATGACTAGGTCCTATATAAGTATTAACTCTTATTATAATTTATGAATGCGAAAATCAGGTTTTTGTTACTAGCTATGACAAATTTTACGTTGTAAACGATATCAGGTGTACAGTGAAATATATGTACGAGAATGTACCAAAATGGATACGTTTTATTAATTATAATAAACAAGATTGTTTATTAACTAACTAAGAATGTAAATATTTTCTGTTTTGTTTTTCTTTTTAATGTGAAAAATTTGATACATTTAAATACTAAAGTATAGTTTATGAAGCACAATCCTTATACGGCACGGTGTCGGATGCGCGCGTGTGTGGCTGGCAGGGTCGCCATGTAGGGACGAGAGAAATAAAAATTCTCGAGGTTGGATATAGACTCAATTTATTAATTAGTTACCATGCGTTATATAGTTGCATTGAATAAGTAGGTATACTTTAGGTTACACAGTACATCTTTTTAATGTGTAAAATTTGATAAATTTAAATACTAAAGTATTTTTATCATTTAAGATCTATATTTGTTTAAGTAACATTTCTTACCTCGCGTTAACTTAGTTACTATTTGTAAACTTAGGGAAACTTATTATTAGCCTTACTATCGGCCAATTTGTATTTGAAAGTTATTTTGTAACGCTGTTGGTTTTCTCAATAAATAAATAAATAAAATGGTGCGATTTCTGAGGGATAGTAGAACCTATATACATTAGGAAACAGCAGTTTAGTCATAACGTCAGGAATCATTTTATTTTCTTCTACATAAAGGTTATTTATTGTATTTATAGGATATTTATTAGGTACAGATGGTGAGTCTACTAACTTAAGCATAGTTTTATCAGGAACCTCTTAGTAATCTCACTACGTGGAATGGGGCTTATCAAAAGATTGCCGACCGCTTTGTCGCTGTACTAATCTTATTCGATATTTTCCCGCCACGTGATCTTCATAACATTATGTCGTATACTCATTTAGAAACCATTCCTTTGGACATATAATTTTAGCTGTTCAATTCATGTAAATTGGCTCATATTACATACATACATAGCATCACACCCATAATCCCCGAAGATGTAAGAGTCAAAGGGGCAGTAAGCTCATTAAACCACATTCAGCCAAAAATAAAACTGGGTTGGGTTACATGGACAATTATTGAGAAAAAGTAGTGACAAGTCGCCATATACCATTAGCTACCTTTTACGACGTGCTAGACAAGGAACACAATTAGCGCATTCTTTTTAAGTCTTAGACCAAGATAGGGCTAATGGGTTCATATTAGTGAGACCAAAACTAACAAAATTGTACTCAACGGGACTTATGCATATATTTATTTAAAAAATCAACCAATCAGTAATTTTCATTAATATTTTCACCATTTGATGAAAGTCTATTTTTGGCTAGTGTCAAAAGGGTTTTTAAAGACGATCTCGTTAAGGTAGTGGTGCGAGAGTTCCCGCGTACCAATTGGACAAATTAAGGAAACGGATAAAACTAAATTGCTTCAGAATGACTCCAATTAATTGTTGGCTGGTTTTTCTTGTTAGCGAAAACGCTAGCAAAGTCAGGACAAAAGTCCTGACTTTGCTTCACGTCATTGTGAAAGGATTAGCTGGACAAGAGACTCGGTAATTTTATAGTTTGTGCGCCGATTCTAAGATTCGAGCTGCAGAATACTTAAGGGTTGGAAAGAAGACCAGTCCCAGTGTAAAAAAAAAAGAAATATAGGCGAAAAAAAAGAAATAAAAAAAGAAATATGATTTTTATTATAATTACCTATTTTTGTTGTATATAATCAATGTATGACTGACCCGTTGGTCTAGTGGTCAGACACCCTAACTACAAAACCAAGGGTTGCGGGTTCGAATCAAGCTAGGGGCAACTGTTTCGTGTGATGAACATGGACATTTATGCTCGAGTCAAGGATGTTTATAAACATATTTAAGTATGTCTATCCGTTCGCCCAGTAGCCATAGTACAAGCATAAGCTTAGTTTGGAACTAGCGAATTAGTTTGTCAGTCTGAAGAATTTATTTATTTATTTATATTCATTAAAGGACAGAATGCAGTTACAAAAAAAAATACTCGTTCTAAAAGCACGAAAATATGGATATAGATGAATTGGCGAAATGTTACTTTTGCGTCTGCAGTGCGAATTGCGTGATTTCTGTAATCAAATATAGATTACACGAAAAACTACATTAGGTAGCAAATTCTCAGTTAATGATGATAAATAAAAAAACACTATTTTTGTTCCAGGCAAGCGGTATATTGCTGCGTCTAATACAATCATATATACTAGTAGTTTAATTAGTCTGGTTTCCCTGCCTACAAGTAATAAATATTAAATGATAGGCTCTTAAATAACTTTCTTAATCCCTGACTAAATGCAAGACACAATAGGTACTCTTAATTCATGTTTCGATCAGAAACCTTTATAAATACACTAAACCATTCCCATTAGTGACTTTTCTACATCTCACTACAGATCAGATACAGATCATGTATGAAAGGAATTTTTATTTCGTTCCCAAATCAAGTGAGAGGAAAGTTTCTAGTTGGGAATAGACGTGCTGAAATTTTATTTGCTTGACATTTTGTCGCGCGGACTCTGAGTAAATTCATGTAAATGGCAAGCAAAATTTAAGCCTATTTATTTTGTTCGTAGCCCTACCATATTGTTTTTCTAGCAACACAAGAAGACTATGAAAATTTCTTAGATATCTTTTTCTTTCTGTCTGATAATCTAAGGGTAAATAAAGAATAATATTCTTGATGTGTCTCAAAATACTTTGAGAAAACGCAAAGAACTGCTGATACAACAGAGACACGAATGAAATATAATTTTTTGCTCGACCGTACGGCATTTCATATTCAGTTGTCTACATTATGGGTACGTTTTACATTGATATTAACAAACAAACATGTTAATTTGTAATAATAATAGCACACAAAATAATATGCCGTATGCTTTGTTATAATTAGTGTTTTTATTCGGCCCTTCGAATAATTTTATAAGCTATAGCCATGGGTATATCAGCTGGATAGTAAAAACAATGTGGAGATGTAAATTATATACTCTGTCTGCTACCAAATACCACTGTTTTCTGTTGACCCAAATTATTTTAACAATGCGTTTGAGATTTTTGGTCCATCGTACGTCAATCTATAATCTTATGATTCGTTAATTCAACTAATAGTTTGCATACACGTTGCCAAAATGAAAAAAAAAAAACTTTCATTCTCAAAATATCGTCCTTCACGATGGAAAAGTGTAAAATATTTCTGTGTCGACCAAAGAACAAAGAGAAAACAGTAGTTTATTATAATTGCCAAGTCACACTTGATAATAAATAAAGTTGGAACTCAAGAAAAATTCAAATCTGTATATCTAGATAAATTCGCAATTAGAGAATAAAATAACTTTTCAACTTCCAATAATATCTTGATACTTACCTACAACCAAATTGTATTGTGGTAACGCGAAAACCAGCGAAGCCAGCACTCATTCTCAATAAGTGGGGTAGTCAATTTAGAAGCAATCGTTTACCCAACAATGGAGTCAGGTTGCATAAATCTTCAGCAATTCCCAATTCCCAGGGCGAATATAAAGAAGCATTTGTGTACAATTACACCGTCCTCAAAAGATGTACAGGAAATTCACCCAGATACTCATGAAATACTATCATTTATTTCTTGGAATAGATGCGGGGCAATTCCTTTTCAGGACGTGGGTCAAATTAATTGTATAGTTAGTATGTTTAAATGTTTTATGAAAATGAATACATATGTAAGTATATGTATGTAATAGAGATTCGTGAAATCGGTCTTTACGCTTTATATCATCATCAGCCGAAAGACGTCCACTGCTGGACATAGGCCACCTCAAAAGATCACCCGGCCGGTCAAAACGACCGGTATTAGTTTTCTATACTAGGACAAAAATTATATTATAATCATATAGTAAACGAAGACATTAGTGACCCTTAGGGTATTCACATAGTAACAGACAACAATATGGTACAGGCAAAATATAAAAAAAAACAAAAACAAAGTATTACACATGATTTTTAAATGCCATATGATTTTTATTTTTCATATTCCGCTAAAATATGGTAATTCAAATACAAAAGTTTAAACTAACCTCGATAAAGCGCCGCAATGTTAACTTAACATCTGATGTTGAATATTCCGTTTTAAACTATTAAAAACCAATGATATCACAACTGTCCGAATGTACTGGTTCTAGAATAACCGAATCCTTTTCAAATCTCTAATCAAGTTATAAACTTCACACATAATCAGACTAACTCGTATCGAAGTCAAAGGCTCTCTATTGTCCCGGTAGCGGAAATTGGACGGAAATTGTATACGTACTGAATAAATAGCACCACGGAACGAGTAAGAGTGCTAGCGGCGCCAATGTTGACTTTGGCGAGTTATGGGGACTTGTGTCAGTGTTTGGCGCTTGTGCTATTTGCTGTGGTCTGTGCTAAGATACTGAATACGGTTGATGAAGTTTAACAGTGTCCTTCACCTATACAGGGTAATTTGTAAAACAACAACAATCTCGCAGGAGTAGATAACTGACATTATGAACAATAACATTTGTTCTACGATTTTTGCTTAAATGGACAAAAAAAAGGAATTACACACTACATCAGCTGTTTGGTATTTTAGGATGGAAAGTCGTTTTTTTTTGTCGATTTAGGAAAAGTCGTAGAATCAACGTTGTTGTTTATAATTTCAGTAATCTACTCCTCAGAGGTTATTGATATTTTACAAATGATATTAACTGGATTAGTATACATGATGCAAATGGGTCACTGAAAATGCTTAGGCTCATTCTATAATGGCTTGATTATTTAACTATAAATAGTAAGTGAAAAAAATTATATTATACCTACATTGGTCCCATGTTGGTCTGGGACTTGGCCCATGTTGATCTAGGACAAAAATAAAGAATGTGCCAACTGTGGTTCTTGCCTAGCATGTCGTAAAAAGCGACTTATGGTTTACGGGCTTTTGGGTATGTGACTGAGTAGGCGACGAGCTAGCCACTTGTCACTCCTTTTTCACAGCTTTCCATCTAACCCAGCCCACTGTCCCATGTTGGTTTGGGGCTTAAAAAGAATATGCCAACTGTGGTTCTTGCCTAGCATTTCGTAAAAGGCGACTAATGGCATATGGGATTTTGGGTGTGTGATTGTGTAGGCGACAGGTTAGCCGCTTGTCACTGCTTTTTCACAATTTTTCATCTAACCCAGCCCGACTTTATTTTTGGCTGAATGTGGTTGAAGGGGCATGCTGCCCCATTGTCTCTGCCTACCCCTTCGAGGATTATGGACGTGATGTTATGTATGTATGTTTGTATACCTACATATTTCGTGCAAAAGAAAAAAGACGTGCTTCTTTTTTACATTAACTTTCTCAATCATACTATGTAAACCATGATAAGTCATGATAGCTTAAATTGTTAACATATGAAGTTTATGCTAAATCAAATGTTGCTTTTGGTATTGTTGATATACAAATTAATTTGAAAATTTATATTTAAAACCCAAAACGACATATTCAAAAATATATTTATCGTAAATTTATTTGCAGATCAATCCTGGGAACTTCCACACTTTCATCTAAAACTCAAAGTGGTCCGCCATTACTAATCACGTCCTAACTTATATGATATAGGCTAAAACAATTTCAGAAAATTAAAATAGCGAGATCAATGATGTAAGTACCTATAAAGGGGAGCAGGAGCAATTATAACTCTAATGGTTTGCTTACAAACCTAAGCGGTTCTTGTCGAAGTTTAGAGACAAATGATGATCACTAATCCCCAATTTCAATCAGTTCGCAAAGTGTCGTACCAATTCAGAAGCACTTTACATCTGTCGTCAATATTGTTACTTTAAGTGTAATAATAATAACGGCATTGACATTGATTGAATAATCATGACAATGCGATAGTCAAATGTTTCATATCCTTTAAAAAAATGTGATTCATGTAATGCTTGACAAAATTATAAAATCTCAGTATAACGCTATTTTCAGATTAAGAAAATAATGTGTCGTATGAAGGTCATCAATACATATAATAACTTCTCTCCGTCGTACGTAATTAGTAGATTTGTATAAGTAAGGGCAAACATTTATTAGTTTTTACTAAACCTAAATAATTAGTAATGTCTGGGATGAAATTACATGGCAAAAACTGTTTTGTAAACATATAGGTGAACACTTTAGTCTAGGACTAGATGATTAATACAGTCATATATGTAATTATGTGTTTGTTAATTAATTTATTTATTTATATGAAATTACCTTTTGTCCTCGCAATAGTAGTCCTAGATTTATTTGATTGATCATTATGACACTGGGCTTTAATTACATAAGTATCCATATAATTTAGTTATCGTCGTTATTTCCCTAAATTATCCTATTATAAAGATTTTCTTAAACGAGAATTATTAAGTTGACTTCGCATAAATCCAGCTTGTCGAAAATCAAATGTTTTTCCGAACTGTAGGAGTATTTTGCTCATGGTCCAAGCATGGAATTTCTTATTACATTGTCGCGTTATTACCATTGTCCCTTCGCTGAACCGATGTAACCCAAATTGTTTCCAAAACCGTAATTCTGTTCAAATGTTATTGATCAATGTGTCCTTGCCTCAGGGTTAGAATTTTTTAGCAACTTCTTCCTTATATGTAGGTACCTACCTACTTTCTCTTAACTAGTTTTTTTTTTACTGTCTTGAGAACATAGGAATAAGTATAAATAAACAACACGTAATATGTCCATAACACGTCCATAACACGTGCTATGGACTCAGTCTAAGAAAAAAATTACCTAGATAACTAAAACATAAAAAAGCTTTCAGCTTCCGTAAAAAGGCCGGCTCAGAAAACATACAAAATCCCTGTAGCGGTTTTCATTCATTAAGATATGAATGAAAATTAAACCAAGAAAAAACAGATTTTCATATATTCATTATCTTAGTACCTATCCTGTTTTGTCTGGATGATTATTGAAACTGAAGTAACCATTGATCTAGGGATAACTCAATTAATAGAGGAGCAAGTTGTTACCGCGCATCCAGTATCGAAAAATACTATGTTATACCGAAGTAGATTGATGAACTTGGAAATGCTGACGTCAATCATAGGTTGTAGTAGGTAGTTATTTACTTTCAATTAAGCGGTTACTTTGATCTTTCCTTAAATAGCCCGATATGACATTGAAAACTTGTATTAATGTTACAAATTGTACATTAATAATCTAGTAGATATTGAAATACCATAAGGTTTGGCTTTGGTATTATTCTTGGTACGATCAAAGGAAACTAAATGTATGATAAATACTTAGAACTTAATTTTAAGTCACATCAATCACAGCTGACAAGACTTCCAAGTGACAAATAATTTGTAGTGTAAGGGCAAATATCATTGAGCCATTTTTGTCGCGGGGAAATGATTTACACACGGTCACGTTGTCTGGGGGCAGGGTGTGTGGGACTTCCAGGGGCCTCTCCTTGGAGACCCCTCTCCGGCCAAAGATGGTATACCCACTTAAACCCCGCGCGGAGGGTGTTATGGGTGCTGTGCCGTGACTTCCACAACACCCACCAGCGACCGGCCCGCCCTACACTGCGGCCACAACTAGTCCCCCTCCGGATGGACTGGAGGGGGAGACGGGAATGGCCAGGGATACTGCGCCGTTCCCGTCAGATATATCTGTTTAGTAAATAAAATTAAATATCACCCAATATTGTTTTTTGTATATTTAAGGGAGCAAATATTTCAGTTTATGGAACTGATCAGTGAATAATAACCAATGTAGCATGGAAATCGCAGATATGCAACCCGTGCGGACAAAGTGACATACAAAAGCTAGTTAATAAATGAGATACAGTATGAAATTTCCGATCCTATGGTTTGACATTCGTACGATAAATTAAACGATTCCAAAAATGACACGCGACGCACATAATTTGGAATTCACCAAATTCAGCTTTATGTTGAAGAAGGTTGAAATAAATAATTGTGTATGTAATTGAATTCTTGCCAATAAATTTCAATCATCATTTATAATACTTACTTTTGCCTGCAGTTTCACATGCGCTAATTTTGGTTTTGAATCATAATGACTTTAAAATATTTTTGTCATTCAAGCTTATCAATTTCAGATGACTTTTAATGACCAACAAGAAGTTACATTCTTAATGTGTATTTTCTGTTTTTACTAGTAGAAAAATGCTGAACACGTGTATAATCAGTGAACAGGATTGATCTTGCTCATTTCCTTAATGGTAATCAATGTTGTGGGTCCAAGCAAGTCCAAATAACCGTTTATAACAAATACCTACGTCATAGTTAATATCTGTATGTGAAACAGCCAGATCTATTTAGCAATTTGAGCTGTGTGTTTATAGGTTGGTCAGTTTGCGGCGGATTTAATAGTAAACTTCGACAATATAAATTATATTTATCTAAAATGTTCTAAAAATCCTTCATCATCCTCCGGATAAGCGTAAAATATATGACCATGATTAATGCTGTAATAACATAGTACCTCAAACTTTGTTTAACCAGTTACAATGGTCCGCTGTGAATTGGGTAAAATTTAGTTTCAGAGTTGAATTATAACTTGACATTTCATTTAATTGAAAAGTTTTACAATATTTTACTTCTGGATAGGATTAAGAAATAATGGAATTAGGCATTTAAAATTTACAGCGATTTCAAACCTTTTTACATTTAGTTCGCCGTATAAAAGCAAATCTAGTATTAATATTAATTTAAATAAAAGGAATGTCGGGGTCCTAATGGAATGTGGCAACGGTGTACCTTGCTTAGCATGTTGTAAAAGACAAATAATGGAGTATTGGGATAGTAATTGTTTAAACGACGCGACTTACTTGCAAAATTGCAACTTGTAACTTATTGACTAGAAATGCAATAGTTAGTATATGGAATCAAGGATACCATAAATAAACATTTCAAATTGCCTTTTTTATTAACTTTCTTTGACATGATATGTCATTTTAACGTTGCTTTGCTAGGGTATAAAAAATTCAAATCCAATACAGTTGCAAACATTTTACAGCTTTTGTGCATGTGACAAAATGTCTGTTTTAATACGCCGACGTCTTTTTTTTTTTTTATTATACTGCTGTTATTCTGACAACTCATAACTTTATAATACTGTTTGTATTTTAATACACTTATCCTCGTATTAGGTTATATTCTTTTGCATTCATTGAATATCTATATACTTATAATAAATCTGTAAAGAGGTCAATTCTGTACATGAAATATATTTTCAAAATAACTATCAAGGGGTGATTAGTGATCGATACTGATGCCAAAAATGCAATCAGTAAAAATTTTTGTCTGTCTGTCTGTATGTTCCTTATATAAACAAAAACTTCTCGACAGATTTAACGAAACTTGGTACAATTATTCTTCATACTTCTGGGCAGGTTATAGTATACTTTTCATCACGCTACAATCAATAGGAGCAGAGAAATGTTGGGAAAACAGGAGAAGTTACTCCATTTTTAAGCTTCCGTCGCGTGTGCAACCTTAATGGTTAAAATTACATAGAAATCATGTATGACGGAAATAGTCTTTATAATATTAACCATAAACGCGGGTGATACCGCTGGCACAGCTAGTAGGTACAAAAAACTATTTCAAGCAAGCAAAATCGTACTAATTAGGGTTAAAATAATATTATGTAATAAGATCAATTCTGTTACAAAAGTCAACTTTACGCAGTATAGAATTTCTGGTCACTCGACCATCGGGTCTGTCAAATTATATTTCAATTAAATTTCCATTGGTTTTATTGGCTTTATTGTATGAAATATACTAATGTTGGTGAACGGGATATGTTATAAGCGATAATAGCGGAAAGATTAACAATTTAACCATGATCTAAAATTATTTGGTTTCCCTATCTTATGGTTACGAAGGGCAGATCGGCCGTCGCTTCAATGTCACCAGACTCGCTCGCTCGCATAATTACCAGACTCGCTAAATCCTGAATCATGGTCTAAGGGCACCCCGTCTAAGCACGGGATTATAACGCTAGGAAGTTAATGACAAGCGGAATCTAAAGATATTTTCCTGAGTGTCATTAGACAGTTTTAGTAAAGTTTTCATCATCAGATCAACACTTAATAATGAATCGGTTTTGATCCATCATATATCTAAATACTTCATACTTCATCAAAATTCTCAAAGCTAAATTTATTTTTGATTTTCTACGTAACTACAACTTAGAAAAAGTCTTGCAATACATAAAATTACTTCTATTCAAATCTTCTGCAAAAATTTAATTCCTAAGTAAGTAGTATAAATATTTGATGCAAGATAACTTATTATAGACATTATATTCCGATTTCATACATCTTTCATTTCTGCCATCTAGGCGTGCTAGAAGCGAAATCTGAAACTGAACTTGATTAATGATCATGAATAAACAGACAAGAATTGATGAATAAAAAATATGTAAACGGAGTTTTTCATAATTTCCAAATATGTAGCTCCACCAAGGGAAATTACAGAAAGTGGTATTGATAAATTTGTTTTCTCATGTCAGGCCGGGGTTCAAAAATAACTACTAACTGTGTTCTTTAAAAAAATAACTAGCATGTCGTAAAAGGCGACTAACGATGTATGGGATTCTAGGTTGTCTTTATGTGTGCAATGAGTTAGCAACTTGTTTAATGTTTTCAAATTTCCATCCTACCCAATCTTCAGCCCAACATTCAGCCAAAAATATAGTTGAATTTTGGGCTGAATGTGATTCTTAGGAGCTTATCACGCCTCAGGGATTATGGGCGTGTTGATAAGCCTGTATGTATCTGGATGTATCAAGCATTGAATACCTAATAAAGGTGGACCGAACAGAATATAATTATTCATATAGAGCGAAACGTACAGACAGCGAGTGTCAGGGATCGGGCAAACATCAATTAATCAAACCGGAGCAATCGTATCGGACCGATGATGGTAATTTAGCAAAACAAACAATGCTTTGCACGGCTGCCTCTGAGCAAACGTTTGTGCAATCGATTGATATATTCAAGTGCCCTTTTTCAATTTTAAAATTTGAACAATTTTATACAATAACGGAGCCCATTTTACCGTTGATAAAAAGTTTTAGAGCAGTTAAATCGACTTTTTTATTTATTTTATTTTGAATCCTAAAATGAAAATAATTTCAGACTACCTATGATTTACTTTTATATTAATACTAGTATTTTCACGTAAACACTATACAGATATGTCTTAAGCACACGCGATTAGAAGACTTGTAATCATCCAAATAAGGATGTTTTGTTTTTGTTTGTGTCTTAGGGGACACTTCTTTGTTGTCACTGGGTTCGGAATATTTTTTCGGTTGAAATGTACGCATGAGAAATATTTTTAGTGAAATATCAAAAAATATGAATTTATATAGGTACCTATCAACTAAGCTCAGTATCGTATACGTACGTGTACGTACATAGATAAAATGAGAAACTTACTTCATCTGGTAAAACGTAAAGTCACCCACATTTTCACTAAGTCTACTTTAATCTACTTTACTCAGACATTATCACTGACCGAAAATCCAGGCTCGTGAATTGCTAAAAGCCTTTTAGGAGACCAGCGTTTGAGGTATGGTAATTAAAGTGCATTATAGTGCATTTACGAAATAAAAGAAGTATTTTCTCAATCTGTTGGGTTCCTTATTGGACTACATGTTGCAATATTTATTTGTACCATGTTGGTCTGGGACTTGGCCCATGTTGATCTGGGACAAAAAAAAATAATGTGCCAGCTGTGGTTCTTGCCTCGCATGTCGTAAGAGGCGACTAATGGTTTACGGGCTTTTGATATGTGACTGAGTAGGCGACGAGCTAGCTACTTGTCACTCCGTTTTCACAGTTTTCCATCCAACCCAGCCCACTGTCCCATGTTGGTCTGGGACTTAAAAAGAATATGCCAACTGTGGTTCTTGCCTAGCATGTCGTAAAAGGCGACTAATGGTATATCGGGTTTTGGGTGTGTGATTGTGTAGGCGACAGGTTAGCCACTTGTCACTGCTTTTTCATAATTTTCCATCTAACCCAGCCCGGCTTTATTTTTGGCTGAATGTGGTTGAAGGGGCTTGCTGTCCCTTCGACTCTGGGGTAGGCAGATTCGGAGATTATGGGCGTGATGTTATGTATATATTATGTTGCTTTATTAAAATATAAATATAAATATGCGCTGGGGAAAATCTGCAGTGTATATAAGAAAGAGAGTCGGTCTGAAAGACAGCGTCGGAGTCAAGGTAAGAAGAGGCATGCTCCGGTGGTTTGGACATGTGGAAAGAATGGTTGACGAAAGATTGACTAAACAGATATACAATGCGAAATTGGAAGGATGTAGGAGCTGCGGAAGACCCAGGCTTACCTACCACGACCAGATTGGTCGTGTATTAACAGAAGGTGATGTTAGGAGTCATAAAAACTATAGAGCTTGTATAAAAAGAAATGTTGAAGAGGCGAGTGAGGTGTGTAAGGATCGTGCCATATGGCGTTCGGTTCTCTCTGCCTACCCCGCTAGGGAAGTAACGTGAAGTTTAGTTAGTTAGTTAGTTAAATATAAATAATCTATACTAATATTATAAAGCTGTGAAGTTTCTTTGTTTATTTGTTTGTTTGCTTGAACGGGCTAACCTCAGGCTTTGATAAATTATTTCAGTGTTAGATACCCCATTTATCGAGGAAAGCTATAAGCTATATAATATTAACCATAAACACGGGTGAAACCGCGAGCACAGCTAGTTGGAGAATATGAATAATCGTCTTTATAGTCATATGTCCCGTACTTAGCCGTAGTCCACTTAGACCGTGCTGACGGATTTAGCAAGACCTGCGTAACTTTTAGATAGGAGAACGAGAGTAACCAGATAATGGTTACACATTATTAATTATTATTTGAATGTGCAGGTTTCTTTACGATGTTTTCTCTCGTCACCGCGTGATATAACCCCATTATAGATTTGACCCGAAACCCTCTCATGGAAAGCGCGTTTGTATCCTCACTACCAAGCTGTCGCAGCACTTTATAGTAGGTATACATTTATATAGTGTTAATTATATAATAAAATTTATTATTAAACGCACAATTAAGAAATTTCAAGGATTATGATTAAAATAAGTATTAAATTTCCTTTCTATTTGGCTTCATCTAAAATAAAAAATATGTAGCATACACTTTATGTAAGCATAAAAAACGTGTCATCAAAAGATATTTCCTAAGTTTACATACAAAGATAATCTCAAACTTGAATGAGAGAGCACGATCTCTATCACATCTAATGGTGCCCTCATTAAGGTTTACTACTATACTTAGGTATTTTCTTTTAAACGGGTTTAAAATCACTCCTACAATCCTGGCGAAACGCGTGGCCAAATACATGAGGAATGACAGAAAGAACCAGTTTTCTTATATATTACAGATAATTTTTTTTATATAAAGACACGGCAATCTCGTTAACTGTTAAATATGTACCTGAAAACATCACAGACCTTGTGATTCGACAGTTTGCATATTTTGCAAACAACATTATACATGTGCTGTTGTCTGATAAGATTAAGCACTTATGTTATGGAAATCAGAGTCAACGAAGGTACTACAAACATTAGTTGCTATGTTTATTACATGGGTGTGTATACTAGCTAAGCCCAGCCACGATTGTCAGTGGCTCATTTTGATAACAAACGTGTAGAGGAGTTATTAAGCATTACAAAACTATGTATATATGTATAATAAAACAACTTACAGTCAACGATACGATAAATAAATGACTAGTACATAACGCATTGTTGTAACAAGTAATTTTTCTTCAAATTAGGTACAAGTAAAGCTTGCATTTACCTGTACCAAATTAAAATTTGATTTAATAAAATAGTAAATCACAAATAAAAACCCAATCAGATTCGACTACCATTAGTTGTTTTTACGGCATACTTGGTAAGGAATACAGTTGGCACTTTATTGGTTTGCTTTATTGGATGACCATATGTAATCTAATATTTTCATTACATGTGATGTTTTAAATTATTTAGATTTATTTAAAATAATTAATTAAATTCCCTGTGTGAACTCCTGGAGGTTCAAAGTTAAAATTGCCTCAATTGTGAATCGTTGCAAGCGGATAACGGGTTTTCAGATTAAAGTAATTACAATGGGATTTTGTTTGTAAATGCCATTCAAATTCATTGGTTATTAATTAATAATTAGCTCCATACTGTTAATTAATACAATTGAGATGTGGCTATTTCATTATCATATAACGAATATATGTTAAAGTGTGGTGCTTTTATCTTAGTCGCATAAATAAGTAATGTATATATTATGCCATAATAAAAATCCTCTTTATCAATTGATACGGCGTTATCTTTATTATTTAACATGAACATTTTGTACTATTAAATTTTCTTGCGTGTTAGTTTAGTTATACAATCCAGTACCTCACACCGCAGTGAAGGTTGTGATGGGTAAATTATCTAGCGTAAGGAGCTCCACTATCCCGAAATTAATGCAAAATTGGTACATAATCAGTCAGCCAATTAAAAATTCTTTAAAAAAACGTTTTTTTACGATCAAAATTCCGCAGCAGAATAATAGCCAATAGTGCAGGAAAAGGAAACTTCACAGTAAATCCGATGTACGAGTTACTTAGAGTTCTGAAAGCGAAAGACGGATGTTGTCAGTCCAGTTTCAATTAGACCACATCGGACACAACTTTCTTAGTCTTACAAGCGATTTGTTCATCGGAGTGTGGTATTAAATTTCTTTTGTGAGTTACCATACTGCTACTACGTTTTTCTTTTTGAAATTGGAAGAAAACTTCGTGAAATAAATATATAGTCAAAAGTGGAATTACTCATTGAAGTTTATGTTAATACCGTTTTATGTTATGTTAAAATTAATGGGATCTTTGCTACAATTTTCATCGGCACTTAGAATTTTCTGCTTTGAAATAATAATGAAATAGACACCATATCATGGGAAATATATAAATAAACAAAAAATTAAACTAAAATGGAATAAGTATCGTTTGTATTTTCCTTCTTTATTTATGTAGTCTTTAATACTTAATAACCCTAACCCAGTCTATTGTCCCATCTCTGCCCTCAATTTGGGCCGCCGGATGGATTGCGGCCCCCTCCGACGAGACACGCTCCGCGTGTCTCTATGGCTTAGCAGAGGGCACAGCGCGAGAGTGGGCCCACGACACCGGTTGCGGGGAGGACCGGCGTCTGATTTCTAGGCAGAGTAGTCGAGACATGCTGGGTGGCCTAGCATGTCTCGACATGCGTGTGTGCTCGGTGCTTTGAATTCGGCACCTTACGACCGTGGGGTGCACAGCATCGAACACCGCCGCGCGAGATGAGCCGCGCAGTGCGGCATGCACACAACGGAGAAACTGCCGTATAGGGGACTATACGGGCCGGGAGGCATTGGGGGTACCGGCTCCTCCGGAACTGTGCGGGAGGCCACCTTGGGGTTTAGTCAGTTGTCCCATGTTGGTCTGGACTTAAAAATAATGTGCCAACTGTGTTTCTTGCCTAACATGAATGTGTACAAAAACATACACATGTTTGCTAAAAAATCAGATACACATACTTTTAACACTAGGAATAAACACAAGCTTGCTGTTCCAAGTTATAGACTTCATAGGAGTGGTAATTCTTTTATTGGTCCAAGTATCAAAATGTTTAATAAGCTGCCACAAAGTCTCACTGATCTACCTGAGCATAAGTTTAAATTATATATTAAAACTTGTTTGATTAAAAAGGGCTACTATAAGGTAGAAGATTATTTAAATGATAAGAATATATGGCCAGTCGCATAATGGGCTGTTCGTCTGCACTGATAGATTTAAATTGACAAAAAAAAAATATTTTAACTACATAATAGCTATTAAGTCTTGGCATTTAAAAGAGTAACTATCGAGTTTCTTGCCGGTTTCTTCTCGGTAGAATCTGCTGTTTGAACCAGCTTATATTTATATTTATTTTGTTCTGACAATTTACAAGTGCTTTTTGTAAGCCTATATAAATAAATATCATTTCATTTCATTTCAACACGGGGGACTAATGAGTCACCCTTTACTACTTCCTTACCCAAAACCCCATATACCATTGTAGGTATATAGGGTTTTAGTTATGTGATTGTGTAGGCGACGAGCCACTTATCACTACGTTCTCACAATTTTACATCTAACTCAGCCCGGTTTGGTTTTTGTCTGAATTTGGTTAAAGGGGCCTGCTACCTCTTTGACTCTGTCCACCCGTTCGGGGATTATGGACGTGAGGCTATGTTTGTTTGTTTGCTTTGTTTGATACTTAATAATTATTTTCTTTTTTCTTTCCAGGTAATGATTAACCCGGGATAATTGGTATTGAACAAAATATTTCATTTTATTTACATTTATAGCAACACTAATGTTAAGGGTCCTAAATAAATAAATGCTTAACCGCAATGCTGTTCCATTAGCCAAAATCATTTGATATAATACCCACATAATTGTTTACGCACTTCGGATTCCAATTAATTCTGCAATGCGTGTGTATTCCATAATGATCATCTTGGTATTTGTAGTCCCGATCAAATGAATACGAGTCATTATGAAGCTCATATTAGTTGCGGACACTGTTTGCTGTCTACATAGGATATGTACAATCAGGACAATGATATATATACACAAAATCACTGGCGTTACTATAACGTTAATTGTGCTTTAGGTTGTAATCGTTTTGTATATAAGTAAATATAAACATTGTAATTGTAGATCTCAAAATTATTATCCTTGTATAATTTTGAACTGGAGTAACATCAAGTTACTCCAGTACAAAATAGTATACTCCAGTAGTACTATATATAGTATACTCCAGTATTTGAGTTTGTCCAAAATCAAAACCAGTTATATAAAAAATACTTGTAAACACATAAACATGTCTATAAGTTTAACTTCAAATGAGTTTTTCTTACTACATTATGTTCCTGTCCTCAAATAGTTACAAACCATTTGTCATAGTTCATGTCGTTATTAATCTTACGTGTTTACCAAAACTGGGCAAAAGTGAAATACTACAAATAGAGGTAGCACATTTTTACGGTATTCTGTTTTACACTCGACATTTGGGCGAGATTGAATCGCCTGTGGCTACAAACGCGAGTGTAGTGTTTGCTTTTTCGTGAACGCTATTTTTATTATAATTCACCGTCAACTCATGCACCGCAACTTCCATCTTCTACCCAGAATTTAGTTAAATGTTTAGCTTTGAATTTTTATGAAAACTATTGGAACTCACGACTTTAGTTGTGTTATTTTAATAAAGCTCAAAATTACTAAATTATTAACTGTAGAAAATGTTCATTGCGGGTTTGACTTAAGTTATGCGTAAAATTACATTCTGAAAGTATGAAGACATTTGTAGGTACGACTTTGAAGTTTGGGATAGGTGGTGATGATAACAATTAATGTTAATGAAAATTTGAACTAAGATTTTGAAGTTGTTTCAACTATGATTAATCGACATATCACATACCGACTGACCCTTCCCAAAAGGGTAGGCACGGTCAAGATTTTCAGATTCAGAACGCCCTGATTATTATTGTTAATTTTAGTAAAAAAAAGTGGGTTTACTTAGATAGATAGCTCGTCATCGACTTAATCATAAAACCAATACCGTACAGTTAGTTGTCTTATACGACGCGCTAGACATGAAACATAGTTGACAGATTATTTTTAGGTAAGTCCCAGACTGACATAAGATATATAACAGTAATTACATATTTACTACCATGTCAACGAAGATTTTTTGTATTTTAATAATATGAAGTAGCCTCGTTTGTCTGAAGTTTTTAAAAACAATAAATCACACTAGTTACAATAACATCAATAAGTTTATATGAGTCCCCTTGATCGACTATAGTCTGAAGGAGTTTCACACGCTCATTCCATCGATCAACGTATAACCTCGTTATTGGACATGGAACCTCCCAGGGAAGTATTTCCCATTTCAAATGCGTCTTATTGTAATATGTATTTGTATAGGTAGGCTTATGTGTAAATATCTACGTCTTCTGTTATACGTACCTTGCACGCAACCCTTTTCGGCCCATCGTTCAGCCATAGGAGTATCCGTTTAATGAGGTTTATCCATGGGTGATATTATATTATTGATACGCATTTTTGGCCACTATTAATATTACATTTGTATTCTGTTGCAGCAAATTAATCGTTTTTATTAGTAGTTAAATTTGATATTCCCAAAAATATTGCTATCTAGCTGTTTGAAAAAAAAATCTTTGTAGGTACTTATTGTTTGACTTTGCTTACCATAAAAATCTATGTTTTATTGCTTAGTTCAACCATTTAGGGATTAAATAATTCTTAAAACAATAAATGCACAAGTTGTTCCGAATTAAAGTAGCTCATTCCTTGTACAGCTCTTTTGTCTAAAATTCAATTGCCTAGCAACGAAAAACTAGCAATTTCAATTAAATTGATTAAAAAATAATGATAGAATGATATTTGCGGGGACCTATTTAAGAGTATTTAGACCCTCAATTTTGAAATAACACATGGTAACAGATTAAGTTTCGCACAAAATAAAATATAACTAGCGAAGATATTTGAGAAACGACGAAAAACATTAAATTTACCTTTAGATTGTTTTTGTGTGATATAATATTCTGTAAAACTTAACGTAAAACTTAGCCTACTAATTTACCAACTAGTGTGATTTTAAACAAAATATGAAAATTTATCTTACGCAAGGTCATTGTCAACTAAATCTTCCGCTCGAGGACAAAGTCGAGATTTTGCAGAATGTCAAGTGTTTACAGATAATGTCACAATAGTCGGGTCGTCTGACGTCTCTATTTACATATACTCGCATAGTTTGAAAATACCCTTGAAATAATAATGAAAAAAGTTTAAGAATGATATTTGCGGATTCCTGTGTAAAAACATTATGTACAATTATAACAGCAGTAGAATGTAACCTCAAAGTTTATACAAATTACATTCAGAATTTCAAATATGTTTATTTGTTTTTTTTTGCAATGCAATCATCACTTAATATATAATATAATATATAAAGTATAAAAACATTGTATTGACATTGGAACATCCGCAATGCACTGATTTGTTGCTTTATGTAAATTTCCTTAGAATTACGCCTGTTACATTGGTATTTGGCGTTCCATTTGAATAAGAGCGAAACGTACTTCAAAATAGTAATATTTATGTAAATATGTCGTCTATGTCACTTGGTACAAAACCCCTTTAGTGAATAAGTTAGTAAAGGATTTATATAACCGAGCGGGCAAAGTCCAAGGAGCAGTCAAGTGAGCACCTTGTATTACTTTTAGCCAAAAATAAATTGCATGATATTAGTTATTATAGCATTGCCTACGCTCTTAAAAATCTAATACACAATTACTTAACTTTTACGATATGAAAGGCAAGGCAAGGAACAGTTTACACATTAGAAACATGATTTTTAAGTCCCAGTCCAAACTTGGAATATAAACATAGACAAGACACTAACTTAACAAATTCAATAAACTAGACACACCTCCTCTTTAGCCCCTCACTTACTTAGCGGAGTAGCCTTCTTTTACGGCCCTTTTAATTTACACTCATTAATATTAATTACTATGACAATGACGTGCATTTTACAGCACGTATTTTTCCCCCAAGAGTTTCAAAAGTAATTCAGCCTAGTCTGTGCTAATAAACCTTATGAGTTTGTATCTTTAACGAGACGTAGAATAATAATTATTCTAATAATAATAAGAAAAAAACTGTTTTTATAATTATTATAAAAACAGTTTTTTTTCTATGTTTAACTTCTATACGAGCCTAAAATAAACATTTCACTTTTTTTTTATTGATCTACACAATAATAAGGGGCACGTGTTAGAACACGATCAATGCAGATAACTAAAGCAAAAAGCGTTCGTTGGTGTGAACATAATCTGGATTTTCAATCCGATTGCACTGCAGTCGCTCAGAGCTAAAACGATAACAGCGTAATCTCATGCGCTTAGACACGGAACGAAAACAAGTCTGGATGTGTTTATCTTGACTAGATGCTTATAAATGTGGATATTATGGCGTTGAATTAAACGGTATGAAGTACAGTATTGAAAAACAAACTGACAAGATTTAAATAGTCGGGAGCAAACAAGTCTATGTATGAAGCTAAAATGGCGTACGTTGTTTAGTATCCCGTTTGGTCCAATGGACCGCTGACCGGATGCTGGTAGCTGAAGTAGATTGAATGTCTTTTGTAATGCAGCTTTAGATCAGTTTCTAGAAGTTAGAGTAAATACGATCGTAGTATTGTAGTAAATATAACATATATTTGCAATCACTTTATTCGTAAAGACGCTATTTAAATAATTAAATCAATTGAAAATTACAGCAACTAAGAAATTACTTTTGTGTTTTTGTATTAAGCAATGTTTCCTCAGAACTGATAGATATTATTTTTAATATATTTGAATAATTAATTCATGAAAGTATATAAACTCAATAGAAAAACATTTAATAAAAAAATACACATTCATATTATTTCAAGTTATATTATTTCATTAAATTTGTGTAAAAACTTCGAAAAGCTTTTAACATTAACGTCAAAAGTAAAGCTTAAATTAACTGAAATTGCTCATAAACTAAATGACTTAAGTCATATTTTGTAGGTATAAAATGTTCTATGTTACAAGAATAAATTGTCCACAAATTAAAGGACCTTAGCGAAATTCCTAAATCACTTTGTAATTTATGAATTACCCAAAAAGTTGGGTACTTAACGCGAGGCACTCGTGTTGTAATTAGTAGGGTTAAATGTTTTTGATCTTTGTTGTAACATTACGGCTGCCGTTCTACTAGACGTGTAAAGCCGTAGTGAGACAAATTGTAATTAATATTATAACGCATGTAAACCAATAGATAGAAGTTTCACAAATAATAATCTACATTTAAATTTCCCAGTGACAGGGTTTTATTATTAATATTAATGGTCGGCAGTGAACACCTCGGAAGTTGCATAAGCTTATTTTTTTATTTGTTTTGTAAATCACTTTAGACTTATATAGCAACAAGATATTTGAATTCTTACGATTGTGTACCATTGATTACAATCATTCTTAAAAAAATAAACAGTACTATTCTGATCCATATTTTTTTTTTGGAGGCAGTTTTTTATTTCTTCTGTAAAATTTTGTCAAAAGCATTTACGAGGTTTTCACTGCCGAACGATGATATGGTAGAGTGTTGATGTGAAATTAAGCTGATATTTATGCGAGCATGTTGTCTTGTATACTTTATAATTATTGAGGAACCGCTTTCTAGTACAACTTTCTATCAAAGTTAAGCTCAACTACCTCACAAGAAATCACATTTATTTATTTATTTATTAGGTTAGCCAGAAACAAAAGATGACATAAAAATAAGTTTCAAAGTGGTGACCGATGCAGAATGTAAAATTCGTTGCGACCATATTATGCTTATACCTACCCATATAATGAAAGTAATATAAGTTAAATCTACTCGTAAATTCATGATTGTTTGTTTTAGGACTATTAATTAGCTCATTGTCAAGAAAAAACAGTTCCGAGTTGCACTTTCATTTTAAGGGTGCTACTACATACTATTTTGCTTCATTTTCTGTTATCATTGATTAATTATTTATTTATTTATCTTTATTAAAGAAACATACAGCTATTTAATATTTCTTAAAAATAATATAAACTAGTTGGTACAATATTATAGTCAATAAATGTCTTTTCTTTCTTTCTTTCTTATCAAATCTTAAAATCGCTCCACTTTAGAGGAGTTGGAGCCTTAGCGTCATATTAACTGTACATTATACTGGACAAAATTAGTCACGGCCCGGGAAAACCAGACGAGTAAAAAGGTAGGCATTACAGATTAATGTGGCTTTCCCAATTTAGCCTGTCCATTAGAAGCAGTTTATTTTTTAATTATACACGAAATTAGACTCTATCCAGAAGGAATTATGTTTTTTTGCAACAAATTAAAAAATAAAGGTTGGTACCACTCCCAGACATGGGTCTACCTCAATGTCTATGCATTTAGTTGGCAAATTTTTAATATCAGGTCTACTTATTGTTAATCCATCTGAAGTTAAACAAAATGTTTGTCACGTGTTTGTAATATTAATAAAAGAACTGAGAGTACAATTTGAAAAATATGTCTTCACCTACATTATGATGGCACAAAGAGACAGGAAAATTATGTACATTACGATTAAACTTGAGAGGCGGAAATTAATAATTTTAGTGATTAACAATTCTTAATGACTTTCAGATCAATAAATACATACTAGGTGTAATTGATAAAAAAAAACGTTGTTTAACTTAACGTTTAGTAGAAAATAATGTCATTACACGTGTTGGGTTTATTTTAATCCGAGCACGTACACTGGATTACAGATTCAGTATAATCTAAATATTAATAAAATGCTACTACCCTAATATCAAAGTGGAACAGTTACTGATGTTATAGAGAGCGGTGGCAGCATAATAAAGCTTTAGTCATGGATTGAGTGATGGATTTTAATAAACGTATTTAAGTATGTCTATCCGTTCGCCTAGTATCCATAGGACAAGCAAAACCAAAATAAGAACTAGGGAATTGTTATGCCAGCCTGAAGCATTTATTTATTTAATACGTGATAACGAAGTTTAATTTAACTATTTGAACAATAGCTGGTAGTTCCAAAATAAGTGTAGTCACACATACAATAAAATTCAGTTGCGCTGAGGAAACCCAGCGCCAGAGAGCTCAGAGTAGTTGATCACTCCGACCTCCATCCTACAACTCGGACCCTCGGGTGACAGACGCCTCCCTATTGCGGACTCAGAATATTTATGTATGTAATCACTATTCTATTTGAATAGGTGGTGAAAACCAAGTATTTTTTTTTATAAGGATTAGCTAAACTCCAAGTTTTAGTCCATTTAATTACAAATTATATTATGTACTTTCATTACTATGATTTCGATTAATCTTACCCTACAAACAATAAGATACGTTATACTATATACATATGTATCTATAATATATGATGCAATACTTATATCTACGGTAACGGTGCGTCATTGTATTGAGACCAACATAATATAGTTGACCGGAGACTTCGTGGGCAAGTGAATGGATTAATTGACGGAGGACAAGCTGATAATGAAGTGTATGATTAACTTCGGTGTTAGATTAATGTATAGCGACGTGACATTGGTTAGACGCACAATTAAGGAGTCAGACGCGATGCGAATGTCACAAACTGCTGACGTCATTTAGTTTGAAACCGTTATAAGTGGATGGGGAAATACTTGTCACTGGAACTACTATTAGTCACTCTTAGGATTAGACAATTTTTTTAGTCAAAGGTAAAAAAACGCTTTTGGTTTGGACTTTGCCTAAGATTTTATGCCAGACCTGAGGTTTGACTAGCTAAACCTAGGAGCACCTGAGCTTCGTTGTTTGACTATAACATACCCATATATTTTAAAACGAATCCTCTGTTGTATGCAAAGCAAGAATAGCGACAGACAAATAAGTTAAACATTGCAAATTTTCCGCAATAAACTGCACACTTTACATGCAGTAAATTTAACGTTGGTGAATGAATGCACACTGTTGCTTACAATGCCTATAAACCGTTAGTCGGGTAAAATTGTCACAAAAAATGTTGTTTGAAATTGTTTTAACGTAACTTATAGATTTAGGTCAACCTTCAAATCATTATGCAAAACATTAACTCGATTGCTTACTCGGTTTCAAGATACAACGTCTCCTGAGATTTGCTAAGCAGTCTTAGCACGATTTTACCTGCTAATTAATAGTACTAATTAATACCAGCCAGTATTCAGGGGATAATATTCTTATTCAGAATATTAATCTTTAAGTTCATTATTTCGTTGTAAAATTTGTTAAAAATTTTACTGAAATGCAAATTATTCGAAAACGAAACTATTTAAGAAAATAGATAAGACAAAAACTTGTAAACTTCTGATTACTCAAAGTGCGCTTGTTTTGCATTATCTTAGTGGATAAGATCGTTTCGTCCGTCAAAGCTAAACCAGTGGGATTACCAGCCACACGCACGTGACACGCAAAACCTCCCTCAATATAGAAGGAGAATAAGTTTTTGCTCACAGAAATAAAATGTTTGCGTACGTTTAGTTTTACAATAGTCTTTTAGTAACTAAAACAAAGAATTAAACTAATACGACCCAAAATAGAAATAAAAAAGTGGTCTTTATTTTTGTAATGACTAGTAATAAAATATTACTATCAACAAGATGTAGTTAATAACTGAATCCTTTTACCGTCTCAATTTTATAACTGAAGCTCTCCACGCGACCTTGATCATTAAGTAAAAGATCCTGCCGTTGTACAAAAAAAACAAACAATTTACGTCTTTCAGAATAAGGTTCAGCTTCTCGAGAGGGCAAGCTTTGTAACAATACATAAACTCTGTCTCATGGAGGCTCAATATTGATCCCAGCGGCTAATTAATCGTGCTACCATCTGAATATTAATGCAGCTTCCAGTAAACAACGGACTAGAGATATTAATGGAAAAACTCACAAGGCCTTTGCGTCCGGCGTAATGCATCTCCGTTGATTAAAGTTTTGAATTACTGAGTTATGAATTAGAATGTTTGATGAATTTGTAACATTGTTTGAGTAAGCTAATTAATAGGAAAGTTTGGTTTCTGGAATTCTTTCATATAAATTGATTATTTAAAGAACCAAATGCCGACGATTCCGCTGGTTATAATTAATTCATTTTAATTTCTAGTATATTTTTTTCATTATTGTTAATTGAAAATTAAAAATAAGGAATCATATTATTTAGGTCTCAGAAAAAAGTAAAACCGATTTATAAGATAACTTTTTTATATTTGAATTATTATTTGGACAACATTACCAAGTTCAATTGTGAAACAATGTTTAGTCTCTCAGTGGTCATATGAATAAGGTTTTTATCTACATAGTAGAAGTATTAATAATCGAATGTTAGTAACAGCATTGCATTTCATCAAATATATTTTATGGTAAACAAACAGCTTCAAAAGAAGAAAATATGATTAAGCAAAAACCTGGTCTATTTTCTGATGTGATGTATATTCTGCTACTGTGCTGATTAATGTTTCTTTGTACATATCCAGTGTATGAAGTGAAACCAAGTTGTTTCGTTCCATTCATCGAATAAGGAAGTATTTTCTGAAACAAGCAGGACCAATTTGGAGGATTGTTATTTCGGTAATCCGTAGCAGGAACCCATGGCTTACGTGGTTCAGAAATAAATAAGTTTTCTCACCGTAGTCGAATTCGTTAATCATTGAGTCACTAACTCCCAAAAGACTTTACTATACTTTATCTCATTATAACAATAGAAAACTAATGTACAACTTTTAGTGTTAAGGGCTTTGTGCGGAAACTCCCTCGATTATCGCTAGCTCTGTGTAGTAGGGAAGATAACCTAGGTAGTTTATTTCTTCGTTTGAGATAGTTTAGGTGATCCAGATTCCCTCAGGGTTGCCACCTAAGGCGATGTAGGAGCGCCTGAGGGTTTAGTGGATATACCCCGGCCACTCCATCTCGGCTGGAGACGGGTCCTTCTATGTAAAGGGCACTGGGAGTCGCATACACCTCGCTGTTCTCCCAAATGGCGAGAGGTGCGTAAGGATTCCCATCGAGAAAAAGATGGTTTATTGCTTGAAAGCTGAGCGCTCAGTGTTATAATTTTTTACCTGATTTGTTAAAGTTATTATCCTGAGTTTCATTATATAAGCAAACTTTATGAGATCTAAAAATAAAAGATATTTTGATATTACAAACAGACATTTAAATTTTATTTCCCTATTTATAAATTTTGTTGGTACTGTTTTAAAACACACCATAAATGCATTTGTGTGTCATAGATTTAATTTTTATATTAAAAAGTTTCTTTTAATCTACCTAACCCGTAACGTAACTAGAAGACGTAACATTAATTTATTTGGTTGAAAAAACAATGAGTAAAGATAATTATAGCGTTTTGGGATTGTGGAGATGTGAAGTAATTTTATCACTAATGACAAAAACCAGGAATAAAGAGAACTATTGTGTTTTCAGGAAAATTTAATAGGCTCTCTTGATTTTGTATTTATTTATTTATTTATCCAATCTTTAATCCATATTATTTGCCATATTCATCGGGCTTACCTTAATTCACACGTTTAAAACTGACTCCTTGCTAATTCTAAAATAAATTATCAACCAAAAGCATCTACGACCTTCTCCTTACCGTGACATAAAATAATAATGACTAATACTAATAAGCAATAACCATAACCCAAATAAGAGAGCTCATTTTCATTGACTGACTGCATGGGGGCCATAAAAGATAATGAAAACATATATTTTATCAGTTGCAATTGACTTTGTATTGGATCAAGGTTGCAGACGAGATAGATTTATTCAGGTCTGTCGCGAAGGTCGGGTCACATCCTTCGTGATGATTTAAAACGTCACGTGAGTAGCTTATATTATTATACTATTAAGCCGATAAAGTAATATGATGATTTTTTTGCAATAAAATTGCATTTAATCATAGGAGAGCGGTGGTAGCTCAATGGTAAGGACACGCGCCTCTTAACCGAGGAGTGCGGGTTCAAACCCGGGCACGTACCTCTGGATTTTTCAAATCTATGTACGTATTTATACCACTAGCTCGACGGTGAGGAAAAACATCGTGATGAAACCTGCAAATTCATACAACTTTGGATCTGTAACCATGATCCAAAAAAATTGTCTGGTTCCCCTATCTTAGGGTTACGAAGGTCAGATCGACAGTCGCTTCAATGTAATTACCAGACTCGCTAAATCCTGGATCATGGTCTAAACGTACCCCGTTTAAATACGGGACATAACGCTAGGAAGATGATGATTAATCATAGAATATTCTCTAAATGATAATTCACAAACGGTACAGGATTTCTGTTCTTTTTTGTATTATTATTACGTATTAGGGTGTTAGGAAACTAAAAACACCAAGGATTGTAAAAAAATAGTATATTTCATTACAAGTTCGGAAAGGCTGTCATTGCAAAGAGTTCCGACAAATGTCTACCCGAGCCGAGGCGCAGCCGAAGGCGAGGGTTGACAGTCGGAACAAGTTGCAATGACAACTAACTAATCATTTAATTCTTATAAAAGTTATAATTCACATATACATTGACATTGGTACAGTTTTTTTCTTTTTAATAGACATTATTTTGACAGTTGGGAAAGAGAACGCACGAGTTCGGGAAAGGTAAAAAAAAAGCTCGAGTATGTAATAGCCCACATCCCGAACGCTATACGTCCCTGCAATACGCCACTTTTTGAGCAACTGTATTAAAAAAACGATATTTTAATAAGAACCTAATTGCGCTAATCTAACATGTCACTTTCCATAAACAATATTCACACTGTCTGCGGCATGAGTAATTTGTACAACAGGGTGACTTAACTGTAAGAAAAAAAGAGGGAATTTGCTTGTACTTAAACTTAAACTAGATCATCACTAGATCATACTACATCATCATTTAAAATCAACCGATCGTTAATATCGATCGCTAATCTAGAGGTCTCGGTATCCATTTAATTAGACGGCATCTGTTTAAGATATAAATCATTGGGCGAAACCAGATGCCTACTGGTGCCCAGATAATATAATTTGCTACTCCACTAATAGCAATAGCCTAGAATAATGGCTCATACCCTTAAATTGTTTAGATAGGACCTACAATATGTAGTATGAGTTGTATAAGTTGTACTAGTTCAGGACTCAACCTCATGTGTAATTATTTGTTTAAATAAAAACAAGATTATAGTTACTTTCATTTTTAGTTTAAAGTTTAATTAAATACTATTTAATATCATAAAATTACTCATAATAACGCTTTAAATAATATACTTTGGAAATTATGTATATAGATTTGTAAATGTATTCCGCGACTTTGCTTGTGTGTGTTATATGAACTCTTCCATTACAGCATATAGATTGATCTTTAAGGTTTTTTTTTCCACAAAAGCACTTCTTTTTTTTAAAGAAAAGTTCCCTAAATTAGGTTAAATATCGAAGATAAAATGCAACTACATACTTCATGTTTCAATTGAATTCCTTGTAAATGTTTTTCTGCAGTATAATTATATAAAATTACTTAAAATAATAATAACACCAGTTTTGACGATTCGAATATTTTTAACCACATATGTGTGGTTACAAAATAAGTTTTAAATACGCATGCAGCGATGAAATAATTTAAAAGGACACGTCGAGGTATCGACGTTATTTTTTAATGTCAAGGCTATTCCGTATTTACGATCAGATCTCCCGTTTCGAATCGGGATGAATTTCCATATATATTGTTTATCGCACACATGCTTCCGCGATAAGCCTTCATATCAGTGTGTAAGCCTTATAATTTGAGGGCTTAGCGTCCATTAGCTTTGCTTGTTGACGATGTTAATGTATGGCTTCGTGCAGCTACCTAGTGATAACAAATAATTTTTTAGGTAAAATCTTCGTAATATCCGTCTGATAAAAAAAAGCTTTTGTAGGAATGTTGATTACATAAAGTTTTAATTTGATACTTCATAAAATTATCTTTCTCGCATGTCGTTTAAGGCAACTAATGGTATGTCTGGTAGGGTGTCCCAAAAAAATTAAAGTAGTTTTTTGTTTACGCATACCCTCTAATTTTTTTACTTTTAACTCAAAACATTTATAAATAAAATTTTAAGAAGGTAGGGCCACGGTAACCCGTGCCGACTTACATTAATACATGTCAGTACTTGCTCTCTAAGGCTGACGCGACCTAACGTGTCGATGTGCTTGTGATTACTTGTTATTTGAATGAAGAACACGCATTGTTTTCAATCAGTTATCATGTCAGTGGAATTACGCAGTTCTAAAAGGGGTATATTTTTAATAGGTGTTGTAAAACATCAAATAACGGGTTCAAAACTTCCGTCTAATGGACAAGTTCTAGCAGTTTAATTTTACAATATCCGTGAAGTGAATTTAACTCTCGATGAAAGCGCGAATCTCACTATTCGCGAGTGTATTATCTATTGGGAAAAGGCGCGTATTCCTACTAAATCTGTGCCTAATTGTGTGAAGAAACTTGCAAACTTATATCAAGTTTGGAGGTTTGCAAAAAAATGTACAAAAGACAAGATGTATTTAAGCAGCGCCGTTAAGACTTTATCAACAATTTAGATAATTTGTTTGATATTGCACACGCCGATGCTCTTCAATTAATAAAAATAAATATGGAGAAAAAAAATTAAATCTGACCTCCAGGTGCCATGCACCAAGCTCGATGGATGGCGAGAGCAATTTATTCCCTGAAAATATCGTTACTTAGTGCTCAATTCAAGATCACAAGCAAAGACAAGGCGGCATTGATTGACGTTTGCTTGATCATTGTAACATCCTACATTAAACCATGGCTTCAATGCACTTTAACAATAAAAGCACCTTACCAATATTTGTGCTTTTTGAAATTAATTAAGTCTTACGAGAAAACTGATATAACGATCTCAAAAGCAGCCTTGCAGAATATAACTTAGTTTCTATATTTTCACTGTTTGACGATGAAGTGGACCATGAAATTAAAGTTAAAATGGTTGATAATTTAACCAAAGAGGAAATACCTCATGAAAAACGATACATCCCATCAAAAGAAGAACTTTGCGGTTTATTGTATTTTAAGTATATTAAATAACATTGGCATTAAAAGGTATAAAAGTTTTTTAAAAAGTTTTCTGTAAAAGTATATTTTTTCTATACTCTTTTCTAATTTTGTTTCAGAAAAAAACATCTCTGACTTCATTACAGTAAAAAGCAAGTCCTTATTCAATCGCCTTAAATTTGAAGACATTTCTACGTAAATATCCTTCTTTGTGGTCAAATAATACTTCGTTACAAGAAGCTAGAAAGAAAATTTCAGCACTGAGGGTAGTAAACGATGTAGCCGAAAGAGCGGTTAAGTTGATACAAGACCTTCATGGATTAATCACAGTTGAGGAGGAACAAAAACAATTTTTATTACGTTGTATACAAGAACACCGAAATCTTAACCGAAAAATTAATCCTGACTAAAAAAGTAACGTAAAGGAAATTTAAACAATAATATAATTTTTTAATGTACATGAGTAAAATATATACTATTCGGGTGTATTGGAGTTTTAATTAAGTCATAAAAAAATATATATTAATTCCTCCTATAGTAAGTCAGTACAAATTTTTATGTCAAAACTTTGGCATCAAGTCGGCACGGGTTATCATTGTCCAATCGCTATAATATTTATTATTTGAGTCAATGAGGTCAAATGGAATAAAAATAGAGGGTATGCGTATTTGATTTCGCGAATTTTTATTTTCCTTATGTCTTGGGACACCGTAATGTCTGGTTTTGGGCGTGTGATTGTGTAGGCAAAGAGATAGCCACTAGTCACTAATTTTTCACAAATTATTATCCATCTAACCCAGCCCAGTTTAATTTTTTTGGCTAAATGTAGTTAAGGGGGCAAGCTTCCAAAGGGGCCCTGCCTACCGCTTCGGGTAAGACGGGTGAGATAATATGTTCCACGTGAAAATTAACAAGCTTGTAGTACTTTTTTACCGCTGACCCAATTTGTTATCAGATTTTAATATGAGATAACGATTCAAGCATTTTCTTCAGTTCTCACGAATAACCAACTTTCCATTCTATTCTATAAGCGTAACATTCCAAATGAGCCGACGTCTAGGCCTATTCTTTCTTATCTAGAATCTGATTTCCATAGTGACTGATTTGATTTAAATTACTTTTTTGCTTCGTAATGTGACTTTCATAACTAATTTGCGCTAGACTTAATGAAAGGTTTGAATATTCTGGCAAACTAACGTATTGATAATAATAATGATTGCAAATAGAAAATAACGAACCTTTTTTTGATAAGTTACATTTAAATTGAAAATGGCATATGACTGATGTGATTAAGCATCATCACTATGTACAATTTCAGATTCTTCTAAAAATAAGTAGCATAGGCACTTGTTGCACATATATGAAGCATTAAGGGTACTGAAAAAAATCAAAATAGGTACTATAATAGTTATTAGATTACATACTATTTGATTTTTTAAGGTAGGTATATCCTAATTAAGAATTAAAAAGACTATCGGCTAAGTTACTTTTGTTTCATTTCCTAGAAATGAATACAAGTAGTTTGAAAATCATCAGTACCTACTTATAACAATATCAGAACTTCAAAGTTCACCAGGCAAGACCTGTCTAACTGAATTTGTAGTCACATAAACTATTTAAATAACCTATTACGCTTCCTAGATCAAGTCGGGATTTGCGACTATCGAAGTTTCCTTGTTATTTATGACAAGTTTTAGTATCTCACTTTACATAAACATGCGACGTAATGTCACGGCCAAATGAGTTTGAGGAAACTTACACTTACGAGTATAACCTTTGTAGTGGAGGCTATGTAAAGGTTTCACTGTATTTTGTGTTTATGATTCATATGTATAAACGAGAAAGCTTTGAGTATTTCAATACCTCTTACGTAAGTTATCGTAATCAACAATGTGCGATAATTCAATTTATTTAGGAATTCCGAAATATATATTCAAGACATCTTTTCGAAAGTAGTGTGCCATGCATAAAAATGTACATCTGTATGCCAAGTTTGGCACTAAAACAAGGATATATAATTTAATGAGCGTCAATAATTTGTTAGTGAATCTTTGAACAGATGTGAAGTTGATGAAACACGGTCACAATATTATATGTACAACACCAAAGATAACATATAACATATCATGTGATAATCTTACTTCCATACATTTACCTAATCAGTGATTAGACCGGCTTACTTCTTATTTTATTTTTTTTTTTTTTTCACTTTATTCTGGCACGAAACAGTCATTACATGAAAATACTTAAAACTAGTTTTATGCAGCAAGACAATGAGTGCCCAAGATTTAATTATTAATACAGAAGACAGAAAATTGGTTAATAAATCTAAATCTAAAGTTATATAAATCTAATGTTCGAGATATAATATACTAGTACACATTCTTGAAATTTTGAATAAGTTTACGTTGAAATAGCAAGTGATATTACATTAGTATTGTGGTAAGTTCTGATTTAATACTATTGATAGAATTGTTAAATAAATCTATTTTACAAAAATCGGTATTATACATGTTGAGACAACGATTGATATAATTATTACTTGTGTATTTTTTACGAGTGCGTGATGGTACAAACAAATTTGTTGAACGTGAGAGACGTACGGGTAAACGAGTCTTTGCAACGAAATTTATTTTTGACAATAGTGTAGGAGAGTCTATATGGCCATTCAACAACTTAAATAGAAAAAGTAAGTCGAATTTTTTTCGGCGGTTTTCTAACGATAACAATTTATGTCTTTTTAATGATTGACTGTATGATTCACTTGGATTATTGCTACGATAGTTAAGTATTTTAATGAATTTCCTCTGGACTTTCTCGATTCGATCTATATCTCCTTTTAAATGTGGATTCCAGATGACACTGCCAAAGTCTAAATTGGAGCGAACAAAGCTGAAATAGAGAATTTTAAATGTAATGGAATTTTTAAATGGCTTGGAAATTCTATTAATAAAACCTAAATTACGAAAAGACCTTTCAACTATAGACTCAAAATGTGACTTGAACGAGAGCTTATTATCCATAATTATACCTAAATCTCGAATGCTATTCACTTTGTTTAGTGCCTTGTTATTCAGATTATATTGAAATGTAATGAGTTTTTTTTTCCTTGTGTATGTAATTGTGAAACATTTGTCTATGTTGAGAAAGAGTTGGTTTTCAATACAATATTTAGTTAGGGCATCTAAGTTGGACTGCAGATTACGACAATCCTGTATATTTGTTATTGCTTTGAAAATTTTGGTATCGTCTGCATATTGAAGATAATTGCAGTCACGCAATACATCGCTTAAATCGTTAATGTATATCAGAAATAATATAGGGCCCAAATGAGAACCCTGTGGGACTCCTGATGCTATAGGGAGATAGCTTGAACAAAAACCCTGAAGGCAAACTGCCTGGCTCCGATTTCGAATATAAGACTCTAGCCATCTAAGCAAACTACCATGTATCCCGAGTTTTATCAGCTTTTGGATCAACAAATTGTGGCAGATTTTATCGAACGCTTTGGAAAAATCTGTGTATATTGCATCAATCTGTTTACCCATATCCATAGCTGTTAGAATGTAATTAGTGAAAGCAACCATATTTGTGTCGACACTGTGGCATTTAATAAATCCATGTTGTTGATTTGAGACATGATTCCGAATAACATAAAAAAGTTGAGAAGTGACAATTTTCTCTAAAACCTTACCAAAAACGCATAGTTTAGATATAGGGCGGTACTGTGTGATCGATTCCTTTTGTTTATTTTTGGGTATTGGCGTGATGAGGGCTCTCTTCCAGAGACTCGGAAATTTTCCTGAACTTAGCGACTTTTCAAAAATAAAATAAATTGGTTTTGTCAGCTGCTTAGCGCAATTATTTATTAGTATGGGATGTATATCATCGGAACCGGCTCCCTTGTTAATGTTGACATTTTTTAGGTGTTTAAAAACTGTGCTCTCATCCAAGTTTATATGCCCAAGATCTACTAATGTGTTATTTATTGTTTCATGTGTAGATATCGTATTCGTGTTATTATTTGAAGACTGAATAAAGACAGATTGAAAAAAGTCGTTAAATGCATTGCAAATATCTTCTCCAGATGATAATATTTTACCGTTGTAAATCATCTTCTGAGGAAGCTCACCTGATTGTTTTTTAGATTTCACGTAAGACCAAAAGTAATTTGGATTTTCTTTTATTTTATCCTCAGTAAAGGCTATGTATTTATTATAGGTATCTCCTTCTAATCTACGCAATCTCGACCTAAGTAATGAAAAAATCCTATAATCAGCGTGATTTCCGTATGTTTTCCATTTTTTGTGGTATTTTCGTTTCTCGTTGTTTAATTTTATTAAAGGGCGTGTGTACCAAGGGGGAAATTTTTGCGAGTTAATCTTGTAACGAACAGGTACATTTTCTTCGATAAGATTATCCAAGATATTATAAAAAACCTGTAACATAGAATCCACATCTTTACATTTGGAAAAAACATCATTCCAATCAATAGAATCCAAACCTTTTTTCAATGAATCAAAATCTGTATTAGAAAACATTTTTATTTTAGTTTTATTATGTTTTAAAGGCTGAAATAATTCAATAGGTAAGCATATTGAAAGTGCTTTGTGATGTGGATCTTCTGGGACTAGTGGTGAATCAGTCGCCTCAACGGTACACGGTTCTGTACATAGTATTAAGTCCAATATGCGATTATTAATGTTTACTATACTATTGTATTGATTTAATAAAGATAAATTCATGAAATCTGTAGTTAAATTAATGAGAGTATTATTATTGTTAAATTGTGTTGTCATAGAACACAGTTCGTAATTGTATTGCCAGTTGGCATTAGATATATTAAAATCGCCAACGATGAGAAATATGTCGTCGGAATGTAAGTGTATGATATCTACGGATCGATCATAAAATGAATTTAGTAACGATTCGTGTCGCGGGCCGTGCGGTACATAAATGCACGCTATATGTAGGTGTGAAGGTTTATGTGTATAGCAGCGCGAGACGGTAGGGATGTGGGAAGTGCGGCTGCCCATCGGGATGCTCACCCATAGTTCGTCCGCCGGCGGAGGTGCGCTCCATGTCGGTTGCATAGCTGGGCACAGCTCCCGACGCACGGCTATCACAACCCCCCCTCCGCGGCGACACCCATAACTCGTTGAATCACGGTCACATCTAAATACGTCGTATCGACTATCGAAAAACTCTGAGCTGTAGAAAGATTCGTTAAGCCATGATTCAGATAAACAAATTATATCATAATCATTATTTAATACACTACGCAAAAACTCGTGGGATTTAGTGCGCAGGCCTCTCACGTTCTGGTAATAAATGGATAAAGAGTTCTTCATTACAAATTAAGACAATTGTAACTTATCAATAACACACTATGGTGTTGTGGGTTAAGGATATTAAATAAATATACATTGTGTTTGCACCACTCGATTTTTAATTTTATAAATACTAACAGTAACAAACTAAGAATACCGGCGTTATTTAGAGAAGCTATACAGTTATTATTAATAAGATAAATTTTCGTTTTTGTATGCCGGATCCAAGCAATAAATAAATGTGCCCCATATGTATACCACTGTTTTTTTAACTGTTCAGTTACCAATACAAGCAAGCAACGTAAATATGGTTCATATGAATAAAGAAAACAGTTATTATTATGTACAATTCTATCTCCAACATAACGGTACAAGTTTAATGGCAATAGTAACACCTCAAAAATAAAATGCATTAATACATTGAAATCTACGTTCAAACAACTTTTAGCTAAATGAAGTTTAAAGAGCTCATTGCTCCTTGAGTGTATGTATGTATGAGTTAAATGAATGTGTTCATGTTGTGTGCAGTAACAATATAAACGAAAGAATATAAACAATGACAGTCATTTAATTTTATCCAGGTCATCTGCATTGCTAATCAAAATAGATTTTGATGTATCGTTTTTACGAAGAAATATTTTACAATCATTTAGCCATATAAATTTGTACCCTAATTCTTTGCCTAGTTTACGTGCTTGTCCATACAGCATCTTGTTATGTGGTGTTAAGTGATCGTTGATGAATATTGGCCTGGCGGCTCCGTCGATATCAAGATCAGCTGTTGTCATTCCACGACGAGTGCGGACAGCAGCCAGGAACTCCATTTTTCTTTTGCGTTGAGTGAATTTGATGACAATATTTGGTATCGGAGAGGATCCAGACGATTGGTTCGGGGATGTATGGGTAGTATTTAGGCGGGATTTTTTTGTGGCAAAACGTCTTACTCGGTGGATGAAATCAATATCAGTAGGAGTTAGTCCAAATCCAATCTTAGTTCCTATTTTGTGAAGTATGTTGTATAGGTTTTCACCATTGGTTTGTGGAACACCAGAAATTTCTAAATTGTTCATACGGGCTTGTTGATCTTTGACATTTTGCTGTTCTTTTAGTTCAACGATCTGTTTTTCTGCACAACCCAGTTCACCCTCTAATATTTTAATTTTTTCGCACGAGTTATCTTGAACACTCTTAAAATTTGACACATTCGTAACGATATCTTTTAGTTCTTTCTGCAATCCTTGATGACACAATTTCAGATCAGATACTTCGGAGTTAAGACAAAATAAATCTTCATGGAGTTTTCTGATACTTTCACTCTGTTTGTCCAGCAATGCTTCAAATGACGATGCGATACTTGTTTGGAGCTCGTAAAGTGTATCTCTTAACTCTCGTCGATACTCCGCCAATGAGTTAGTGAGTTCATGACGAAAATTTTCTACGCAGACTCCATCACAATCTCGGGTCTTACGTTTTCTCAGGGAGAGTTGAGCTTGAATTTCGTCCTCTTTCAATTGAGATAAGTTAGGATGCGATCCTGTGCCTCTGTATGGCGGTGTACGTTGTGTATTCATTGTTAATTCACTTATAAACGTCGAGCACTTTAAAATATACTTAACTGATATTATTTACACTGAATTTACTAAAAAAATTATTTGCCAATATCAACTTAATTTAAGGTAGATGTTATTTTGGATATATATTATGACGACATATATGCTAAATTGTTCTTACTTGATTTTAATGTACGTATTGTGTGCTAATTAGTACATACAACTCGTTTCTTACAAATAGAGTTCTGTAGACATTTTCCATAAAGTGCTTTTAATTTTTCAAAACTAAAAAATGTTAAACCATAATTTGATACAGGGTATTGCAACGGAAAGATTGCGGAAATAATTTAAACACTCTTTTCAACCTAATGCCTAATAAAATTGAAGTGTCCCTCATGTCAAATTAACAGCTTACAAATATTTTTGTTATTATTATTCTTCCTTCAAAGAAAGATAAACTATTTATCCGTTTCACTTATTTCACATGACACAACAAGCTTCAACACACCATACATTTTCAGATATCCCTAATATAACACCTAATACCTGTAGTTCAGACGTAAATCTCAATAAAACGACTTCACCCTCGGTGATTCTCTGTCTATTGTAATAAACATAAGACCTTAGTGCCTTTCAATTGGATATCGATTTTCTTCTACAATCCTCTGGTGCATCCGCGTCGCAGCTACTTTTTGTGCAAGTAATGTTTTCAAGTGTTAGTCAGCAACACCACATAGCACAGTTACTTGCTGTCTAACAACAGATAATTTTTATAGTCGTGCCAAGTAACAGTGGCAACGCTAGCTTAACCAACTTTATTTATGTTATTAGCAATGAAAATTAGCAAGCATCCAGTGCAACAAGTGGTCGAGAAAAGAAAGCAAATTTTCAGAACGTCATTTAATGTTACATTATGTTGCTCGACAGAAAGTATTACTCGTATCATTATAATTTCATCGGTCTCTATTCCAAGTGTTTGGTTGTGTCTCACTTTAAGCACATTTAATTTAGAATAGAACTGGAAAACTGTAGCAGAAATTTTAATGCGGTAATCTAGAGCTGATTTTATTGAGTCGAGAAAGTCTTTTACAACCAACAAAGACACAGTATTGAGAAGACGGCAGCAAAGTGTTAGCAATTTTTTGTTATATTACTCACATATTTTTTTCTCAAAGTAGGTAGGTATAATCACAATGGTTGTCTGATATTTATATTTTGTGGTAGATTTACAACTACTACCCATCGCGGAAGACAAATCACGACCTCGTACATACAAAGCTAAGTCAGAAGGTCACTCGGTCCTTACAAAAACTACGAGTATTCTTACTCCATATGATCCCGCATCATATATCCTGAGTAAATAAATTTATAGCCGACCGTTATAGCCAGAATGACACTTTTCGGTGAGTAAAAAATTGCTTCACATACGTGGAAATAAATTGGTCTCACTTCACTTACTTCGAATATGTACAGATTTCATATATACTGGCGCAGAGGATTTATAACACATAATTCACTTCAAAGTCTTAGGATGATTCTTTTTTCACTTAACTTTCCCATATTTCATATGCATAGACAGGTCGCCTGAAAATATTCCCTTTCTCAAAAATAAATGTTATTGAAGATATCTATTTTATCTGGTTTATGATCCAGTTATCTATAGTAAATTTGTTCAATGAAATCGGCTACTTGAGCACAAATATTTCATATCATCAGATTATTGAACTGAAAGGCATATAAAATAAATATTCGTGCTTTAGTTTCCAAACTGTGTCAATCCATTTATTTGGTGGAAAGAAAGGCCAAATATCAAACAAGTGGGATCCGTCAGTGTTTTTTAGAAAGAATATATAATAAAATGAAATAAGATTAGAACTTTTTCTTTTTGATAATAATAATAATATAACATATAATTTTATAGCGTTCAAACCTTTTTTGTATGATAGAATATTTCATATAATTTGGTATTACACATTTGACAAATATTTATTTATGTATATCATGCTTGATAAGCTCATTCTTACATTAACATTAATACGTGTTTTATCTAGAGGTAAAGAAAAAACAAAAAAAGCATAGTGATCAGAACCCAGGTGACCTAGGATAATGGCAAGAAGATGACTAAATATGACAAAAAAAAATTGGCAAAAAGAATACATATTTAAGATTTTTATTAACCGACAAAAAAACAGAGGAATATATTTTTTTTATTAAAACGCATGTAATATAATATTCAAATAAAAAAATTAACGATCGTTTCCAAAATGAAGTCTGCGTTTATATTACCAATTTAGCAATAAGGGAAATTAAATTCTTAGAAACTTTGAAATTTTAATAAATTCCACAAGAGAACAATGATACAATTTCGCAAAAGGAAATGCAAAAGGTAATATGGCATCGCTTTAATTTAATCAGACTGTATAAATCCAGGTTTATGGACAAAGCTTAATTCGACTAGGGACAAGACAAAGCGCTAGGTAGAAACGAGAGGGATTTATAAGTGTTTTCATGTGTTATGTAGGTTAATTATCACTATATGTAATGTGACATAGACTAAATGCCAAGTGCCTGCAAGCTCATTAGGTCAATTAGTCCCAGTAACTTTGCACTCAGGAAACCAATTTACGCTACAGAATATTGTATGAGCCTCGCACTAACCTGCGTATCGCGACCTTCGCTATCCCGAATGAATGGAAATGACGTTTTTATGACGTCACCAATCGCGGGGAGTAATAATAGTACTGCTCTTGTCATTTGTAGGGCTTGAGATTGACATTGTTTGCGTCCTTCGGTTTGTTGCTTTATTGTTACTTTCCGACTTGTTTTTCATTTTGTACATTGATAAGTATATTACCTTATAGATGTTATTATGACTCCTGTTTTATGGAATTACAAGAATGTTTTTTTGAAAACTCAATAATGGGACGTAAATGTGAACTTTGCTCATATGATTAAATAAACATGACAACTTGCACAGTTACATTAATTTATCGCAAGATTTCAAGATTATAATTTTAGGGTAAGCTTGCGTGGATGTAGGAATCATCAATCTGAGATTTATCCACTGTTACTTTTTTTTTTTACTTATTTTGATTGGATTTAGTGGATTTATAAACATTAATCTGAGATATACCCATCGTTATTATGTTTTTTAATTGTAAGGTTTATGAGAGTCCAATCATAAAATATTTTTTTACTTCCTCTTTTGTTTTTGCTATTCATTGAAATAATGCTTCATAAATCAACGTCGTCTATATTGAGGTTTAATATTTTATTTTTTAATTAGCTATATGATATTACTTTTTTATATCAGGCAATTTGATAAATTTCCTTTGATCAACGGTAATCAATAGCGATGCACTTGTATTTATCGGCAGAAATTTCATAAAGCAATTTTATCACCCGCCATAGTCATAAAAATATACTGTCACATCTGATCTATATTATAATTAACAATACATAACGATAGTTTGTACCTGTTTTCGGTAATAACTTAGGTTCGGTAAAGGACTTTCGGTAAAAACAGGGTCAATCTATTTTAACACGCTTTTGAATATTATTGAACGAACTCTAGTGTACAAAATTGGTGCTATGATGTGTTTGTAATTTTTGCTTCATAAGTTCATATTCATATCGAAACGTCGATTGCTTTTATTTTTTTTCGAAATATTTAAACATCTTCCTAATCTTAAAGTAGGTGGGTCTCCATGGCATTTCGACTATACTACTATGGGAATCGCGGCGTCCAAGGAATTCATAGAGTACAACAACTCTAGACACCATTGTTCTTGAAATAAATATTAAATATACAAGTTAATATCGGCAGTAATAAACATGTGAGGAGGTTTGGTGGATATTAAATAAAAAAGAGACCTACTTACAACGTTATTTGCTATAAAAATCACTGGACTACCATGTTTTGTGGTCCCAAATGGATTACTTCAACTTAAGTAATAACAAGAACCTAAGTAACAAGACTATATGAGTATTTAATCGAGTGCAAACATTTATATCTATTAGTCCTAACTAATTTCAATCTGTAATAACTAGTTGTAAAGCCTATCTTCCAACTAGTTATTTCAGATTGAAATACAAGTTATATGATCGCGTATCCAAGTACCTACTAACTTGAATATAGTTTATTTGTATTAATGAAACTTCAGTAGCTGAACCCGTAATAGTTTTCTATGTATTTGCTTATTAATTCTATGCTTTGAACTACTGTGCCTTTTGTTTCCTGCCGTTTCATATGACATGCTGTCTGTATTACTTGATATAATATTTTGCAAATATTTGTTTGAGAAACCAAAGATACAATCATTAATTTATAATTCCTGTATTTTAATTTTGACATTTTCATTTATGAACAATTTGATGACTTTTTTGTGTTATTTCCATACTATAAATTTGATAGCGATTAAAGAGTTTTTTTTAAGTATTTACATACATAGCTTAGCTTTTATAAAGGAAGAATGGCAGTATTGTATAGTGTTATATAATAACAACCGCTAAATGTAAGAATGACCTAAAAATGTATTAAAATAAGTATATTATTTAATGTCTACAAGTAAATACTTGTAGACATTAAATAATATACTTACAAAGATACTCTATATGTCATTACAAAGATACTAATGCTCTCTAAATAGAGAGCATTAGTATCTTTGTAATGACATAATATTTAATAGTGCACGCTATATCACTTATTAACTTTTAAATTCGTTCAAGAAATCTTTACTGGCCCTCCAACCTACTGTATTGAACGGAGGCGGACGAACGTGGTAGCTTACCATAAATAAGATACTACTGTCTCCTTCGTGCTCCAGAAGACACATTAGTCGCAGATGTCTTAGCAAGATTGCAGTCGTTAATATAAGCCACGTCAAGGACCTGTTTGGCCGTTCCTAAACTCCAAAACTTGAGAAGACATTTTTTCAAAACTTCTCGTCGCAAGCAAAATTAGCAAGAGCTACTCCAACAGCAATAACCCCAAATTGTGGCTTTTATAGCATGCAACGGTTTGAATGGATACCGGAAGACTGATGGAGCTCTTAATATTGCGTAAAAATACCAAAGCAAGAGCGGAAGAAAGGTCATTATTATACTTCATTTAAGAAGATTGACCCACTTTAGGTAGTCGTCAGTCCCAATGTGCCTCAAATTGCCTTCGTACTTTCGGTTTGAATGGATTAGTAGCTAAGTATATTTATTTTTAGCAGATACAAAAAACCTTCTATTTCTTTCAGTACAATGAAATTCTGGCAATGTCGTAGCGTGGTGGAACAAGGGGGGCTGTCCGCCCCGCACTTGTTGGGAGCGGAAAATTTTAAATAACTGTTCAACTTTTAAAGGTTTATTAAGTAAGTAGTATAACCGAGTATATGAACCCCCCCCCCCCCCCATGTCATGGGAGGGGGGATGAGATCCGCCCCGGGCGACAGGAACCCACGCTACGCCACTGGCTACTTATGTCACAACTTTTCAAGATTTTTCATCTAGCCTATCTTGTTTTATTTTTGGCTATTCAAAATGAAATTGCGGGCGTGATTCTATGTAGGTATGTATGTATGTATTCAAATAATAACATCTTGCCTCATTACATGTTTTACTGACTTGATGAAAGTCATACTAGTTAATTGACAGCAAATTATCCTGTTTTACTTTATTTGTTTTTTTGCGTTGTAACTAAATACATTATTAATGTAAAAATAAATTTTAACGAATTATTATAAAAATGCCTACTGTTTCAGATATATGATATTCTAAATATGAGCTTATTGGATTGTTTTTAATTATTTTTAGGTTGAGTAACCCGAACGTTATAATATTATTTTATATTGTGACGTATCCCCAAAAGTATGGATGATTCCACTTTGTTCACCTGGGTAATGTTACCTAGGTGTAGATAGTGAAATTTTTGGTGTCTTCATATCACCTCGGAATCATTTCACCTAGGTGATATCACCATTCTACATAAGCGGTGGCCTTTGTTCACCTGGTAATAGTTTCATCCAGGTGAACAAAGGCGATTTTTTCTATTCGTCTTGTGGATTTTTATCACCTACTTAAAGTATGCTAGAAATTTTCAAATCAACAATAATACATATATGAAACAATTAATCAATTTAATTGTTTTAATATACATAGGAAATAAAAAATACAATTATTAGTCATAGGCACAAACAAAAATAAATTTAAGCTATATAAATTTGGTCATCGGAACTTTTCGAGAAAATGCGTTACAGAAATGTAACTATCAACTAGTGTCATTTGACAGTCTTCTATAAAATTATTACGAACTTCTGCAAGCGTAATTATCGATGTGAACGAACATTCACGATAATCAATATTCAATTTTTGTTTTAAATGCAGCTCATAAAATGATGCCTTTTTTTAACGCATCAAGTAAATTTATAATATTGACTTTACGACGACGTACAAAGGCATCTAGCTTGTGGTGCCACCCTTCTAAAAATTTTGTCGTTTGATGACGTTCACCCTAAGTACACTAAATACTTAGCCCTTATTTGATCATCCACTGTGAATCAAAATAACTAAGAAAAGGATCCATATTACCAGAATGATGACCCAGGTGAACAAAATGGAATCATCCAATAGGTAAAAGCTACGGATTTCATTGGGTCTAGTTAATATATCATAATTTTTACCTAAAACCTCAAAGGCAAAAATGTATATATCGGAAAGTATTTTAATACAACCCAACAAAGAATGGGACGACAAAGTGTACGTGCATTGGACTAGACTCCTGCGTTCCCTTTATTAAAGTTCTCCGGATGGTAAATTTAATTTCCTGAAGTTACCTTTGGTGCTTTATCTGAACTAGAGACATCTTATTAGTGTTTAACTTAGTGTTTCGAATGGGTAGTTTAGCTTTCAATATCGTTTAATCATCGAATTTCTGTGACTAATACCTATAGATTTATTGGTCCATAGTGAATTGGGAACATTTCATCTAGTTTCTTTGTTTAGAAATCGATAACTACAAACTTTACGTTAATCGTATGAGTTACAATTGTTTTTTTTTACTATGAGTGTGTTATGGTGCTTATATATATCTACAATAGCTGAGAAAAATAATATTGAAGGATATTTATTAAAGTGATTCATAAACAGCTACTTCCTGCAGTCTGTCACAAACAATAATCTGAATTGATTGGTATTCTAGAATGAATTCTTGCCGTTAAAAACAATAGACACTAATAGTCATAGATTTAATATACTTCTACAATACTATAATTGAATTAACATAATTAGAAACAATATACAATTTACTTGCACAATTGGTGTATATAGTAGCGTTATAGTGTTGGCACGTGATAATTTAGCCGAAATGTATCTACATAGTAATTGGTTCTAACTAAGGATCTAATCGCCCACTTGCATATTCATAGGGTAATGTCTACTGGACATAGACAGAGGTGACGGCATACGTTCTTTACATACAATATGTGTTTCGGGACGTATGGTTTTTTGAAGTGAGCCTTCCCCTAGGAATAATTCTGAAGAGCTTGCGGTAAAATAAACATTTTATTTGTAAGTTTGCTTGTTTTGGAGCCTCAAATAAATACTAAAACAAAATATGCTGAACATAATATTGACGGCCTAAATTATATACATAATTGAATTATTTTTTTTACTTAAAAGACAAAAATCTTTTTTTATAAAATTATCGATCAGAATCGCATCATATTATAGGTGATATCCGAAACAACTTACATGGTGACACATAAATAGTTCATTGACTCATTCTGTCATGATTACATTAAAATTAAGTAAAGGAATATTTTTTTGGATTATTTTAAGCAAATATACAATTACTTATTAGTTTTAAAATCCTAGAAGATTGTATAATCCAAATAAGATATTCTGTGATTACCATTCACTGCATAAGAATGCGCCGTTTTCCTGTTATTAGAAGATACGAACCTAAGTCGACCTTCACCGAGCATATTTTATAATAAATTTAGTATATTAGAAAATGTTTTAAAAATAGGTTGGCTAAAAAATCCTGGACTGTCAATTTTTTTTGTAAATATGTTTAATTATATGTTGCCTTTGAACATATAGAATCAGTTGCATTAAGCCACATAGAATTTACATAAATTGTTATACTTTTTTTGTAGTAGGTCAATCTAACATGGCGGTGTAGAGTTGGAGTCAACACTTTGAATCTTCTTTAAATATGTTCGCTTCTTTTCCGCCGTAGTTCTACATAAAAATACGTTTTTTTATACTATAAGTCAGGATATATTTTTTTTTATTTGATGTTGCAACATTTAAATTAAAAATATATTTTTTTTAATCATAAAAAATATTGTCCAGTATTTTTTTTTTAGTATATTTGATAATATACTAAATTTATTATAAAATATGTTTCATTATATTTTCAGCTCGGTGAAGGTCGACTTAGCAATTGCAATCACAACAAATGAAGCCTTTGTTTACATTTAAAGTAGAAAAACGTGTTTACGGTAAGAAAGTTGGTATGCTAACGTGAAGTTTGTGTATTTGATACAATTATTAGAGAGTAGAACATTAATATAGTCTGAATGGGGAATGTCTTGGATAATGTCATATAAATGGTTTTATACTTTAGTTCGTTAGCGTCTTTTGCTAACTAAGTAAGTAAAAAAAAACAGAATGTAATTTTTTTTTTATTTATATATACTACTTCACGTGTGGCGCTAAGATAATATAGTTATAGGTGAGCAGCAGATTCAGGAATTTTACACACATGGCTAAACTATTTAACATTTTTTTTTGTAAAGATATTATTAAGAGATGAAATGCAGAATCAATTTTAATTTTATGATCTTTAAATGAAATGCCGCATCTAGTAAAAGTATGCAATGTGTGAAACATTGTGTATGACTACTTGATTAATAAGAATTGAATCTAAGATGATTCTAGCAATTATCCTTTTACCTTTAAATGAAATTATATTATGAAATATCACAAAACAACAAAAGAAAAATGATGACCATCTAATGTCATTCTACAAAAAATAGCAGGTAACTAAGTCAGTACTGATGATAAGAAAATTTATTTATAATGGCTATAATACGAATCAGGAGATTTTATGAATAATGCAACGTAAACACAAAATAAATTTTGGTAACCTCATTGAAAGGCCCGTTACATCAAACAAAATTCCATGTTATGCAGAGGCGATGTGTCTAAAACTGAATTACGTTTGCGTACGTATTTTTTTAAAATCAAAACCGTAATGATTTCATTCGCAATTTGTTAAAAATGTATATACAAAGAAATATGGTAATAATAGCGATTAATAAATTAGGGCTAGGTGTAAATTTTGCAAACATTATGGGATGTGAATAACAAAATGTTTGCTATTCAATAGAACCATACTATCATACTATCTGGGTAAAACCGTATTTTGTATTCTAATATTTGTTAAGCCGTGACATAATTAAAGTGCCTTATAATAAGTCAAACTTTATATGAGTGCTTTTAATAAAAGTTTCACTAAGCAATTGTTCATTAAATATTACAATAAGTCTTCTGTTCGAATAATTCAACCAACAATAGATAAGTCTAAACTTCCATTTGTACGTGTATTGTCTACGAATATATATGTATAATATATATTATAATGTATAATAAATGTTAGTAGATAGATATTCCACAAATGGAATCGCTCAATCGTAAAATAAATAAATTATTATCGTTATTCTGCCAAAAATCCTAGATCAAGATATAATGAAGTGAATTTGAGCTCCATTTAACTGATGATTAGAAACAGCTATACCATATTGAGTACCTATGTTATGTGTAACAATAAATTTAAAAATAATGGAACCTTTGTGATTAGATAGCGCCCAACTGTTTTGTGGGGCTATTTGAATTTTAAAGCAGCAAAAATCTTGATGTATGTATGTATTTTTCACTCATATAGTTTCACAAATAATTTTTAAATTGACTGCCTTCCTGACCTTTGTAACCCTAAGTAAAGAATAATTAAGTTTTTTCACGTTGATTTTTGTGTTTATCAAATAAATTTGATAATAGGGACAGACGCGTTTTTATATTCTACCATATAGTGTATCAAATTTATTTACTAAGCTACGAATAATCACGATTAACAGAATTAGAAGAGATTAGTAGGTTTTCCAATATATAATTTAAGTATGTTCAATCTCCGTAGAAAATAGATATAATAAGTAAGTATCTTGTTACTTAAACTATAACAGCAAGTGTAAGCTGGAACGTGTTACGTGATCTGCTTAAGCATTAGGTGCTAGATAAACTTAAGTTAAGCGCTTGACTTTTATTGAATTGGAAATTTCTACGTTCTTAGTGCTACGGTGACAACCTTATTAGCGCAACTAAAGTAGAGAAGTTTAATTTAATAATAAATATCCGACGACATCACATACATTAATCTGACTCCGTGATAAGTTGCTTAAACACTTGTGTTACCGATATCAGAATCAACAGTAGTATTACAAATACTTATAAACTTAAATATTGGATATTAACACCCAGACACAGGACAAACACAAGTATTCACCACACGAATACTTGTCCTGGGTGGGGATCGCACCCACAACTCTTGGCGCATGGGGCAGGGTCACTACCGAATGCGCCATCGAGGCAGTCAAGAGCGCCATAGATTCACTTTTTTGTGCAGAATAAGTAGACTTGTATGTACTTATAGTAGTTGTTTTTAGACAGTATTGCAATACATATCTATGTAGATAGATATGTATTGCAATACTGTCTAAAAACAATAACTAATGTAGATTAGGACAGTAAATTTTATTTATTGAGGTATATACATATTGAGGTATGTACATACTGCCTACCCCGCTAGGGAAGTGGCGTGAAGTTTAGTTAGTTAGTTAGTTTATACATACTTTTTACTGTGTAATTTTAAAAGGAAGAGAAGATTAATTTTATGATATTAAACATAAACTTTACAATTTTATTTGAAGTTACGTATGTACTTGAATTACATTAAAATTTATTACTTTTACTAAAATATATTATTCTCAACCATAGGTACGGAGTATTTTCACTGCACTCTATTATTTTTAATAGAATAACGTTTTGTAGGATTATTCGATATAATATTCAATATAATATTCGATCTGCCAATTAGCCTTTAATCGGAAAATTTAAGAATGAGCCTGAGGATTAGCATTTCAATTGAATAAATAGGAAATCTTCTTTCGACCCCTCCCAAATTATGTCCCGCTTCAACAATTCGTACCGACTTGCCGACAACGAAACATTCGAAGACAGTATGCAAACAAGCAGTTATCTTTCGAGGGAACAAAAATCTCAACAATATTAACAGAGGAGCGAAGAACATATTTACATAAAGAAATAAAAAACGATGTTCTGCAATATTCCTAAGGTACACGGAACTATTACTGGCAGTCGCGTTCGATATTGGAAAACGAAACAAGCGTATCTTTTGTTCGAATACCGCTTTGTTGAAGCATGGTAATTAGCGCTCATGCCTCTACGAAGCCCTGGGGAACTGAGCCGGCTCGTTTTAAATGACTTTTTGCTTTCGCACTGGACTAAGCAGTAGACAAACGTATGCGTATACTTAGCACCAGTGTGTGTCGTTTGAAATAATGCACGTGTATCATGGCTCACGTTAAATTTATCAACATTGCCTATATTATTGCAGACCTTAAGAAAAATCTTCACCAAAGCTGTTCACTAGTGCTCTCGAGCATAATATTATCTTCAAAACGCTGAACTGGACCAACATAGACGTATATAAACGTGGACGGACAATATTTGGGTCACCTTTGCTTTGCAGAAGATATCGTCCTGTTAGCACAATCGCCCGGTGAACTAGAGAGCATGCTTCGCGATCTTAACCAAGCATTGACACGTAAAGGCCTAAAAAATAATTACGGAAAGACGAAGTGGACTGGCCCGACCGATACGTCAACCATATCGATTGAGGGCAAAACAATCGAACAAGTGAGTGATTACATCTACCTGAGACAGAAAATTAAACTTAGAAAGGACTCACTTGTTGCAGAAATCGACAGGCGTAAACAACTTGGTTGGGCAGCGTACGGGAAACTAAAAGCTGTGCTCAACTCAAATATCCCGCAAAGCCCTAAAGACACGGGTCCAGTAAGTTCTTCCCGTCATGATATACGCTTGCGAGACGTGGACACTTACTGCCGGAATACCTACTACACAAGCTCAAAGTAGCGCAGAGAGCTATGGAAAGGGCTATGCTGGGAGTCTCTCTGCGGGTTAGACTCCGAAACAACTACATACGCCAACGCACTAAAGTAACCGATCTCGGGAAATGGTTGCAAAACTAAAATGGCAATGGGCCGGACAGGAAGGCGAAGCGTGGGCAGACTAGCTGCCATATGGTCGGACAACACAAGAAAGACTGCAGGGCTGACATGGATCAGAAACGCCGCATCGAGAAGTTTGTGGAGATCCATGCAAGAGACATATGTCCAGCAGTGGACGCAGACATACTGAGAGAAGAAAAATCTTGATAAAGAGAAACTCCTGATAAACTACATAGAACGAGTGATCTCTTCATGATATTTCTAAAAGGCCAGTGAAATTGTACCGTTCTTTTTCTCAAATACTGTGGTTTTAAGGCAAGTTACATACATACATACATAGCATCACGCCCATAATCCCCGAAGAGGTAGGCAGAGTCAAAAGTCAAGTCAAATATATAATATTCATTTGCATAAATAATGAATATTTTTTTGTACAAAAAGTTTAGATAGATCGATTATTTTATGTCTGCTGATTTCACGAATATAATGACAATTTATTGACAGCTGTATTTGTGTCCTAACATATAAAATTATTTTAAGCTATTCACGTGCTATTCGAATTTCATTTCCCACGAATCAGTCTTGAATTGGTTCTGCTATGCCTTGTGTGGTGTGATATCAGCAATCATGTCAAACGTTTCAATTACGTCCGATACGTCTCACCATGAATACCAATTACTCTGTCCAATGCACTATGTACACAAGATTGTGTTTTTGAACTCTCTTCACTATTTAATAACACACACAAAACACTCTGTTTCACGCTTACTTGGCCTACATCTTTCCAATAACGAAGCAAACCTTTGATTGCACAGATTATTGAATTTGTGAAATCAATACGTATAAAAATTTTCCTTACTGATTTATTTTGCTTTTGAATTATTGTAGCAGGAGTTCTGGCTAATAAATATACTAATAATTATTCTGCTTCTGTTATGACATGTTACTGATGTATACTGACGCTGAATTGACGCGTAACTAATCAACTACTGGAATGCTGCGTCTAGTTTCGTTCTCAAATGAATTCTGTGTGATAAGCTGCGGGTATTATCTGTTTCATAGATCTATTCAGGCGCTCAATCTTACTGACTGGCATAGAAACGTTGATCATAATCTCGTCAATTCCCGAAGCAACGAACCTTCATAGAGATCAAAACCCTTTAAGTAATTATAATTAGATACTGTAGCGGATAAAGCGGTAAATAGGATGTTAAAGGATAATTGGGACGTTTGATTTGGCACTAAGGCCTCATTGTGGCTACTTAATAAACACATTCTCTTAGTTTAATTAATCCTTCTAGCTTAACTTGAAGGAAAATCCAGATAATGTATTATCTGGATTTTGCTTCAAACGTAGGTCTTGGAATACTGTTCCATTCGGGATGCGTAATATCCTCATAATGGAAACATAGGGTCAGTACTACCTTATAGTGGGCAAACTCTGCATTGCTATAGTACAGCTTACAAAGGGTGTAATAACATCCGGATTATAAGTGTAAATCAAAAGAGGATAAAGGTGGGCTTACCCAACCTTATACCTATAAGTACGTTTGAGAGCTACAGTAAGACATACAGAATATCAAAATAATGTGTTAGAGTTTTGCATCTTCAAAAATTTAATTATTACAACGCTCTCATTCTAATAATTTCGTGTAACTAAAGTAAAAATTTGTTAAATTAATTACTCACCTTAATACTCGTCTAGATCTTCAACAAACATTACCTGTATGACTTGGTATAAATATCAATATAATCTCTACATTACATAGTGTTGTATAAAATCAATCTGGTATTGAAAAGAGTAACTTCTGAGTTTTCTGCCGGTTTCTTCTCGGTAGAAACGACATCCCGAACCAGTGGTAGATTCAAATTATTCTGTTTTGTATTATTTAATATAAGTGCTTTTTGAGGCTTACATAAATAAAGATATTTTTACTTTGTGATTGAATTGATAGTGTAGGCGACGAGCTAGCCACTTGTCATTTCTTCATCACAATTTTCCACCTAAACAAGCCCAGTTTTATTATATATAATATTGGATTAATGTGGTTATTGGAGCCTGCTGTCTTTTTGACTCTGCCTATCCCTCCTGGGATTACGGGCGTGATGTTATGTATGTATGAATGTAAAAAATTGAGATTAGTTGAAAAAAAATAATACTTTTAATAAAACAATTTTAGCCAAATAAGATTACACGCAATTGCCTTAATTACTGGTATCACAATGCAAAAACAAAAGCAGGTTAGATTTTTTTTGTCTTCTATTTTACATTCAACTCAATTACATACATTACAAATTTGTCACTGTAATTTTTTTTATTGTGGTCTAATAAAACACATTGCTGTACTTTAAAATAAAGTTCATGCCTTAAACAATATACAAAATACAATATGAGCAACCTTATCAGAAGGTGAGTTCATTTATTATCTTGAATAAATGCTTCTCTACATTCTGAATAGAATTCATAGTTTTGAAGACAGATAAAGGAGGGACAAAATTGAGGTGGAACGGAGATAAGGCGGAAAATTTCTATTTACGAAAATAATATGAGTGAGTTACAATGGTATTCTGAAAACGTGTTACCTAAGTTTGTCAGCAGTAAGCGATGTAATGGATTGAAGCTCCACAATTTATCTTGACGACGAATCGGTTTTCGGCATAAAGTAATATCAAAACTTCAACGGAATGATTAAATCACACGATTCTTTTTTATTGTATTCACCAATCGCTTATAATCGATCATCTTTTATTTTACTTTCTTTTATACCCACGCTGTATACCACGGTCTGGGACACTGATAAATCGACGTTTTATGTCCTTTTTTTATTTTTTTTCTTTTTACCTTCGCTGGAAATTCTACCTTTCATAGGCTAGTTAACTCAAAAACGGGAGCGAGCGTTAAGTAGGGATTCCCCATAGTCCTCAAAAGGGTAGGCAGAGTTAAAGGGGCAGCAGGCCCCTTCAACCACATTCAGCCGGAAAAAAAAATGTGAAAAAGTAATGACAAGTGGCTAGTTTTTCGCCTATACAATCACATATCCAAAACCCGATATACCATTAGTCGCCTTTTACGACATGCTAGGCAAGAAACACAGTTGGCACATTATTTTTAAGTTCCAGACCAACATGGTACAATTAGCTAGATTAGATCGAAAATTGTAAAAATGTAGCGGCAAGTGGCTAGCTCGTCGCCTACACAATCACATACCTAAAACCCCATATACCATTGCTTTTAACGACATGTTAGATAAGAAACACAGTTGGCAAATTCTTTTTAAGTCCGAGACCGACATGGAACATTTTCTATTGTACTATTTATGGTTAATGGAAATATTGCAATAGCTTAAACATAACCGATAGTTCAAATATATAACAACCAAGCTGCCTAAATTCGGAAATAATGCTCTAATGCTCGCATCAACCCGACCAAAATTATATATATTAACTAAACAAACAAACAAACATACATAACATCACGCCCGTAATCCCCGAAGGGGTAGGCAGAGTCAAAGGGACAGGAGTCCCCTTTAACCACATTCAGCCGAAAATAAAACTGGGCTGGGTTCGATGGAAATGTAATAAACTAATAATGCGTATATTTGGTTAATATGACATTTTTTAAGTATACTATTATCAAAGCTTAAAGGGCAGAACATAATATTCTTCGTGAATAAAATTATTTAAATAGTTTTCGATTGCTTTCTCAATCTAAATAATTTAATATAAACAAATTTTGGGATCACTTTAAGTGCTTTTTATAACAAAAGGATAAACCATTTTCCACTTAATCTTGATAAACAGTTTCGTAGTTCCGTAAAACGAGTTGGCTGTGGGTGAAATAGTTTTCTCTCACTAAAAGTAAGTAGGAATTCGTGTTGTGGTTTTCTGTGTAACAGCTAAACACTTTCATTGGGCGTTATTCAAATACCGTAGGAGTTTTTGATTAACTTTGATTGATGATGAATGATTTTTCATATTTAAATTTGAAAATATATGTTTGTATTTGCAGGTGTCGAACACTGGGATCCGTCATAATATAGTAGCAGATATTATGAGTATAAAATAACCAAAGGGTAGAACTTAGCTCCGGGTGAAAAATCGTCAGAAAGCGACAGATAGGCCGTTACGTGACTCTCTTATCTTCGATTCGTACGTGGGGCACAAGCTAATATCCGGTTTTCGTTTCACCAGCAAAAAGATAATAGAAGGGTAATGTAATGAAACAAAAAATCTGACTTCGCATGAAGTGGTAGAGGTATAAATAACTGCTCGTGCTCGCGACCGCACTTTTTTTTTGATGAAAAATGAACCGTTGTTACGGAAAACGTCCATTATAACTGGTTAAAATATTTATTATTATTTACAAATAGTAATTCTGATGTAGGATATTTTAGAAAACATTTGCATTACCTAACGGATTAGATATATTCCATCGACCTTACCAACTAATGTACCTCCTCACCAACTTTCATGTTAATATTGAAATAATTATTGTGGATTTCCCTAAAACGAAATAAAAATGACAATGTATATAAACATACAATAGATTCTAGTGAGGCCTAAGAGCGAAATTCCCAAAGGAATTGAGAATTATCTATACCTTTCATGTGAAGAGAAGTCCGTTATTATAAGTACTTTATGTAATATCCCTACAGACTTATATATCGTCAAATCTCCAATGCTATCATGTAAAAAGGTTTTTAGCAATAAAATAAAAAGTAACAACCAAAACATTTGGAGTCTTGCTCGTTTTATGCGAGAATAAATCTTTGAGAGCTTTTTACAATCAAACATTTTTATGATATCATTATTATACAGTGTTTGGTTAGATTTGGACTTATGGAAGAATGGTATTTAGTATTGTTTCTCTTTCCAAATATAAAACTAAATTTTTTTTTTAGTGAAATTTAATTTTGATCTCTCAAAATTGGGAGCAATAATTAGAACGTGTGTCGTCCCGGACGCCAAAGTGCCTCTCGCATTGCTTAGTTGCAGTACTTAACTCAAAAGGACAAGGCAAGCGCCCTACAGGGGGGGCTCCGAATACTCCTGTGGTATCCCTGCCTGTCGTAGGAGGCGACTAAAAGGGCCTTTGGGGCTGTGGAGTGTTTGCGGGGGGGCCTGCATTCACTTCGTTAAGCAGCCCCAGAGAAGATGACGACACGTGGATCCTCGTCCGTTAAATAGGATGGGGTGACACTGTGGTCTGTGCCGTCATAAGCACCGCGAGGTGTTCTGGGGGCGAGGTTGCCTCTCCCTCGAGATGGGCCGCATGGATCGGCAGCGGCGTAGACGTAGATTTCGCGTAGAGTCCCGAGTGGGGAGCCCGGAATCTGCGCCAACGCCCGAAGAATGACCACCGTGAGGTTTAGTCGGTAGTAGAGTGCTTTCCCGGCCTCTGAGCCCGACACATCCCTCGTAGGCCGAACCTAGGTTTACTTGGACGGTGCGTAAATGCATTCCTCACGTAAAAAAAAAAAAAAAAAAAAAAAAAAAAAAAGGACAAGGCAAAGGTATGTTATTAAAGTTTATAGGATGGCACCTGCAAGGCTGGCAACAATGGGGATACCACTGGTATTGCTAATGTTTCTAGCGAGTGAGTATACCGGTGTATACCCGTTGGGGTGTAGATGTGCTGCGAGTATCCCCAGCAAGTATTGGGTTGTACAAGGGAAATAACATAAATATAAAATAATTGATTAGAGGTGTCAAATTGGCCCTTGAGTAAAAAAGTGTCACAGCCACTGGGCTATGGCGATCGTTTACCATGGCAACCATGGCAAGTACAACCAAACCTATAAAAAGTTTCAATGCAGGTATTTTACTGTTGCATAAAATACATCGCTTGTCACTTATACCCATAATGTGTTAATTTTATTCACGTATTATAATTTTTCGCAATACATTATCGTACCCATATGACTCTCAAAGTACCCGCATTTAGTACTGGGACCGCTAATTATGTTTTCTTAATGTTTACTTCAATTAGCGACTTTACAGTAAACTGTTGTCATTGTTATTGAAAAATAAACATCAGTTAGTTTCTTACTTACTGTGTTTTATATTGCACTTGGATGTACTTAATACCAAAGGATAGATGCGACCTTCAAAGTTTGATTTCAAAAGGCAAATTTATAGTTCATGATAAAACAAATATTATGATTAAGCTAGTTTGATGAAGACCGAAGTTTTAATTTGAAATCGAAATTTGATCAAAACGCTGAACGACTTCAAACCAAGAAAAGCTTGGTTTGGAGTCGTTGAATTTGTCTAGAGAATGTATGGCTGTGTTTTCATTATGTAATTTATAAATAATATTAAGCAACACGTTTATTACTTATAAACTCTGCTCAAATCATAAACTTTTATGTAGTTTAATACTCGTAGTAAGTCATAAGTCAAATAACTAACTAACTAACTAACTAACTAACTAAACATCACGCCTATAATCCCCGAAGGGGTAGGCAGAGTCAAAGGGGCAGCATGCCCCTTCAACCACATTCAGCCATAAAAAAAAAAAAAAAAAAAAAAACTCAAAACGTCGCCTACTCAGTCACATACCCAAATGCCCGTAAACCATTAGTCGCCTTTTACGACATGCTAGGCAAGAACCACAGTTGGCACATTCTTTTTTTTTTTGTCCCAGATCAACATGGGCCAAGTCCCAGACCAACATAAGTCAAATAATGCTAAGGAAAACAAGAAAAGAGGTCACTTTCGCTACCCATGGTATGGAAATGTAATTACAGTTTTCAGTTGATAGTTCTTTTATTGCAGATTAAATATACATATCCTTAACAAACATTAAATTATATATATTTTAACAATACCACAATTGGTTTTTTAACGATTGAAATTAAAGCACTTAACAAACTTCCATAAAATGAAGTTCTACATAAATATTCCTGAAACAATGTAGGAATTTCGAATGTTAATAGGATTATTTAGATAAAAAAAGATAAAAAGTTTATTCGATCAATTCGATAATAGGTTAATTCAGATCGGTCTTTTCCTTAATACATGCGATTAACATCTAAAGCTGTAGAAAAAACAATAGCTGTTAATATAATATGGAAATATTGGAAATACATTTCTGATTTATGATAATTTGCTGAATGATCAACGTTTTTCTTTATATTTTTTTTGCTGTGATTTGGTATTAATAATAATCTTAATCGTAGTTTCAAAAAGCATAATCTGTGTAAAGTACATTAAGATGGCTTAAGACAGTAATATGTGAAAACGAAAGATAAAGGGTGGAGTTAAGCGAAAATAATGTTTCAAGTCCGTTTCACAGCCATAAAATCGTATATCTGGTCGAACCAGAAACACTTCGATGTCAGTCCTGTCGTTCGGAAAACTTATGGGCATAAAGGCCATTAGCGAAATTTATTTTCTGTAGTAAAGAAGGTGCTTCACCTTCACTGCAAAGTAATTCAGTAAATAATGACGAAAAGTAAAATTAGTTAAGATTCAAAGATTCAGGTGAAAGATTATACACAATATTTTTTTTTGAAAGCATAATTAAAAAATCTTCCTAAATTTATAGCTAATATTAAAAATATGCCTAAGTAGGTACTACTTTACCATTGATGTCTCTTTTCTGTTGTTTTTTTATATAATAAGTAATAAAGTAAAGTAGGTCGCTTGATCAAGCAAACGTCAGTTAAAATGTGTATTATGTTGCCTGGATCATAAAACCATATGTTTTTAGATGCCTAAAATTAGTAGCGTAACGATGAAATATAGATAAGAAAACAAAAAACGGCTTTGTCGTAGAAATGCCCACGTGAATGATTGGTGGTGTCAACAACCCTATCACCCATTTCACATTAAACGTTTGTTAATAGATTTTAGTAATATAAACAGGAATTACATCCGGCGTGCTACATCTATTTTATCATCAGATGTTCATCTCGAAGCTAATATACTAAATACACTGTCAATTTATTCTGAACAACTTCCACCCATATTGAATAATGCATCTAAAACGATAACATTTCTCGATACACGTGTTAATAGATATACATATTTATGATTTCCGGAAACTTCTTTTGTGAGTGAGCTCCGTCCATCTTTGCCACCATGTCTATTGCATTAACTCTAACAGAAGACTAATCTTGCGTTGGTAATTAGTACTGATTTTGACGATGGGTAGAAGATCAAAACTAACAGTAGATACACCCAATAATCCTAAAAGATTTATACATACGTCTTAAAATATAATTCGTACCATGCGTCAATTGAATAAATAGTTATCGAAATATATATATTCAGAGACCGACCCTTAAACTATATGTTTTGATATTAATGAAATTATTAAGGAACCCTTTGAAATACTTTCCGGATTTCCAGGAGACCGAATATCACAATTTGGGTTACCTTTAATGAAAATGTAGAAATAGAAATAATGCCTTACATGCGTAACTGATTTCAATCCATAGATATCGAAATTTCAATATCTAGATCAAAGTTCTAAATTTACTTCTATATTGGATAAATCATTCGATGAGAATTGTCCGACCTTCCATAAGTTGAACTTTCATCTTAATTATACGAAGATCCTCATCTAAAGTTCTCCTTCACCAAGTAAGGTGTATTATTTCGTATCATATTAATCTGGAGAACAAAGTGGTATTACAAATTGTTAATTAAGCCAACATATTGTATTACATGTATATGCCAAGGTACGTGGTGTATGGGAGATTTCTATGGCGCCTGATTCCATACAAACCGAACTTCGGAGCTGTTTCAAATTGTGATCTTTTTAATTATGTTGCTATTCTGTTGCAACATTCAAAGATAAAATATTTAAATAATAAATTGTGTGGGCGTCTATACCCCTGTCATATATAATCTACTACAGTCTGTAAACTACGTAAAAGCTTTTCACGGGACCAATGTTGTCAAAAGTACTTTGTTTAACAACTTATTGTTTGGTTTAAAATTTTGCAGCTTTCACAGGGATTTACGGCTATATTAGCTATGTATACGAGTATATATATAAATAAATATATCAATAGAAAAAACGATTATAACAGTTCATCAGTTTTGAGAGTGAGTTTTCCCCCAAAAGTGGTCTAGCCTAGATTATTCGGCCGCCCCACACATGAGTCTTGGTAACCATTTGAAAATGAGATAATTTCGCAGAAAATCGGGGCTATCCAATTGAGGAACGAACGTTACCTTTAAGCAGACATCGTATGTGCGATTTAACAGTACTTTAATCGCCTGTTTCTAAATTACTGAAATATTTAACCTAAATTAAGTAAAAGCGGCTATAAAGCTATTGCAATAAGATTTTTCAAACGGCTATGTTGTATTTATTATTAAATTACCTAAAAGAAATTGACATATTATATGATTCCAACACAAAATTAATACACTAGCTTTTCATTAATACTACATATTTTGTACTACTAGCGAAAAAATTTATCTATTTTTAGCACAGACCCAGAATCTGTAGCACAGAATAAATCGGTGAATGGTACTCATATCTTACAAAGCGAATGAAAAAGTCAAATGAAAGATTCATGTGTATACCAACGTTTTTAGATAAGGACGCCTACTTAGAAATTCTATCGCAATCCAAATTGCCATCCATCTGAAACCGACTAACAAATGTTGGAATTACACGGTAAGACTTCGCTTGTGTGCCTGTAATGTAATAAAATACCGAGAATATTACGATATCGATTTTTAAGCACTACTAAGTTTGCATGTCGACCTAACAATATAATAATTCTTATATAAACCTATATATACTATATATACTTTTGTTGTTAAGACCACCCTGCTACTTAGCCCGAAAATTTCCCGCGAGGTTCACGATAGCCTCTTTAACAGACTTAATTCTACGCGAGCGAAACCACATAGAAACACTAATATCTTCTAAAATAAAATTATATCATTAATTTGCGGTGCTTTTAGACATTTCTATCTTAATCACTCTATGTTTAAGTGGAAGGAACTTTATATTGAAAAAAAATCGTTAACTTGCAAACAAAAATGTACATTTAATCTAAACGTGGATAACGTTTAAATTTTACAAAACGCGTTTCCATGTTTTCAAATACATAATATACATATATCCTACTTCCTACTAATATTATAAATGCGAAAGTTTGTTTGGAAGTGTGGATGTTTCTTACTCTTTCACGCAAAAACTACTGAATAGATTTTAATGAAACTTTAAAATAATGTAGCTTATACACCCGAATAACATATAGGCTATGTTTTATCGACGTACCATGCGAGCGAAGCCGCGGGCAGAAGCTAGTTTATTATTAATACAGGGTTACAAAGTCGCGTATTCACTACCAAACATATGTCATGTTCCTGTTACGAATTAATTAAACTCAGCGATTCACTACTAACACTAAATTTCAAAGCTGTTAGCACCATTGTTGAGACAAGATAACTGTTAATTAGTTGGTACATATTAGTTAGTTATGACAAATTGTAACATAACTACGTCAACTATGTAGTTAAGTTTATTACATACTAATTCAAGATAACAATGATGTTTGCGATATAACTACAACTTAATATTACAATATATTTCACTAGAACTGACAGATATGGATGAGCAGAAAGACTATATTTATATTATATACATATACACATGCTTGCAATACCCATAAGGGTAAGCAGAGTTCGAGAAACAAAAAACTCCTTGAGACACATTTAACCAAAAATAAAATTGAGTTGATTTACATTACATATTTTTTTTGCTATCGGCGCGTTTATAGGAGCGGGCTACGTAATTCGTTTATGAAGAGTTTAGAAGAATACACAAAATTAGATAAACCATTTCACAGCTAAATGCAATCCAAAAACAACATGCCACTTACCCCATACAAACAGTCCAGGACCAGCTTCATCCACCTTCTGTAGCAAATGCTTACACCAATCTCGCATTACCGCACGGTATCTTCACATCTTCACCTCAATACCAATCTTCGAAAACTCTTTGTTAATAATTATCGCACAAGAGATTTTAAATAATTTTCGATATACCTATTTCAACGAATTAAGAGCATATTCTTGGGAAACTATTTTCCGTGACAAGAGACGGGCAAAGAAGATAAACGATGTTCATTTTTTTTTACACCGATGACAGCTTATTTTTTTTTCACATGGCATAATAGTGGCCAGTATGTCCCCATAACATGCATTAACTGAAGACTATAACGCGAGATGGATTTACGAAAGGAAGATAAGAGACGGTTTTTCGGGGAGTTAAGACAATTTAAGACGTATTGGAATTAGAAGCAAAGGAAATTGTATTAACTCGCTTACCAATTATTAGTCATCATGAACATTTCGCTACAAGAATACGGTAACTCTGATCTGTTTCTTTGTTAATTACCTTTTTTTGTGTCTAGCAGACTAAATTTTGCATTTCATTCTCACTATTTTTGTGCTTCATCATAGAAAAAGTAAAGTCATTCCAAAATAATTAGTTACCGACTTGGAAAGTTTTCTTCAGAACTCAGTTTTCTGGATTATTTATAACTATTCACGTTGAGGGAAGAGAATTGTACTTCATTAATAACTAGTAATTTTTTTGGCAAAAGATGAATTATTTGATAAAGGTGATATAAAATTTATTTTAGTTAAATCTCCAGAACAGATATAAAACTCATGATCTTTGCGAATTGCTAACCCGTAATAAGACAAGAAATAAATAAAGAAAACGACCAATATAAGAAAAAAATATTTTATTGCTCAAGAAGCGGAAAAAGTGTAATAATACTTACTGCTGGTGGACTTACGGGTAATGGATTCTTTTATTTGAAGTTTAATAGCCGTCTCGGTACATTTAATAGGGTAAGCTATATTATTATATATAACCTTGAAACTTGTTTCAGTATGTATTTCGAATATATATTTTGTTAAAATCCGTTTGGTCCTCTCTGATCCACGTATTATAAAGTTGGTAGACCATATTTTACTCTTATAGACTAAGCATCATTTAAATTAATTTCGTTAAGCAGTTCTATACCGGTCATTTACATGATTTACAAATTCTCGATACAAAGTTTTACTGTATTTTTATTAAAAACATAGGTATATATAATGAAATGTCTACGGCATCATTAAAAATGCTTTAATGCAGGATAAAATAATGCATATGACGTATTTGCTTCGCAGGTAAATCCGTAAAAGATATTTCCATCCTTGAGAGTTCATATTCAAATTTAAATCTTTTTATTTCAGACTACTCGGTCCATGTGCTAGTATACATTAACTTAAAAGCTAGGGATTAGTAAATTGATCATTATTTGCTACACTAGTTAATTTTATTTAACTAGTTCCTTGCGTTGGTTTTCTTTGCAGAGGTAAGGCATACTCACTCGAAAACGTGGGATGCAAAGACGTCGTTTTATAAAAGTAATACAGACCAAGATTATAAACGTCTAATAAAAGACCAGTGATATTCTGGGTAGCTCAATAAATCCATGAATATGCGTGAATTCGTTAATATTGACTTTTATTACGTACGTATGGCATTAATACGTGTATTAATACGTGAGTTGAATTATTTAATCATGCTTATTTATTGCAAAAACTTTTATTAAAAATTCAAAAAATTTAGGAATGATTAATTTACATTACACACATGCACACATGTACGAGTATGTAGCTACTTACAGTCTTTAACTTAAACTATAAAATACTATACAGAAATTGTACAGCTTTCCCTAAAAAATATTTAATATTTTCAGTATTGCCTTTCATTCCAATGTTAAACAAGATCCTAATTGTAAAAACAAAAGCTTCCGAGAACTTCAAGGAGTAACGTTACCTTTGTAACTCTTGCCTTATCAAGTAGAACTCGCTGGCATACCGCCTTGGTGCAATTAGTGTATTCTATTATCATGTAATATTATAAGCTTGAAAATCAGCATTGTCTATGCGCATAGTATTTAAACGTTGTAGCTGAATGTGTGATATAAAAGCATCGCTTTGCGACAAACAATTTCTTTATAAGGAACCCTTAGCAACCTTGCTCATCATTGCTCAGTGATCTTCTTATGCGTTGTCACGGCGGTCTTATTATTAGGAAATCTCTTTTCCCGTTTATGCATTGACGAAGGAAGGAAACATCAAATTTCTGAATATTTTCGTATTTATATTCTTTTGAAAGTATTGAAATGTTCGGAGTATTACTTTACGTGACCAATCGAAAAGTTTATCAGAGATAATACATAATAAAACATTCAAGTTCAAGGTAATTGATTTATTTATGTATATATATTATGAAGAGAAGTGTGAGGAAGACATATGTGTCCGAAACCCAAAAATAATATCAAGTAAATATGGTGAATATATTACAAAATGTCATCTCTAAATGCACATCGCATATCGGTCTGAGACTTACAAAGGGTGTGCCAATTGTATTTTTTTAGCATGTAGTTAATGGTATATCGGGTTTTGTTGGCTGTGTGATTGCGTAGGCGAAGAAATAGCCACTCGTCACAATTTTTTCATCTAACCTATCCCTGTTTTAATATTGACTGAATGTGGTTAAGAGAGCTAACTTACCTTTTGACTCTGCCTACCCTTATTTAAGTAAATGCACATTATTTATCTGTATTAAGGATTTTCTACAAAACAGATATTTGACCTAGTTTTTAGATCTTAAAGTACGTAAGTATTATGAATGTACTGGTATAAAAATTATATAAATATCAATGTTAACGATCAAAGCAGTAATAAAAACATCATCTATACGACAGCTTGTTTGAAATATATTTTTTTTGTTTACATAGCGTTATATCATACTTTGTGTGTGCAATGTAGGTATATTTATTTTACTAACTATATCCGTCCATGTTTCTTTCATTATATGAGAAGTATAGACAATAAACAATAGACATTCCATAGATATATCAAGATAGATATTCTTTATTGCACGGAAAACAAATACCTACAAAAATAATGATAAAGACAAATACAATACAGCTAAGGCGGTCTTATCGCTAAAAGCAATCTCTTCCAGACAACCTTCAGGTAGAGAAAAATAAGCTACTGAAAAGAGAGGGGTAGGGCCGTGCAATAATGTTACTAATAAACATGCGTTTTATTTTATCTAAAAAACTACAATACTCTATAAAAATCGCACATTACGCTATGAAATGTTATATTTCATACTTAACATTTGTTGATTTTATTTTTTTTGGTTGCTTCATTATAGGAATCTAAAAGAGTGGAATAAAAATGGAGTAGAATACGCAGTTCACGTTCGATATTATCACTTATCCTGTACAAAAACCTTGGATTAAAAGTACCCAATGTATTTTAGCTACTGTGGTAAACGATTCGGTGTTTTTCTTAGAATTCGTTATCGGAACGCGATTACGTAGTTGTTTTGGTTTCAAATAATACAAAATTTTTACATTAAATGTTTTAACATATTGGACACTGTTATTAAATGAATCTGAAGCAGCTGAGATGGTGACAATTAATAAATTTGATTTGATTAGTTAAATTTTAATGTTTGGTAAGTTACTATAATTATCTGCCATCTCATCTATTAAGGGCATGATGATCAATCTTTAATATAAAGAACATATTTGATTAAAAGTTTGTAGATACGCAACATTGTACCTAAGTTTTGAGTATTTTGTGATAGCATATTTTAGCATATTTTTATATATTTCTAATCAAAATCCAATCAAAGATTGTATCACTTTAAAAAGAACATTATAATTCTGTTTAAAGTTGTTTGATATTAATATCTTAAGCTCCGGAATCTTAACTAGTTAGTTATAGAACTGAATTAACCTGAATTCAAAGTTCTGGGACCTCCACTCATCTTCTGACGTGGCATATTTTAATAACTTGATTAAATCATTAATGCTTGAAAGGTTAACATTGTCTTTCCTAATACACATATAATATTCTTTAAAATTCTTGCCTTTTGGTAAATTCTGTTTTCATCGCGAATCGTGTAGAATCCAACAATTTTCCCGGGATAAAAAGTGTCCCTTCTGCTGGTTTAAACTTCAGCTGTAAATTTAATGTCAATTGAAAAAATAATTGCGTGGCTTTGCGCAAAAAAGCATTCGCAAAACTATTTTGCCTTTCGGAACAGAATGAATCGAAATATTTCAGAGGTTCTTTTGAAGACAAACATTAAAACAATACTAAAAATAAACGGGTCAGCTTATCACCATAGATACGCACGGGTTGTGTCCCAAAATTCTCCTGAAATAAATTCATCTTTTCCAATTTATCAATTTAATATATATTGAATACACCGTAACTTTTCTCCGGCATGGCATCGTGGAAATTATATAAGACGCGTTACACAATAAATGAAGTACAATAAATTCAATTTCATTTTGTCCCTTTCACACCATCCCATCATCACACCCGTGATTTCCAAGACGGGGTATATGGGGTCCAAGAAGCTCCTATAATCACATTTAGCCAAAAACAAAAACTTTTTAAATTTTTTTTTAAATTTTGATTATAAAGTTCATTATATTGCCTAATATAATATACCTACTATGTATAAATGAGAGTGTAAAATATTATATATTGACTGGCTATTTTTATTTTATTGCGGCTAAAATTTTAAAAAAGTTATACACAAAACACTTTTTCGTTTTGAGTCTCGACATGACTGGGCCGGTTCGACAATGCAAGAGTCCCAATCAAAATGCGTGTAAATAACCTGATCCCATCCTGCCTCATATTTTCACTTGGAGGGAGTGCCGGAAGCCTAATCTTTAAAGATGCGTAGCGTCGACGACAATGGTTCTTTATTGCTTGCTTTCTTATCCTTGATGCCACCGGCGCGGCGAATCCAAAACAAAACCTTTAAATGAAAAGTTTTGTTTGTTGTATACCTGTAGTTTGAACTGTAGAACAGGTCACGACTTACGTACAATTAACCATATTCCTGACGAGACTAATTGCTTCTTTTTTTTTTATTGGTTGCTTCTAGCGGAATTTAAATCTGAGGTATTTTAAACAAATTTTTGGACTGGGGCACTAGCCTGAGGTAAGTATAAATACCGTGTACTCGAGTAGAAAGGGATATAACTCTCATAAATTAGCTACTAAGCCCTCAAACTAATTTCATAAGCTTAGATACCACCGACTATAATAAATATTAGTATTTTCTGCCAATTATTGTTGTTGCCAACATACAAAATAGAAATAAATCTAACTAGATTATTTCTACTTAATAACCCTTAATATATGCCTACCATATCTTTGGCGTTGTATCAAAAAACTTCGTTGTTTTCGCTGTTTTATTCTTTCAAATATCTTGGAAACGTATAATAGGCGTACCTATACAACACAAAATGACAATATTAAATCCTTGATGAGGGTCGGTAGAGAGAATTTATGTTGGGGTTTGTTATTATTTGTTTACATTATGTTTATATGGCATAGTTAATTTCCTTTACGATAGGAAGCAAAAAAAATTTACTACATGATTATTTAAAGAATACGCTTTTAATATGACACATTTTTAAGCAAATTTGTCTCGTAATAACTGTAATTTTAATTAAATTATTAAAACATGAACGAATTTTCAAAATTATAAGAAATATAGTAAGTTTGATAAAAAATTTACAATAAATGTTTATATAATGATTTCTAAGGTTTTTTAAGTCATTTAGGAGTCGTAGCCGAAAGTTATTATCTATACCTAAGTATTATTTTATCTGCTAAAGCCAAATAAAAGATCTAAGATATAGAGATACCTAATTTGTAGAGAGATTCAAGTAAATCGGATTACATAGTACAAAGTATACTTTTTTGGTCTATACAGGGTCTATGACAAAACATACACTGAAGGTAGAAGCGGGAAAAACCTTCTTACCGTTTGTTATAAAGGGATGTTGCTAATGTCTGGCGAGTTCTAAGCTGGTTAAACTTATTGCGGTCCTTTCCGTCTCGACAACGCACCGTGAGAGACAAATTTGGGATGAGATTTATCGCCGTGTTTGCCAAGTTATTTGCTTGAGTAACTAACGAATAACTTTCTACGTTTCAGACATTTGTACAAGATAAGAAAGTGTTTGGTTTCTATTATTTGTTATTGAAATATGGATAGGCCCGTCGATATTGACTATACCAAAAGATTAATAGTGTGTTCATCAGATAGTACAGTTCTGGTTGGCAATGGCTTTTATTGTATAGGTATAGAAGTTTAACAAAGTTTTTGTCTTAATACATATGTAGGTGAATATCAAATACTAGCTGCGCCTGAGTTCAATTAAAGTTGTTAAAGTCAAGCATAATAAATTTTGAAAATAGCGTTGTCATACAATTCACGAAATTTCATGAACTAGAAGCAAATTTTATCTTTTCCTGTAACTACTCCCTGCTAGCCGTACTTATCTACTCTCTGCATTTGTGGTATCGTAAAAGTTTGGATCTCACTGCCGGCACATGTGTTTTCTTACAGTCTCTGATCTCACTGCCGGCACATGTGTTTTCTTACAGTCTCTTACAGTATGAAATCTTTTTAACGTAACGTAAAGAAAACGTAAAGAAATATCTTATGGATATTGAATTTATACTAAAGTCTCTTCCTTTGTTAGAGTAACATGTTTTTCACTATGTACTTACTTATTAACAGGAAAAGTAAAGGCACAATTCTAAATAAATAACCTCGTAAAATGTATCGTTTAACTAGATCAGGATCCTAGATTCTATGTCAAACCTCATTGTTTATGCGACTCTTTAAACCATCCCACAGAGGAACTTCACAAAAATCTAAACGTATTGCCTTTCAGAAAGTAGCTGGATTTCAAAAGCGCATATATTATTAAGTAATATTAGTAAAAAAAAATGTTACAGTAAATACACAATTCCTTCGTTTTGCAGGAAATGGAATGAATGTGTCTTATACATATTTATGTACACTTACTATAAACATAGGTATATGTAGATTGCGCTAGCTTGCACGTAAACTCTGTGAATATAGAATTAATTAGTCCCTCGTCCTTTTATTTCAAGTGTTTCATGTTTAATCATTAGATCATATACCTTTTTATGTTAAATCTGCAAATTGACTTTCATGAGCATTTTATGAATAGAGTTTTGCAAATTACAACTACCTGTATTATGAAGACAACTCAATCGTTTAAAACAGATTTGGGATTTTTTTATACTCAGGTCTTCTATTAATTTTAATATCGATGTGTTTTGCCAAAAACATTGTGATGGCCTTGTGTAAGCAATCTTTTTATAGGCATATCATTTATGGAATTCAGTTGTCTGTTCTGTATTGACCTACTTATATTATCATTTTAGGTACTACGAAGGAAAAACCTTGTGTATTCTTCAAAATATGATTGTACATACATATATACATAACATCACCCCCATTATCCCAGAAGGGAAAGGCAGAGTCAAAGGGGCAACAGGCTCCTTTAACCACATTCAGCCAAAAATAAAACTGGGCTGGGTTAGATGGAAAAGTGTGAAAAAATAGTGAAAAGTGGCTGGCTTGTCGCCTACATAATCACACACTCAAAACCTGATATACTATTAGTCGCCTTTTACGAGATGCTAGGCAAGAGACACAGTTGGCACATTCTTTTTCAGTCCCCGACCAACATGGGACAGTTTTAAATGATCTAAAGGCCCTAATAGGTGTCTATTCCATAGCAATGCAATATATCTGCTCAGTCCTGGTTAGTTTTAACGATTTTCATACAGTTGTTGTTGCCTCATCAATCATAGCCAAGTTGTTATTCACTGAAATAAGAACTCTCTATTGATAAGTTCAACTGTAAAATTGTTGGTAACGCCTTTGAAACGTTTGTTCGTTCAATTATTAATATATATAGAACCGGTGTGTAGCAAAAGAAGATGAAGATAATGCAGTCTTTTTTACTTAGGAATAAGAGTTAGTCCTATTAAGAAACTTTTTGTCGCCCTTACCCTTTACGGCATTGGTCTTAACTTTCCTATTCTAGTATTATAAGTATACAAATTTTCAGAATGAATTATATGAAACAGCATATTTGAGAGATACCTCAAGTCATCTATTGGGATATCTCCTTTAGGGCATGGGTTCTTCTCATAGAACTAAGCTGACGCTCGGAAGTTCGACGGATGTAAATAGGATAGTGACACTTCGAACTAAACTGCGTCTCGTCGCAAAAAGGCATCCCTCGAACGCCTTATAAAAAGTCGTAAACTACTTGTCCCTGGACTTATTGGAAACCTATTGAAAACCTATTTAATCTATTGCTTGTAGTTACTGGTTACAGTGGTCCCATGTACAATAATCTTTTTGGCAGGACGTAAATTTCTATTGTTTATTAGTACTCTGAACTACAGTTCAGTACAGTAAATGATAATGCATTATATGAAAGGATTCTTGATGACGGATGAGCGGGAGGCATAGAAGATAAAATACTGCATTAAACACATGGCCCGGAAGAAGAGAATGATGATGATGAAGATTACTTAGTAATTTAAATGTTTTATAACATTGGCTATATAAAAATACCAATCATTTGTGACCTCCTAATATTTTGCATAGTAAAATAGTAAAATTCCCAAACATTTCTCGGTCGGTGATATTAATCCAACTATGCCCGAAATTCATTCATTAACTCGAAAGTATGCAGACAATGAAAAGCGTTTAGTGGGGATATCGGTCCAGATTAGTGAAATACCTTTTCCCACTAATATTTTATCTACTTCCCTATATCGTTAAAGCTAATATGTAGGTACCAGCAATTTATTTTGTTATACTTTAACGCTTAACATATTTTTAAGCAGTAGTAACACTTAAATAAAACTATAGCGATGTGAATTTACTTACGAAACTGTAAGATGTTTTTGAAGACTTGCGAAGCCTAACAAATAAATTCGATAAAATATTGTATTAACTAATATTTTCTTTAATATACAATACTAAATGCTGTTTGTATAAATATAAAAAGTTTAATGTGCTACAAATGAATTCCAACTCAATATACAATTGTAATATTCTTGTGCAAGTCCAGTAGGCTCGTTTGCTGGCTTGTTCGATATTTTATAGCATTTTAGATATTTAGGAAATTTCTTAGCAACATTTGTTGTCCCATGTTGGTCTGGGACTCAAAAAGAATACAATGTGCCAACTGTGTTTCTTGTCTAGCATGTCGAAAAAGGCGACGAATGGTATAGGTATTGGGTTTTGGGCATATGATTGTGTAGGCGACGAGGTAGCCACTTGTCCCTACTTTTTCACAATTTTCCATCTAACCCAGCCCAGTTTTATTTTTGGCTGGATGTGGTTAAGAGGCTTGCTGCCCCTTTGACTCTCCCTACCCATTTCTGGATTGTAGACGTGATGTTATGTATGTATGTACTTAGCAACATAAAAAGGCCATTTATTCTTAAACATATTAGCATTTCAAAACAAGTATAAACATTTCATTCGCGGTGAGTTCAACAAAATGCTATTCATTCCAACAAAGTTTGCGAGACGAATAAGTCGTTGTTGAAAGTAACAATGTGAACCGTTTATGAATATGCGATTTCGGACTATGTTCACTTGGTTGTGGGATCTATCTCAATTTAACGACAAGCTTTGGAACCCAACAAGATCTACATACATATTATCTTGATTTTTAAAACATGTGGCGACCGCGCCACAAGATAGTCAAGATTAAAGCATTAATAATATATTAACCGATGACGTTGATCGAACATGCAGAAAACGCCATACAATCCTGCATCGCTCTGACGAAGTTATTCTCGCCACTAAATATATATACAATAATAAACTGAGACAATTAGCCGGACCTAGGTCCCCGGACAAGCAACACCTAGCTCGGCGGAAATACTTCCATTTTTAGTGCGAGCGCGTAGTTCGCACAAACAAATCAGACTTTTACACAATTAAAGCCCGCAATCCTCAAACATAACTGAATCACAAAAAATATAAAACAACAAAACTCTGCCAGACAATTAGTCTTGTTCTAAGAAGTGGTAGCAGCTTAATGAATAAATATCCATAGATGTTAGGATACCACACACCAAATCACGTATATCTGGATTAACAAAACAGTGGATATGAATGTCCAAATTTAACTGGTTCTCATACCAAAGAGGTTCCGAAAGTCACATAAAAGATACATTAATGTAAATAGGTATGTGCCGCACTCGTTAAAGTAACGACTATGGCCAAAGGAAAGGAAGGATTATGGTTAAGCGGGCCCCGACCAACAAACACCAAGTCGCAATACTAAAAAGAAGATAAGTAAAGAGGTCTTGCTATAATATTAATTTCATCTTAACCTGTTAAACAAGCAAAGCCAAACAACAAGAAAGAACTTTGAATAAACTAATAATACACTCGACTTAACTGCAAACTCATTTTAATTTTAAACTGGCCCTTGTTTCGAAAACAACATATCTATTCAAGGCTTAACAACTCTTCATTATAAATCTAAATTTAATTGATGGATAAATACATACATACATAACATCACAACTGTAATCTCCGAAGGGGTAGGAAGAGGGACAGATGTTAGATAGATGTTCTGCATAGAAGCATACTTTAACGGAAATGTGTACTAAATGCCACGTGCGATAAATTTAATCTACTTTTATAGACGATCTTAACATACAAGAAATGATTACCTATATAAAGTAATATAAATGATAATTAATATAATAATAATCTAGCATAATATTATAGGATATACTTTTGGTATTTAATAACACAATAGTTTTATTTTAGCTTATAAACAGTATATAAATACACATGCATACTATTTCGTCACAGTGAGTAGATATTTATAGGACCGTGGCTTCCAACCTTTTTGCGACTAAGAACTACTTTGATTTGTTTATTAGCAGCAACAATGTGAGTTGAAAATAAACTGTGCTTATTTTAAAATAAGCTCTTTTAGTTAAACATAATTAAAATTTTAGGTCTTCGCGGACCAATCCATAAGACTTCCAGGCCACTGGTTGGGAACCACTGTTCTAGTATAATAAAATTAAGTGACACGTCGCGTGCGAGCTGACAATGAATTTTTTGTTAGTTTTCCCAAGGATTTTCTCACTGGTTTGGGCGTCCTTTTTTCTTGAGAGGTCTTTTCTAGTAAGGTTGATGTAGAGCAGTAACAGCGAGGATTTTTCTCTTGAACCTTGTTTATTCGTACATATTTATGTATTTTATGAACCTATGCTATGCTACCGAGTAAGATAAAATTAAACTTATTATTATCTCTAGATAAAAATAAACTAACCATCTACGATTTTTCTTCTCTTACATTTAACATAGTACAGTAGATACAAGGTTAAAATGTAATATTATAATATTTTGTATAGCCCAAAACGTGAAAATATGTGATGTGTGCCCTAATAATAAAAATGATTGTGTCCATTATAGGACTCTTCATTGTTATTATTAAATCACATCAGTTAAATGCTATTTAACTGTTAATTGGACTCTTACTACAGCGCGTATCATATTGATTCAAGAATTGATGAGCTTTAATACTATTTGATTAGGTTTTGTTATTTTCACAAACAGCCACGAGGCGCGCCTTTCACACTCCATTTTCCCAACACTTTGTTCCAATAGATATAGTTTCATTATGTAATGTATAGCTGAACAAATAAGAATCCTATTCATCAATATAACTTTATAATACAATTTATTCAATTACGTCTGTTTGTTACAGGTCGCTGAAGAGGCTGCACTACACGCATGACGAAACATGGAGAGCGTAGGCAACAATACCACATTATATGATGACGGAGCCCTCTATCCAAGTGAGCTTACCTTACAAAGGGAGTTCATTGTGGCCAAAGAAACAGCGACCAACCTAACCTGGCCTATAGAGAAATGTCTGGAAACACTCCTAATAAACGACACTAAGACTGATGATGTAATGAGGCGCGTATTTAGTTATAATGGAACTCAGTTTATGTGCTATGAGCATGCTCCGGTGCTGACTAGAAGCACAGTTATTAGGGCAAGCATACTCTCAGCAATGGCAGTGCTGTCCCTATTCGGTAATTTAGCAACAATAGTTAGCTTAAAGAGAGGCAAGAGAAGTCGTGGTCGAGCAAGACCTTCGTGGACAGCCATATACAGCCTAATATTCCAGCTCAGCGTAGCAGATGTGTTAGTGACTATATTCTGTATAGCTGGGGAAGCTGGCTGGTCGTTCGCTGTACAGTGGTATGCGGGTAACATAGCCTGCAAATTATTCAAGTTCCTTCAAATGTTTGCGTTGTACTTAAGCACTTTCATACTGGTGCTTATTGGAGTGGACCGGTGGTTGGCTGTCAAATATCCAATGAAAAGTATGGCGACGGCGACGAGGAGTGGAAAACTAGTCATTATAGCTTGGGTGCTAAGTTTCTTGCTAAGTATACCACAGGTTAGTAGCATATTTATTTTAATCAGTATCTAGTACAAAAACTAAGTATTATTTAGGATAGAGTTATTTTTTATCTAGATAGTTTTTTTTGATAACTCTTGAATATTCGCTCTTCTTGTAATTACTTTTCTAAATGCTACTGACACATATTTAAGCCAAGATTCTTAACTGAACAATATTCCGGTACAGCAAAATGCTTTAGCTTCTAACTTTGAATAGCAAGGCAATTAAAAGTTCAGCTTGCACGTCTTAACCCACACAGCAGTTACTATTTAAATGTTAAATGCCTCAAGTAGGCGAATGAGTTACATACACTATACTACCACCGGAATCTCCGAATATTTCACGTGGCATGCATATTTTGTATTGGCTCTTCTAATAGGTAGTTGAACTGCGGAGCCGTTAAAAATTGCATATTGAATATTCTCCAAATTCTGTGACTGAAAAATTGTTGGATAAACTAACCTGTCCAGACTAACGTATACCATTCACTGAACAACTATAGTATATAGTTAAGATGAAGGCAGGGCCGGATCTACTATAGGGGCATTAAGGCTGCAGCCCAGGTCCCTGTGGACAAAAAATCCTCCTTTGAAGACATTACATAATATCTATCGACAGATGAATCTACGTCACTAGTAATACCTGGAACCATTTTAAGCCCCTGAGTAGGACTAGCCAAGGATGTAGGTGAATTGTATGATGTATCTGTATTATATTAAGAGTTAGAAGAACATATAAACCAAATGGACTTAAAGAAGTAAGCTGAAATCTCCGGCCGTTTCAAGGCTTAAGATAGACGTCTAAAGATAAGGTAAGAATATGATGGCGTGATAACAGGGAATATTTCTACTGCAAAGCTTTGTATTTATAAGTGCAGAGAAACCACTCTTTGTACACTATACTGGGATCATTTATAGAAGTTTTTTGCAAGTGCTTTAGTTTAAATGTGAATTGTACCTTGTACTATACATAAAAGCAAGGGTATCACTTTTTACAATGCGCCTTGACAGTTCCGTATGAACTGAATTATATCAAAAATAGAACATTGGATGTTGCCATATTTAAATATATAAAATAATTTCTAATTATATTGATAAAAAAATATCCTGTTATAATGTGTACCTTGTCAATTAGTAAATAGTAAATTTGAAACATTAGAAACAATTTCTTAAGCTCGACAGATAGATACAAAGACACAGACGAATTCTAAGTAATTATTCAAGCGCTGTTTCTGTTTTTGAGCCTCCGAGTACCAAAAACAATACAACATTCATAACCAAAAGTAAACGTGTAATAACCATCGATATATAATTCAATTCATTCCACACACGAAGGACGTAAGAGTTAAAAAGAATACTCGTGTATTTGTCGACGGTGTCACATGTTTCAACATTGATTACTCATTACAAGAAGGGCATCACTCAGTCATAATACAAATACAGGTGTTTGAACCAAATACAAATATTCCACGTTATTGTTCTTGTAGTACGCTATACTGCGGAGTAGAATTTATTTAAAACGATTTACCACACGTATTAACATTTTCTGCGCCTCAGACAAACAACAATGTCAGATGCCAATCGCGTAACGGACAATTTTGAACCGGCCTTGAATGTTTTTTTCCTGAAATTGACTACTTCTTTTGTCAATTAGCGTAGCGTAAGTTTGCTCGACTGTAAGCTGAATTAAGGATAGTTATTATGTAAATCAAGATGCCAGATGATGGTTTCCGAGTAGGGTTAGCAAATGAGATTACCTTATGGGACGAGGCCTCTTTGTACAGTTCAATATCATCGTAATAAGTCATGGAATTACGCGGAACGATCTTAATTTTAACAGCTAAATGTGGCGCATGTAGCCTTAATTCGTTATCTCAGTAACCGTAGCCATGATTCCGCGACAAAATCGCAAGACCCAACTTCTTGACCGAATTAAATTCTCACTGTCTTTTGATGCTTCAAAAGGCACGTCAAGTTGTTTGTTTTAAGTGCCTTTGCAAAATTCCAATTGTTAAATAAATTACGTGAGGGGTATAAATAAGTAAAATCATTAAAATTTGTCTCAGGCTAACGCATTTAATTTTAAAGTCTAAATAACTTGAATTCACAAATTCCTTTCCTAGTGGAATTATAAGTTATTACCATAATTTAAACTATAATATTTTGTAATATACCATATAGATTAATATAACAACAAAAAATTTATATAATATAATATGTATAGACATGTTACGTATATACATATACAAAAACGCGTACATCAAAGACGTGTGAAAACTAACAAATATTTTGTATATAAATCTACTAATAATAAACCATTTTTTTTTTCATGAGGGTAAAACAGCAGACGGTTCAAATTATGCGGTATTAACCTGTCAGGTTTAAATGGTGTGCCTAAAGTTCTACAATTATTGTGCAATCATTCCAATTAATAATATAATTATTGTTAATGTGCTGTACTATCAAAAATATTCAAAGCCATGCAATTATTATAGTACCTACTTACTAAAACAACAACACCAAACAAAGGAACTTCAGGTCTTCTACCTATCCTGTTTTTGTTCGATTAGTTATAAAAAAAACGGGGACCACAATAGAAATTGAAAGTGCCATCCCAAACTAGTTTACAACAAATTATAAGTTGCCAACACCCATTCGGAAATTCCTTCAACGTTTTAGTCCACAATATTAATTTACATGGTAAACAATGGCCTTTCCCGGTTCTATCAAATGCAGGAAGATACGTAGTACGTATGTCAGTATTGGTAGTTAATTTAACACTGATAAGGGTCGGTTTCAAATTGAACAGTACCGTGTTCTCACATTCTCTTAAGCTTTGATGCCGGATGTACATACGCGTCTAGTTACTTTTAGCAGAGCAAGTGCCATTTATCTCAAACGTGTAAGAGGCGAGATACGGTGATCCTATTTGGCCAATTGTGTGCAGCAGGCAATGAAGACGAAACATCTAATTTTGTGTCTCAAATTTCAATCAACATTTTGTAAATTAATTAAGTGTCAGACTTAGACTTCTTACAAAATGAAACTTCAGGAGACTCTAATAATCGTTTCCGATAATAAATTTCGAAAGTGAAACACAATATTCACCTCTTAGTAGAGGCAAGCAGGAAATGTCAAATGTCAATTCAATACATTAAACCCTTAATATTAATTTTCGTTTATAATAACAACTTTGAAATGAGTAGGTAACTACTGTAATTTTTATTAGTATCTTCACAGAAAATCAACATTCCTAATTGGCGGTAAAAGTACATTTTAGTATTGTGTTATCTCCCGAATTTCATTATTAATAAGTGTTTGTTAGAAACCTATATAAATAAAGAATACAATATTTTGACCATTTTCCTCAAAATCAGAGATCTTGAGAAGAAAAAAGCTCCTCCTAGCTCTTTATCTCGATTTCAGTCAAGATAAATTGCCCTAGGGTTAGAGACACACACTCATGAAATTATCAGCTGCCAACATCTAATTTATTTAGTAGTTTATTATTGGTATTTATTTGTACTTTCAAAAATACGTATTATTTCCGACAAAGCAATAAAACTCTCAATAAATCTAGGACAGCATGCTCAGGTCATGTTCTAATTGCTATTACTCCGTCATAAGTCTCATATTACCAATTAATTTGCACTAATGTTTCCGACAGTGTTAGTAAACCCGTACTGATCCATTTCTGTAAGTGTCTCAGATCGTGGGGAAATATTTAATAATGCTTACTGGTTAAAAGACTCTGTTGGATCGTAAATAATCCCTACCAATTACATATATACATAACATCACGCCCATAATCCCCGAAGGGATGGGTAGAGTCAAAGAGGCAGCAGGCCCCTTTAACCACATTCAGCCAAAAACAAAACACGGCTGGATTAGATAGAAAATTGTGAAAAAGTAGTGACAAGTAGCTAGCCTGTCGCCCACACAATCACATACCCAAAACCTGATACAGTCTTCTACGACATGCTAGGCATGAACCACAGTTGGCACATTATTTTTATATTTTATTTTTCCAAAATCGATTTCTTGTAAAAATAATCGGGTTCTGGCTATGAGATTGTGTATGCGACGAGCTAGCCACTTAGCATTACTTTTTTACAATTTTTTATCTAACTCAACCCAGTTTTATTTTTGACTGAATGCGGTTAAAGGGGCCTGTTGTCCCTTTGACTCTGCCTACACCTTCGGGGATTGCGGGCGTGGAATTATGTATTTATATGTATATGTATAAGTTAAATACCAATTATTATTCAAGTTGTTTGTTCCTTTATTCTATCGGCAAAATAATTTAATATCATAATTTACCAGGGAGAGTGTACACTCGGCAATCAAATGGTTGTATCAAGGCAATGGGTGTTGGTACAATCGCGACTGCGTTATTTTAGATTATTAAAAGAGAGAGAAATCATTGCAAAAAAACCAGCAAAGAATTTAAAGTCTTGTATCGTGGTTCTAACCCAGACGAGGAATTAACGTTAGAAAGATAACAAGTCTATAAATGTTTCGACCGGAGACACGTTTTCATATTTTCATCTGTATAAATAAGTAGATAACTCCCAATCTCATATATAAAATAAACATATTGTTTGGCAAAAAAATCCGAATAAAAAACCTTGTAACATATCGTGATGTAATTTTCGCGTAGAACCATATCATCGACACTTTGAAACTCCTAACCCTTAAAGTCATGGATCATAAAATGTCTTGTCTGTGCAACCAGAAAGTCCCTTAAAAGCCTTTAAGATGTCTGAAGTCAAAGATTAAAAGTCTCGCCAATCGTATCTCGCTGCCCACGCTCTGACAAAATTAGACTCGAATAAAGATTAATTAATTCCAGTTACAGCAGATTCGATTTTTTCATTGCACCCTTTCAACGAGATTAACTTGTTCACGTTTAATCGGCTCGTTAAAAGGATTAGGAAAACTTTCCGCTGGGACCGATGTTTTACTTTCGAAAATAAAGAACTTGTACGAGGAGTGCCGATCAATACAACAAACAACAAATACACACAACACTGTCCGGCCAAGTTCGAACACAAATTACGTTAGTCAGCCATATACCTATATATTATTATATGTTTAGTACGCTAGACATATAATACTAATACATATAAAATATTTCCATTATAGGATGCAGATTTTCGGATTTTCAGTGTCGGATTTATGATGATTTGCAAAGTAATAAACGTTACTACAACATAATATACAATATACCTAAATAGATATGATGGAGCAAGCTATTTCCGAAATATAAACCTGGGAAATGATCTGATATGATGTTCGATGAACACTTTTCCGATAAATCACGTTCCTTGAGTGAAACTCGGTCGACCAGGCGGTACAGTAATGTGATATCAGTTTTATACATCTCAACACCTTATGGTACGTGATGCTATGTACTGAAAACGAAACAGTTTAAAAATATATTTTTTGATATATATTTTAAATAAGATAGCTTCCTTTTTTATCTTGTGAGAGACTAAGTCGATAACTTTGTTGTATTAACTTTGTTGGATATTTGCGTAAGTTTGTGTTTTAATAATATTACACAAAAATAAACCTTCAAGTATCATTACGTTTAGGATAATTTACCAGTTTGAATAATATTACCTACATTATATCAGTATGTTTTAGTGTTTAACATACATTTTAATCACCTTCCGCGTTAAAAAAAGATTCAACACGAACTTTATGTTGTAAGGTCGCAAGTTCAGACTGCCATGAACTAAAAAAACCATTGCGACGTAAAACTTCCATTTATTGGGCAAAAATGTATATTTAACGAAATAATACGGCTCATAAAACATAAAAATGTAAATAAAACATTTTGATTTCGTAAACAACATTTTCCGGGTCGAAACTCGTAGCGCTCAGCGTCACTCCAATCTCTAGATTTCAAGCATTCTCAAAGACTATCAAAACAACCGCATCCACCTAACCAATTTGGACACTAGTACTTGAATTTACTCTTCCTTGCATCGCTTAACTGCCTTGCAAGGATAACTCTGTTGCTTAAAACTTATTGGTATTCTGCTATGTATTTCTCTCTGAAGAGTCCTTTCGAGCTGTAATGTATCTGTTTTACGTAACTGGAGCTTTATTATAATATTTTGCAGTGATTAGAGCTCATACATAAATACATTTAAGATTTAGCTGTTCAGCTTTTTAAAGGAAATTCTATCGATGTCTTGCAAAAAGTAAGATCGCATTATAAGTGCAGTTATTTTTTGCAAGAGAACTAAATGGCCAACATTCGTGCTATGTTATACTTTATCATACTTATCGTGTTTTCAATGTATAAACTTTCATGTGCATGATAAGATTCGATTTATCGTGTCAGATTATTTATTGATAGCAGACCTTGTTTGTAAAGTAATATTTCAGTTTATGAAAACAACCGAAGCTACGGCTTCGGCTTGAGGTTCAGCCACCTCCGGACAAATAATCCACCTTTGGCAAAACTTCGGCCGGATTTTGGAGCCGAAGCCGAAGGTTCCTGACAAGCGATGAAATTGAACGAACCAATACAACAAATGAGCGAAGAGCCAGGCGTGCATGTAGGCTTGCCTAAAATATATCCATACATCAAATATATTTATATTTTTCCAAAATAATTAATATGTTTCATCGATTTTATAGATATTCGGTTTTTAATTCCGAGTATCAAATTTGCATCAACATTCGGCCGGCTTCGGCTTCAGCCAATCGATTTTTTGCATACTAGACAAATTTATATTTTTAAAGGCTGTCTTTCACAAAATATCTTGTTGTCTTCTTTAGGAATATATGAATATACCTACATAAGAACACACACTACAATTTACCGAAATTCTTAACTATAGAGAAATAGCACTGATATTATATATATAGAAATCTATATGTATACAGTTTATAAAAAACTATACTTACGTAAAATAACCATCGTGAATAAACAATTTTAAACTCACCAAAATCAATACCTTATAGGTATTTTTATTATAGTGAGGATAAGCCAGGTAAAATATTTGACATTTTACTACTATGTGCATCGATAAAAATCTAGAACTTTTTCGTACCGAAGAGAGAATTTTGTAATCAACACTTCTCTGTCGTCCATGTAATCTGCTAGCAGCCGGCATTTCACGGTCTATATACGAATGGTAATGGGGCGAAGGGTACTAGCAATTCTTCTTTCACAAGAAAGAAACTGTTATGTCATTACTAAGGTCGAGCCCTAACTGCCTTTGAATGGGGACCGATATGAAACTTGAGATGGGTCTAAATGGTGTTCCATTAGAGAAGAAACCATTACTTAGTGATGTTGTCTAACGAAACCGAGATCTCATGTTTAAATATGTTGTAAAAAATAAATCACCAAACGAAATATTTTTGGCACCGTTCGTTTGTCGGTTAGTGTTGACGACCATAGTTGATACCACCAATCATTTCTTCTGGTTGTCAAAATTCAATCAGTTTTATTTAGAGTTTTTATAAAATGATGTCTTGGTTGGATGTTTCAAAGTCCAATACACGATTACGTAGAGAAAGGGCTAATTCATTAATTGCACAAAATAACTTACTAATGATGGTAACATAAACACCATGATCAATATAAAATTGTCTCAAATTTTGAGAATTTATTAACTATCTTATCATTGAAATGCTCTTATTCATCGTAAATCGTCAAATACTCTTTAACTTACTAAACTACAAACTATTTGGCTTCATTGACCGCTCTATATAAACTCATTCAAGTGTACGAGGTCAATTCATTGCGATTCGAGTCGCACAGCCCATTTGCTGCGCATAGCTTTGCATATCTTGTTCCGTAGAGATACGTGGCACAGAACATTTCGTCGCCCTCAGAGCAAGCTCCATCGTAATAAACATCCGTGCCATCCATTATATCACACAGATAACCATAATTGAAATGGTAGATTAATAACGTAGATAAGCCATTTCCTCGCAATTAACAACGATCATAGTTATACACATACTTTTGTTTTTGTGTTAAAGCGGCTTTTACGTTACTGCCAATTTGGTCATGGTAATGCAGATTTTTTTATCCCTGTGTTACTGAGCTGAACTGCTTTTTTAACCCCCCGGCGCAAAAAGATGGGTTTTTATAGTTACCGACGAATTTTATAGAAAAGTGTTAGTAGTGAGCATAAACTGTACCTCATACACTGAATATTTATATACACATTTATATTATATATTCAGCGAAGTAAAGGTCCAGTTAGCAATCTAATCAATCCAAGAGACCCATTCATACGCACATAAAAAAGTCATTAAAATCGGAATATAAGAGGGATTCATTTAATTTGATCTTCCACAACAAAAGCACCCGGAAATGAATATTATTTTAATTTTGTGAGTGTCGGGAATTTTTAATATTTATACGACAGCCAGAGCTCACGTGTCAAATTAAAATGAATTGGTGGTCGGCAATCAATAAAGAACCGTATGAATATTAAATTTGTTTTTGGTGTCAAAACGACAGGATAAATTTATTTAATTTACATTCAAATATTGGTAATAACTCTTTATAATTTACTACCCGTCTGATGTTTGTGATTTTATTTAAATTTATTGGAAAGTCTGCGAGATCAAATAGCTGCTAATTGGTCTTTTGAATTAGACCACACAGGATTTATAAATAAAATCTAAGAGAATACAATCAATTTTCGAAATCCGCATTTTGTCTCGGTATTCGGGTTCGTGTTTCGAGGCAAGTTTATTTACACATAAAATAATTTGGACGTACACAGTAGCAGTATGAAAAAACAAGAAATATTGTTCTGTGTTTTTAACCTGACATTTTATTTTTGGCTAAATTTGGTTAAAGGGGCCTGCTGCCCCTTTGACTCTGCCTACCCCTTCGGAGATTATGAGCGTAATGTTATGTATATACGTACGTGCTGAATAGCGTTCTAGACAAATAAATCCTACCTACTAACCCACTTTCCTACTTATACTTGTAACGAAACTATAGTTAGTACTACTTCACTATGTTATTAAAAGTCTGACACTGTAATTTTGTTGAAATATTATGTTTTTAGTCGAGAAATGTCTTGCTTAAGTTTAAATCACTGCAGACAAACTTATATTATACTACCTTCTATTTGTCTGTATCCACAAGGGATGTGTTTATTACCTCAATTTTGGCTATGCTTACTTTAGACTCTACTGAATGTGTTGTTCGACTAACGCCATTTGTCATTACAGTAATAACGGTCATTTCAGTGTAGAGAATAATAGTACCAACGACAATGTTATAATGAAGCTCGTACCTAAAGTAAATTACAAAAAACTTTTGCACTAAACAATTTTAAGTATATTTTGTAATAGAGGACAATGGAAAATAATTTACTTTTCATGTATAATGTTCTATCCAACCCTTATTTTCAATTTTATTTTTGGCTGAATTCGGCTTAGAAGGCTGATCACTCTTTGAACCCTACCTATCACTTCGTGGATTGTGAGCGGGATGGTATGTATGTATATTTTTGTATTTCAGGTACGTACAGTAAACTACAATTCCTTTTATTACGCCATGTAGAGTGACCTAATTTCACTTTATTCCAACAGAGCTTTGGTAAGCGACGCTAGGAAAATAAAATGTCATCCTACGTAGGCTACGTCGTTTAGGCACCTCTGAAATCTCTGATAAGATCACAAGCCGTACCCTCTTTTGCGCATTTAATGAAAAGTAGGAGTGTAAATAGAAATGGTGCGTGGGTAAACATAAAAGTCGATTCTATTGTGGGTTCTACTTACAACTAATGCTAAGGAATCGCGCAAGCTAAGGTAAAGCTAGCTTTAAGTATATTAAAATACCAAAAATACTATACTTAACACACTAACGTGTTAACTAGGTTACATAGTTTTCCTTTTGTTAATCATGACTAATGACTTTTATAGTAAAAAAAGATAGAGTAAAAGTCATATGTTAAAAACTCTACCAAAATAAGCAAGTCCTTTCGTAGATTATTTGTTAATAAAAAATATGAAAATATTAGTCCCATGTTTGACTCTGCCTACCCCTTCGGGGATTATGGACGTGATGTTATGTTATGTTATGAAAATATTGACGTTCTCTTGACGAGCTGACTATTATATAGTATATATATACGTCATTCGGGATATAAGTTGTATGGGACAACACTCTACGGATAACGGAAGGCTATTCTAGTTTTTCCATGACTATAAATTACTTTAAAAATAAGAAAAACATCTTACAATAATTGTTGAAGTTTGTTTTACATCTCTGAAGACTTACTTGTACCTTGTTTTCTAGCGAAACAAATAGATTTTCATAACAAACTCAATGCTGTATTGTATTTTCTTTTACTTAATATAAACCCCTACTTTTTACAAGATAGCTTGCCATCAAGGGTTCAACGTTAGCAAAATATTTTCGTACAAGATTCTTTTATAAGTGGCTTTATTCAAAAATGAAGTTGTATTTTCTTGCGCTTACTTCCTACAGATAACAAATATTTTGATTCACCGATACACTTAAACTTTCTTAGAAATAAGGAAAATTTATTCCAGTAAATTTTAGTTCGTTATTTCTAAAGTTCCAAGATAATTAAATACTTTTTATAAGCTCATTATATAGTTTTGTTAATATTACAAGTTATAATCAAATCTCTAAGCAGTTAAAAACGGCCCGGAAGCTATATAAAAATTAGATTAAAATAAATATAAGTTCCTACATGACATAACATCACGCCCATAATTCCCGAAAGGGTAAGCAGATAAAGCAATATAGATAGCAGCAAGGCAAGCCCTTTTAACCACATTTAGCTAAAAAAAAATAAAACTTGGCTGGGTTAGATGGGAAATTGTGAAAAAGTAGCGACAAATGGCTAGCTCATCGTTTTAAGTCCCAGACCATCATGGGACAAGTATATGTTCTTATATTTTTTTTTATTACAATGATCACCATTTAGCTGAGTTATACATTTTTATATTCGATCGAGTTAAAAACGAAATGCAATTGTGTGAATCTAATGACTGAATGACGAACTAATGAATTTGTTTTCCCAAAACATACCTACTTGTGGAAAAAGGTAGAGGTACACTTTGATTTGCTAACTACTTCTCTCCCGTTCATGATGGGTTATTGTTATGATAACGGAGCGCAATATTTTGTGGAGCAAACTTTTTTCTCTGTAATACCAGCTATTATGGGGAGCGTTTTTAAGTCGATCCAATCAAAAGCTAATTGGGAAAAGTTTATTTTGAAATCTTTCCAACTGGGAATCAAATATATCTCTACGCAATAAAGCTATATCTACTAGGAATTAAGGTTTACAAAGTGCTATTTAGATTAACTTTAAGTATTATAATGAGTAATAATTAATTTTAATCTTGATTATCAACAATTATATCAACAAAATGGTATCGTTTACATGGTCAATGTAAATATATGCCTCAGTTCCTATTAGAAAACTATGCAAAACGATAGCTTTAGATAATATTTCTCAACTTTCGTTTTTTTATGTAAAATAATAATTATAATATAATCTATATTATATCTATATAATATAATATCACAGAATCCGAAGCTCAGTGTTAAAAGCGTGACTATATTATATTTTAACTAAGTACTCATGATTCTTTATTACAAGTGATCGTTAGTTTTATGAGATCATTAACATAAAATTTACGACTTTTAATGGAAAAGCAAACGTTCTTCGACGTGTGTACTCCTATTTATAAATAGGACACATGACGGAACAAGAAAATGTATATTTTTTATCGTATTTGTTTCAGGCGGTGGTATTCGGAGTAGCAAAAGGGCCGTTCGTAGAAGACTTCTATCAATGCGTCACGCATGGCTTCTACACAGAGCGATGGCAGGAGCAGGCGTACACGACTTTGTCTTTAATCTTCATGTTCATTTTGCCGCTCCTCATCCTCATATCTACATACGTGTCTACAGTGAGGACGATAGCGAGTAAGTATATCAGCTCTGCAAAACTAGATTACTTAATCCACGTATCACACATGTAAATTGTATGTAAGTTGATAGCAGATACGTGGTAGTGCAACTTCAGTATGTACAAACAGGAAGTCATGAGACTTACAATGTGCTGCAATTGCTTTTATTAAAATATATCTCCTGGTACCTACTGAAACATCTCAAGCGTTGACAAAGTACACGGTTAGTGACCACATTTTTTTCCAGGTTATTTGTTCTTCAACTATTTCTTATTTTATATTTAAGGGAACAGCACATTATTTCATGTTAATGCAACCAACTATTTAATAAAACAATGACGTCCTAAATAATTTATAGGAAGTTGGAAATGTCAAAATATTAAAGTACATATAACCAAGTAAAGCAAATTTGCTGTAATTTCATAAAAACAATCAAAGTTCGATACTTAAATAGTACCTAGTAGTACGCTGTATAGTCCTGATACGAATACCGCCCCGCAAACATGAACATTTGTAACAAACGTTTGAATCGTACGTGTGGACGCGAATTACAAGAGAACAATAACACGTTTCAACCATGGCCCGGGGCATGTCTACGAAGTGTTATGGTGACCTTTGTTTCGAGTGAATGATACGAATTCAGACTAGCTAAAACATAGGTATGTTGAGCAACAACTCCACCTAAGCAGTTTACCCATTTTTCGAAAGGCATAAGAACAATATAACTAAACATCAGTTATTCCTAAGTAAGTGTCATGCAACAATAAATACAGATTGGTTACTTATATTCAAACCAGTGAATCTTTCAGTGGTAGGCACAGTCCAAGGAGCAATAAAGCTCCTTAAATCACATTTGGCTAAAATACAATGCCAACCTAGTATTTATGGAGAATTGTGAAAAATATATGAGATATACGAGTATATTTTAAACTTATTTTATATATATTGGACACATAAATCCATTCCAAGATACGTTAAAGAATCTATAGATGTTTAAAAATTTATAGATCAATGAATCTGACAAACTAAAATGAAAAATCTATTACATATTATATTCCAAAAAGTTTATTGCCATCAGAAACTTAATACATCAAAAGTAGATTTTATTAATTTTTTTTTAAGTCAAAACCAAGAGTAAAGTTCCTGCCTAATTTTGTGAACATAAACTTCTGAAATGGAATAATACATCTTTAATATGAATCCTTCACGAGCTTTTATAAGTATATTTTAAGAATGTGTTATAAAAACTCACCGGGTTTGGTGGAATACTAAATTTATATATGAATACCTTTCTTTCATTTGATCAAACGATATATTTATATACTTATCACTAATTGTAATGCATACTGTATTGAATTGTTCTGTTTCATGACATTCACGTCAAACGTCTGAATATAAAACATGTTTCCATGCTGTTTATAGATGTCCTTAAGCTCAACTGCAGGGAAAATTCTAAAGTGTAAATGCATACAATATCAATCGTATCAGATTCATGCATGTTAAAGAATATTGGAATGCTAGCTTGGATGTGACTGTCTCGCACACTTATCCAAGCAATAAAGTAGACAATCCAGCTGTTTAAAGCTACCTTATTTAAATAATATCAGAAATATACTCGTACAGATAAATAAAATTTAAGTTTATGTTTGTAAAGTCAAAATATATGCTTATTACTAAGTACTATTATAATGAAGCAATAGCTTAGTTACTTTAAAAAAGAAGTAATAATTAGAAAACTGCGAAAAAATAGTGTGGAAATCTCGCCCAACAGCCAGCTAGCTATACATAAAATCATTTGATTCCAAAGCTAGTAGTTAAAGCACTTATGTATGTTATGGATATCAGAATTAACGAAGGTACTACAAACAATCGGACCTGAGACAAACATTTGTTTTATCAATAACTATTCATAACGGTGCGGGTATCAAATTCACGTCCCTTGTGTTCGACGCGAAGTCGGAACCAACGGCATCATCTAAAAGTAAAAAATGCCTATCCCAAAAAAGCTATTAAACTAAGAAAGTTATTTTTTTATTTCAAGATTTTCCTTTTTATAAAATAAGATTCTTTGAATAGACATATTAAATTATATACGTAATAGGTTCCTAGTAATAAGTCATCTTCGAATAAAAATATTTAAGTAAGTTAGGGGAAGCAAAAGTACCCTGTGAATACAATACACTGTATCTGCAGTTACAGTGTTTTGACTCAACAACGTTCATTCAACTTTCCTTTGCCTGTGACATGATCCTGCATTCATATATTTTGGGTTTAATAAGTGAAAAACTGAGATAGCGCAATACAAATTACACTGTATTTAACTAAAACTGAAGACCTAAAATAGCAAAACATGGTAATCGAAGATGCAGTGTGTGCAAAATAATCCTCCCACATTTCAAGGCATTATTACACTGTAGCTCTAAAATACAGTGTTTTACCCTAGCAGTCTCTTCGTTCGATTCTGATGCCTATCGTGGAAATTCAAGTTATCTATGTTAAATCATTGTATTAACGATAAAATATTTTTAAATTACTAGATCTGAGTACCTTGTCAAATTACCTTCCTATTGATATTAAACACTTAAAACTTTCTAAAGAAAACATTGGAGCACCTCTAAAAACAAAAAAGTGTTTTCGCTGTCTTTCGCAGTTACAGTGTATTGGATTTTCAGGATACATACAGTAAGGGTATTAAAAAATGTGCTTCTAGCTTACACGTGATATTTCTGCCCTTTTTAATGCGGCGCCACCATTTCCTAGATTATAATCATCCTTACAGTAGGGGAATATTTTTCATTCTTTTAATGCACCGACTAAAATGAAAAATATTTTACTCAAGAACTTAGGACATCTTATTAAAACCATTGAGAGTGTAAGTGCACAAAGCACTTATGCTTTTATTTGCAATTTATAATTAATCTGTACAAATAAGTATCAATAGATTTTTGATTCTCAGAACAACATTAATAAAACAAAAAGTCATTAATTTAAAGAGTATAATTATGGCTTATTTTTTTCTGTTCTGTGCTTCAATTAATTACTTACATATCAAACGAAGAAATTTAAAATTCTCAGTACCTAAGTTTAGCAACCTCAATACTTCAAAAAAAAGATTGTAATTTTTTTTTTTTTTTATTTTACACCGTCCAAGTTTCTCATCAGACAAAGTTTACCAGAAAAACGAAATTGTTCGTTTCAGAGAGTGAGAAAGTATTCCAGCCAGAAGTAATGAGACAGCCGAATTATTTGACTCCCGATATGAACAGGCGTCGGCTCATAGACCGGGCGAAAATGAAATCCCTAAGGATGTCTGTGGTTATCGTCGCAGCCTTCATCATTTGGTGGACGCCATACTACGTGATGATGATAATTTTTACGTTCTTAAATCCAGACAAAAATGTAAGTATACGATGCCGCTTATGTTTCATTAAAAAGTGCTTCCCTCGAGTTAGAATCCAATTTGAACTTTAAAAGCTTCACCCTTTAACTTGGTGTAGAAAGTTTTGAACAGTATTTGCCGTGGTATCTATACATGATGTATCTCTTTTTTATTTAATCGTAGATTCCCTTGAAGTAGGTCTGAATTTTATTGATATCTTAATAAATCATAGCCATCGAATGTCTTTTTTTTAAATAGAAATTGGTCGCACATATAAACTGTTTAGACCCGGCGATTTTCAATTCCCATTTCTTTATTCCGTGCAACTTTTTTTTTATTTCAAAAAAACCTTCACACTAAATAAGAATTAGCGAAATCGGTTCAGCTGTTCTCGAGATTTTCGCTTAGCAACACATTCAGCGACTAATTTTTATATTAATACTTATAATAATTGATAATACTTCAGTTAGTAAGGTTACATTATACATATCCGTTTATTCAATGCCTTGGGCAATGACGAAATTGCCAAAAGCCAGAACAAAATGGGATTTACTTGACACAGTAATGGAACCTCAAATATCAAATAAGATTATCTATAGAAGTTAAAAAAAGACGCATTAGGGACTTCTTAATCTTTATTCTTTGAGTCTGGCGGTAAAAAATAAAAGTAAAAACAACACGAAACACTAAATAGCTTTTGACTTGTTGAAGTATCCAAGTTGAAAAGTAGGTATAACTAATCTGTCGTTGGTTCTTACCAAAATGCGTATTTTGCGGTATCTTAAAAACTATATAAATCACAGATTAATAAAGATACGGTATTAGTTTTTACTATTTTTAATAAATCTAAAAAAGATCAGTGTTTATATCTGAATGCAAAATACAAGATTTAATTTACTTATTTTTTTTCCTTACATTTGGTGTTTTGATATTTTATGTACCTATTACCGTGCTTAGCTTTTAATTTTTTTTCTACACTGTATACAAACCATTCCAAATATTAGACGCAAAATTAACACCAAAAAGCATTTAAAAATTTGGATGTTCTTATACTATATACATACTACATATCTATTAAATCTTGAAATCCATCATTCTATAGACAACATTAGATACGATCTATATTGCTCTTTTGAGAGGCTAAGATTCATAAATTCAATTGCGAGTAATCTAGATTTGTAGATCTAATAAAATATAAAAAGCAGACAGATAATTGCGTTTTAAATCTAATTTGTCATTCCAGAAAACAAACTCTAGCAATACTCAAGTTAAGTTAAAGGTTATAGAAATGATTTATGTTTAATACAATTTGTTTGTTCACAGCTGAGCGACGAACTTTTGTCTGGAATTTTCTTCTTCGGGATGTCGAATAGTTTAGTCAACCCTGTCATCTATGGAGCGTTCCATCTGTGGCCAAAGAAAAAAGTACCGCGGCACAGCGACAGGTTTGTTATTTTATCACATCTTTCCCTTTGCATTACGGTTTGAAAGGTCGTGTCTGATATGTCAGTCAAACATAAGTGCGATCTACATCGTAAGTGCCACGTTTTGGAGCAATGACCTAAAAGGATCGCACTTCTTATATTCTGGTGTGATTTTGGACTAAAGGCTGTGTATTTAATAAAATGTTTGGAAGTGATTATTTTAATTTAGCTTTTCTTGACAACTTAGGTCATCGGAAGAAAATTTTATGATGCTAGCATAATTTTGTTGCAAGCTACAATATAAACATACATATGCAATAAATGCATCAGCAATGGACAGTGCATCGATGATGGACAATATAACAGAAATCAATAAAAAAAAATATTTTTTTTACTATTAGTGCCACTTTTTGTTAATAACATATTTTCTAACTATTTGTCATATAGTAGTAGATAATTCAATCATATAGTATATCATATAGTAAATAAAAACATACCAAATTTCCTTTCTAAGGCTATTTATTTATTGTATTAATATATCTAACTGTTCATGTTTTGATAAAATATTACCCGGCATTTTTTATGGCAGTTGTAATTTGCCCGATATTGTTATCTTTTATGATACAATTGTAATTTATTTTATTTTATTATTTTTATAACATCACATCCGTAGTCGCCGAAGAGGTAGGTAGAGTCAAAGAGGCAGAAAGCCCCTTAAACCGTATTCAGCCTAAAATAAAACTGGGCTGGGTTAGATGGAGAAATTGTAAAAAAGTAGTGACAAATGAATAGCTCGTCGCCTATACATATCCAAAACCCGGTATATCATTAGCCGCCTTTTATGACATAAAATGCGACTAATGATATACCAATGCAAATATAATATACCAGGAATAATGATATATCAGGAAATGAACACAGTTGGCTCTTTATTTTAAACTCCCAGACCAACATGGGACAATACTCTCGAATAATCTAAAATAATGTACTTTAGTGGGCTAAGCTATCAATATAATATTCAAGCATTGACAAGGAATTTAAATTCTTACAGCAGTTATTTCCCTAAGAATCTTCGAACGAAACTTCCGAGTGTAATATTAAAAGGCGAGGAAACTTAAACGCTTACTCGCGGTCTCCTTTAGTTCTTAAACTAATAAAGTTAAATTTGAAAGAAATGATGTAAAAGTCACGATCGTCGGATACTTCACCGTTCAATATTAAATAGACCCCTGGGCTATATTTAATATTCTTCCTTCGTAAGTCTTGGGAGGGTAGTTAGAGGCGAATTTATTTGTACAGCCGTCATTTGTACATTTTTTACTCTCGGATATGAAATTAGATTGTCAAAAGGAATTCATGCCGTACTTTTGGATCATTATAACGAATTTAAGATTCTCAGGTACAAATTTAAATATGCCACAATGCGAGGTAAATATTTAATTCATCAAATTGTTGTGTGTCAGTCTATTCTGATTTGAATGGAGATTGAATAGCTGTTATTATGTAAATTTTACTTAAGATAGATACTAGCTTTTGCCAGCGGCATTGCTCGCATGTAACATCGATGATGCATAGCTTATGTGTTATTCTAATGAATAAGCTATACTATTGTAAAGTTTCATTAAAATCCATTCGGTACTTTTTGCGTGAAAGAGTAACAAACATCCATACATCCATACATCCATACATCCATCCATCCATCCATCCATCCATCTATACAAACTTTTACGTTTATAATATTAGTAAGACTAACAAGATTCTTTAATGCATGAAAAGAACTACAGAATTTGGCATACAGATAAATATATCACGATTAAGATGGATTTATCATTGATAGTAATCTCTCCTAAACAACCTTCATAAATTACTCAAAAAAATTGTATGGCCGTGCTGCAATTAATATTTAAAGGAATACAAAAGAATACCTTTATTTACTTTACGTAATTATAATCTATAATAATTATATAAATCTTCAAACATATGGTACCTATTAACAATAAATTAACCTTGGCCAAAAATATGATTTATATATGACAATATATAAATCATCTTTTTGGCCAAGACTTATCAGTTTTGAAGTTATCTTTTTCTATTTTTCACTGTGTAATATCTTCGTTTGATGTACTTAATGGTCATAAATCAATAATATTTTGTACGATAACGTAACCATTATATACTTTACGTTGATAATCATATTTAACGATGACAGCTTTATCTTTACATAACGGTAAAGCAATATGTTAGGTTCCACATTTTATAGCCTGAGTGTAAGACATGTAGATGTCAACATGCCCTAAGCCGGGATTCGAGCCATAAAACTTGAAACCTTTTCCATATTGACCTGACCCAGATCTGGGGCTAGCTGGTTAAACTCTCACAGGCTTATGTAAAAAATGCCGGTTCCCTTTAATTTGGGAGGATTCGAATACGGACACATTGTGTGTACAGGTTAATTAATTGAGGGTACCTACACAAAAAGATAACCACGTACGAGATTTGCATGACAAAATAAAAATGTTAAGGGTTACATAATGGTAGGTTTCTTCGTATACAGTTCTTGGAATCGTTAAAATCCATGCAGTACTTTTTACGTGAAAGAGTAACAAACATCCATCCATCTGTACAAACTTTCGCGTTTATAATATTAGTAAGATTACTAGCAGCGCGCCGCGGTTTCACCCGCGTAGTTCCCGTTCCCGTGGGAATATGGGAATAAATATAGCCTATGTTACCTGTGGATAATGTAGCTTTCCAATGGTGAAAGAATTTTTGAAATCTGCATAGTAGTTTTTGAGTTTAATCATTACAAACATACATACACACATACCTAAATACAAAAATACAAATCTATCCTCTTTATAATATTAGTATAGATTAAGTACATACATCATGACGTTATTCACACGCTGCCCATGTGGAACACATTCATGATAGTCAGGTACTTTTTACAATATTATGGGTATTTTTATATCTACACCTAAGTATATAATAATTCCCTGCGAGGTAGGAGTATAAACAAGTACTTACATAGATTTGAATTAAGTAGATATTTGCAATAACACTGTTGATCCTGATATCCGTAACACAATTGCTTAAGCTGCTTATCTCGGAGTGAGATCAATCTATGTGATGTAGTCTGATATTTATTTATTTAATTTACCAATTGGTAATAAAAAACTACGAAGCTCTCGTTATAACCATGGCTTTTTTTGTATGTTTCAATTTTAAAATTCAGTTGAGTCCTATTCACACTTAGCACTGGTTTATTTAATTACCATATTTAACAGGCTAACCAATTCTTGAAAATATTGTTATTCAACTGGGTTATTTACCAGGATTTTCCAAAAGTTCTAATTGAGTTCTAACAGTTTGATAGACAGAAATACGTTTGATGTCAGCTAAATTAATAGAACACTAATTTATTTTACAAACATAGCTCGGAGACCAAAAGACAAACGTGTTGATTATAATATAACCGAGTATACAAACTAGAATTTTGCTCCAGTAAGCCAAACCGTTGTAAAAGAAAATTATTAATTGTTTTTTTCTTCCATGCTTGCGCAGACAGACCTATTTGAGCATCCACTGGGTAAATAAAATATAAGGCAAACTCATTATTCTAGATCACATTAATTTCACCTAAAACTTTATACTAGACATTCTTATCCTTGACCAGACGGCCAAAATAATTATCTATAAACTCAATTGGAAAAAGGGGAAATTTTAGTTTCAATGTAATCGTTTTATTACTGTGCGTAACAATAGTTACAACGTTGGTTAGATACCTATTATTTTAAAAAGGAGGTTATTAATTAAACCATCTAAATTTTTATTCAAGTTCAGTCTATTCGAAACATATATGCTATAAAAAGATTAACCATACACATGTAACCTTTAATTCTTGTTTTATAAGTACGTATTTGGAACGGAAGGTATAACGTCTCAACTTACCTATCAGCTATTTCCTTACTTTAGAAATAATTTAGTGTAAACTGTGTTCTCTGCTGCGCTGTAACATTTCCAAGGAATTACGATTCTTGTCGTCAAGGCGTCTATTTTTTTAAACGAAACCAATTTCAGAAAATGCTTTTATAAAGAGTATCAATTTATCTTCCTACACGTCGAGCCCAATTCTACTTTACATCGACCACTCTCGGGTTAATATGGCCCAAATGTAAAAAATCGCTAGGGTTTCATGGACATGTACACCGAGAAATAATAACTTTATTCAAATAAAAGGACGGCTCCATTTAAATTTAGATAAATGACTATATAAAAACACATTCACATAAAAAAAACACTGTTATACAACGCTATTTACGCTACAGTACTCAATTTAATTTATTGAGATGACAAAAATTTTTTTTTACTTATTTTTTATTTTGTTTAGGAAACCAAAAATGATGAAGATACAGCGCGTTAAAGAACCGCGTGACGTCAGTAGGTGTGTACAATTTCACCGTCCATTTGACGTTAAGCTCCCCATTTCAGATCTTTGAAGCGCTGTATCCATGTAATTTTTTGAATATTAGATAAATCAAAATACATTTTCAATATTTTTTGATAATCTTATACTTACGAACTATAAAATTTGTTAATTTAATAAAAACCAAATTTTCAAAAAGTCTAAATGATAATCTAAATGATATTTATTTAGCAATCAAACAGCTTTTTATGTTACTACTACAAGTGTATTAAGTTAAAGCAATTTTTAAGATGACATTTACAAGAGTCAGTTAACAACAGGCTATTAATTACAATAGATTCGTATTTAAATTAAACTTCTTTGACATGTCTATTGACTTGTTATTAATTGTGCTATATTAAATTTCTACAAAATGTAAAGCTAGCTTTACAAAATAGGTACGTTTTAACTGCCATATAATAAAAATAAAGTAAATAATGACAATGACGTGACAATTCTTTGATAATTATTTTTGCATTGACGCTATATTTCAGCAGATTTTTTTTTTTTTTTCAATTTTGACAGGCCCGTTAATCGAGTCATCAGAGACCCTGGCGATGAAACCAAGGGTCGCGAGATCGAATCCCGCTAGGGTAAAATTTTTCATGTGATTAATATGGACATTTGTGGGGACTCGAATGGATGTTTATAAACATATTTAAGTATATCTTAGTTCGTGCAAGCTTATAAGCTTTGTTTGGAATTATGGAATTCATGTGTCAGTCTGGAGAATGCAAAACGGCTGTTTTCTATCAGATGGAATCAACCTCTGTCTAGTTATTCATTAATATTATAGTCTCTCTGACCTTACAAATAGCAGTTACAATATGCCTACTCTTATATAATCATTCGTGGAACCACGTAAATGAATTCCAAGCAATACGAAGCATAAATTTATCATACTCCTAGCGCCGACCAGAATTACCATTGAAATACACTGTGATAAAAGACGCATATTCATTTATTCGCTTCGCGAGTAGAATATGACAGTAATGTAGTAGTAAATAAATAAAGATACCTACTTATACGCGATCTGCGAAGTTGCGTCTCTGAGACCCACGGGAAATACTAGTGCTGGCGTTGGATTTCATTTTTTATAAAACTTCATAGTATTCCGCTCTCGGTGCGATGAGTAATTACGAAAGACATTATGCAAGACGTATTAGTTGATTACATAGCTTTTTGCTTAGTTTTAGATTTTATTCGACTTGATATAATATGAAAAACGAGATTTTCCTTTTTTTACTTTACGAAGGCTAACTAACTGGAGGAATATGATTAACAACAGTAAGTTTGTTATTTTATTACAGTCCTTCAAGAATTCAGTTTCAAATAATATTTATTTAGTGGCTCAAAGTCTGTATGTACTATTATTTTTTTGGTTATATAAAAGCTTCCAAATTACGTACATAATGTACCTAATGACGTGAACGTAACCCCAGCAAACGTGGGCGAGCTATTTTGTGCTTTAATCCACAGCTATTTTAAGAATTATTTTCCGATAAACTCACGTTTACGCACAGTATTTTAATTGAAAAACTCTCAATATACGTATATTGTTCGACAGAAAAAAGCTTGAACTACTCTAGTATTCCAAAAATCGTGATTTATACTTACTAAAACGTTTCGTATACTGCGTGATTATGCGTATGTTAAAGTTAGCAAAGTCTAAGTATTCATTGTTACCTTTGGAAAGTTATTTTCTGTTAATTTTATTGGATTTATTAGAACTGTTTTGAAATTAATATTAACGCTATTAATCAATTACTTCTTAATCTTTTGTTTAAAAGAGATCATTGATTATTTCATGAAAGACTGTTTAATTTTTATTTATTCATATTCACAGTTCAGATTTTCAAATTTTTTAAACATTCAAACCAATAATACCTATTCACAGGTTTTACCTAAAAAATAAAAATAAATTGTGTGTGCAAGTCGATGTTTTAAAGTTTTAATCCGTAATAATTTGTTTATAGAACATTCAACCCTGTTTACAAAATGAAATATGAAAAGCAGTTTCCAAAACTATTATACTTATACATACGCAAATGAATATTGAGACTTCAGGGAAAAGCTATTGTGCCCTTCAAGAGGACTTTAATATTATCAAAATTAAATTAGAACTAGATGAGAAGTTGGGCTTTGCCGCTAACCACTCCATTAAGTAACGAGCATTGTGTGAACTCGGCTTAAATTGCTGCGAGTTAGATTCAAATCAAAACCGCGAAATTCGAGGAAGTAGCATGCGTCAGATCTTTAGTTTAGATCGTAATAGCTATTTTTATATTTTATATTAGATTTTATTTTTTTCTTCATATGGTAATGTTTTGATTTAGTATTTATTCTATGTTAAATATTAGTAATATTATAAACGCGAAAGTTTGTATGGATGGATCTGTGGATGTTCGTCACTCTTTCACGTAAAAAGTACTGTATGGATTTCAATGAAACTTTACAATAGAATAGCTTATACATTAGAATAACACATAAACTATGTTTCATCAATGTACCACATGAGCAAAGCCGCAAGCAGAAGCTAGTATGTATATATTTTTTTATTTCATTACTTGGAAGGATAAGTTGTAGTTATTGCCGTTAGATAGATGATAGTTAGTTATATGTAAGTAGTGCATATTTTTTGTTATTTACATTTTTTTTGTTTTTTTTTGTACAATTACATAGATAAAGCTATGTACGAACAATGATATTTAATTGAAAATCAGTAAAACGAATAAGTATGTAGTTTATATCTGATCTTGTTAATGAGTCCACCAAGCTATTAAGAGTAGATTAATGCACCAAGCCATCAAGATTAGATCAATGTATACCAAAATATAAATAAAAATATGTGCGAGCATTAAATCTTAATGGTTACCAAATAATAATAACGACCGTAAATTATAAAATAATACGAGACCAAAATATTATAAATCATAAATTACATCCGAGTCAAATTGCAGGCAAATTGCCAGTGTATAACATCGTTTATTTGGCTTCTTTATAGAGCTAACGAAGATTTATTGACCATGAATATGATCTGATTTCTGATCAAACCGCAAGCGAGGAAGTGACGTTCGTATGATCTCCAGATAACGATCAAAGCAGGATTTATTGCATCAACATTTACAGTAATGCTATTAGTAAATATTTATATTGCCAATTCACCAACGTGGCAGTTTAAATCACAGTTAAATCAGCAGCGATCTTCAATATTGCTGCTTATATTATTACTCTTACAGGATTAGGCGGTGACATAGAGTAATTTGTATCTGGTTTGTATTAACTGTGAATTCTAAAGTAAAAGCAAAACATGTTTTTATATTTTTTTGTCTACGATTAAGATGTTTGGCGATATACGCAAACAAGCAAAGAACTGTTTTACTTCGTATGTCTACTATAAAATAGCCTATAAATATAAAGTTGATATGAATAAAAAAACAATGATATTGCATTTGAACATACCCAAAAAATCCAAACAGGATTATATTTATTTGTATTAACATGGGCAAGATATGTATCCATTTTAGCTTTTCAATAAGTATTTTTGTTAAATCATGTTTTCTTCGTCATATATTATCATCTCTGCGTATAAAATTATCAATCTGGCGTGATAAGGCTTAGACAATTTTTGATAAAAAATAAACATAAGTATATATTTTTAATTTAATCATTTAATGCGAAAGCTATTACGCGTAAAGGTTAAAATTAGCTGTGGTTAGCCAACTAAACTAGGTGTGGTAATCTCGTAATTACGTTGTCTGATATACTTCTATTATTTTTTGGCTGCAGTTACTATATTATAATGTCGGACAAATTAACTATTTTGGTAACCTTAAAACAATAAATTTGTATTAGTCAATAATCCAGCTAAGTCCAGCTGACAACATCATTTACAATGAAGCAACATTTTGCATTGTTTACAAAATTCCTTCTGCTATTAAATCAACGACATTAAGAAATCTATTGTTATCACACTCATATTTTACTCAGTAGGGTTTCAGCATTGTTTTGCTGGTCGCTTGATCACAATCATTTGTCACAATACTCCAGATCAATGAACTCCAGCTGAGTAATGGTAGGGCCGAATTGCTATCAAGAACGCAGAATGATACATAACTGCGAGAAACGACAAAACGTATTTACATGAATGATATTAACTTTCCTTTACAAATTGTGACATATTAATATTAACAACCTAACCTTAATTACATTAGTTTGTTACTTTACTAACTTATTGTTTCATATTTTAACCAATTAACTCCTTTTAATGAAAAAAATATCTTACAAATTGACTTTGATCTATAACACATTTATGTTTTCATTATAATGATCATAAAGAGAAAGCTATAAATAAATATGAAGCGTAAACTAGTACAAGATATATTTTTTTATATAAAAAATATATTTAACAAGTGGACAAATGTGTTTAATATTATATGGGCGATAAAGGCACATCGCCGGAAAAGGTCAAGAAAATATCTACATATTTACTTTTTTATGAATTACATATTTCTTTCTAAGCTAATAGACTGTAGGACAAGTAACGTAAGAACCAACTTAGATCTTTTTAGAAGTGGTCTGTCCAGTCACTCACCCCCTTCAGGAGGTAAAAGTGGCTCGTTCGTGTTTGCTCCAGTGCTCAGGGTAAAACTTAATGTCCTTGGCTAACTATGAGTGGTTTGACCTCTTTGTGGCTTATTTTTTCTTACATTTTGTTTTTTGTTACAATCCTTTATTATACAGATATTATTTATGGCAAGCTATTTAGGGTAAGCTAATGCTTACCCCTTGTCTTCTTCTGCATTGACGTCATGATTAGGTCAAATGAAAGAAAAAAATAATCATACAGTCGTCATCATCATCTTCCTTGCGTTAGGTGTCCGCTTAGACCATGATCTAGGATTTAGCGACTCAGGCAATTACACTGAAGCGATTTCTGATCTGACATTCGTAACCCTAAGATAGGGGAACCAGACAATGTTTGGATTATGGTCACAAATCCAAAGTTATTTGAATTTGCAGGTTTCATCACAATGTTTTCCCTTACCGCTGAGCTAGTGGTATAAATACGAACATAGATTTTAAAAATCCATAGGTACGTGCTCGGGTTTGAACCCGCACCCCTCGGTTATAAGGCGCGTGTCCTTACGTTCAGTTACCACCGCTCTTCACAATCGTATATGAACAATAAAAGGTTTATAAAATAATCCTAAATATTATTTTGGATCAGTATATAAGATATGTGGGGTACCTATATGGCATAGATATATGGGCCTACTTACTAACTTATTGCATTCAGCCGTTATCTGTCTACAAGTGTGTTCCGGTAAGCAGCAACTATATTTGGTCATACTTTACCCAAATTAAGGTTAAGTTCAGTTAGATGGAGAATTGTAGAAACAAGTGGTAAGCTCGTCGCGCGTTTAAATATTAATCCAGTACACTACACAGTACTGCACTACAGTTAATAGGTAGATAACTAAACAAACATACAAATCGTTATTCATTGTTGATTTAATGATATAAAATGTCCAAATGTGTAAAATGACTTTATAAAAATATTCCTTAGTATTATAGTATTACGACTGGCCCGTTGGTCGAGTGGTCAGAGACCCTGGCCACAAAACCAAGGGTCGCGGGTTCGAATCCCGCTAGGGGCAAATATTTCGTGTGATGAATATGGACATTTGTACTCGAGTCATGGATGTTTATAAACATATTTAGGTATGTATCCGTTCGCCTAGTATCCATAGTACAAGCATAAGCTTAGTTTGGGACTAGGGAATTGGTGTGTCAGTCTGGAGAATTTATTTATTTATATATTATTTACACATACATCATCCTCCTAGCGATGTCCCGTGCCTAATCGGGGTCCGCTTAAACCATGATCGAGAATTTTGTTAGTCCGGTAATTACATTACTCTGAGTGTCGCAATACTAAGCACAAAGTTAATGTCTATCCAGCTGCTAGGACACGTACGTCTTTTGACATAAACTACTTTCAACAACAACAGTAACATAACTACTGTTGTTGAAACTTACATACAAATGTCTATCGAAGTTCTTTTGTAGGTATATGGTTACGCATTCTTCTGGTCCGGGAATTAAAAAAATATACTAACTAGATTGATTGCCTACAGTATCATAAAGATTAATCTTGTATTTGATAAAGGATTTGTAAATCTCTGGGCAGTGATTTGACCACTCGTCACTACTTTTCCACAATTTTCCTTATCTCAACACAATTTTTCTTGTGTCCGGCTTACTGCTTTTCGGATTCTGCCTATCACTTCGGGGATTGATAGCATCATAGTATGAAAGTATGCATGTTTATAATGCGTCTTTGTGAATTAAATATTATTAACCACAATATATGAGTTGCTAATAAGGTGATTAAAAATCTCTACCTTATTATAACATTATTAACGTGTATTTAAAAATTCCACGTAACGTATATTTACATAGATACATACATACATAACATCATGCCCATAATCCCCGAAGAGGTATATTTTATATCGTTTATTTTATTTTTATGGTAGGTATTTTAGTTGTTCACTTTTTTTTATAGAACTGTACCGACTATTCGTGTGACCGTATAGAGTGCGTTCTGTCACGTGTCCAATTCACATATCTACCAGTTATCAGGAATGAGGGGATAGGACATTATTAATTTGTGTCGACTACGTGACAGTACCGACACTGGCTTTAGTAGTAATTGCTACTTTGGGAGCGACGACGTCACCTGATGTAACCCTGTAACATTGTATGATCTAAAATGATCGAGTTCGTTCTTTTAATAAAATCCGATTGGGAATGTTGCTTAAACTAGTAATTTGAAGCGCATGCTGAATAATTTGCTTTCCCCATGTATTTAAAAGGGTTGTTTTAAATATCAAAAATAAATAACACAACGCTTTAAAAACGTTTCTTCGACAAACGAATTAAGAAAAGTAAAATGTCCGAAGTAAAAGAGTTTAGTTTTATTACCATATATATTTTGCCTATACCACGCTCTGTTGGTGAAAATAAAGGGCCTTATTCTACGAATTCTTATCCATGAAACAAAGTACTGATGTGTAACAGACCGTAAAACAATCTGGCAACTTTACAGTTACTAGTATGACAATATTTTTGTAGACAGATATTTTCACGTGTTCTAAGGAGATGAGCCTTTCGAATAAGAAATAATGCCTTTTATTTTTCGGAGACACTGAAAAAATAATTGTTTTATTTCAATAAATATTTGGTCCTTGGGTTATTTCAAGTTACCTATTGTTATCCCTCGATACAAGTAAGTTAGGTTACACACATATATCAATAGGAATAAAAGCCTTTCAAAAAGTTAGCAATAAGGTTTCACGAATCTTTTATCACAGAATTATTCTATTGGAACATTATTGTTTGTCATTAGTAGTTTGTTTATCTAGATATATTATCTTCCTTATTTATTTTATTATATCACTACTGTATTGAGATAAAATAATACATAAAAGGAACAATTTGAAAAATAATTGCGATAAACTTAATCGTAAAATTTCAACCGTTAATGGTAACAGAGTGGCATTCAGAGGTTATCAATCTTTAAGGATTATATTTAAAAAATAACTTTCTCAACTTACAAAAAAACTAAATATGTTTTTTTATGGATTTTTCAAGAAAAAAGCTCATTAGCAAAATTTTATGAGGAAACCATGAATAGGTAAAATAATAAGAAATTATTTTAAACTACACAAGTATTAAATTACAATGTTTCATCTTCACATTTTAAGGCTGATATTAATATTCTGTTACGCTCAGCTAGTTTTCACTAATTATGATTTAATTTGGAGTAAGTATCTTATACACCTTCAAATATTAATGAATACCTTGTAACATATCGTAAATAGTATATTTTAGATCGGTTTCAGTTAGGGTTGTAAAGGAAAATTCTTATCTATGAGTATAATTATCTTCATGATCTTTTAGTAGAGGTCCTATACAATGCCAAAGATAAAATATTTATAAATTATTCTCTACAACTCCAGTAAGTCATTTGAGTGTATTTTGTAAGCGTTAAAACAATAGTAATAATATAAATAAAAGCTTATTTCTCCGTTGAAATATTACAATGTATCTGTCATACATACATACATAACATCACGCCCACAACCTCTGAAGGGGTAGGCAGAGTCAAAGGGGCAGCAGGCCTCTTTAACTACAGCCAAAAATAAATTTGGGCTGGGTTAGATGGAACATTGTGAAAAAGTAGTTACATGTAGCTAGCTTGTCGCCTACACAATCACATACCCAAAACCCGATATACCATTAGTCGCCATTTTACGACATGCTGGGCAAGAACACCATTGTCCGTGTTGGTCTGGGACTTAAAAATAATGTGTCAACTGTGTTTCTTGCTACTTTTTCATAATTTTCCATCTAACCCAGCCCAATTTTATTTTTTGCTGAATGTGGTTATAGGGGACTGCTGTTCCTTTGACTTTACCTACCCTTTCAGGGATTTCGGGCGTGATGTTATGTTATGTTTATTTTATCATTATGCTATGGCATTATTTTTTTTACCGACAACCAAGTAAATTTGATATCTGTCAGATATTCAAAATATAAATTTATGTTTAGAAGATAATGTATGTATGTGAGGGAGTGGTGGTAACTCAATAGTAAGGACATGAACCTCATAACCGAGGGGTGCAGGTTCAAACACGAGTACGTACCTCTAGATTTTTCAAATCTATGTAAGTATTTATAGCACTAGCTCGGCGTAGGGAAAACATCGTGATGAAACCTGCAAATTCAAACAACTTTGGTTTTGTAACCATCATCCATAAATTGTCTGATTCCCCTATCTTAGGGTTACGAAGGTTAGATCGGCGATCGCTTCAATGTAATTACCAGACTTGCTAAATCCTGAATCATGGTCTAAGCAGACCCCGTATAATCACGGGACATAACGCTAGGAAGTTGATGATGAAAAAAGAATGGATGTTTACAAGGTTATGTTTTCTATCTAAGACTTAAATGGATCCAGGGATTACTAAGCAAAGCATAATAGCCAATTCATTTGATTTGGACTTCTACTTTGGGCGAGATAAATTGACTTCAACGCGACAAATGTCTGTAACTGCCGTCGTCGCGTTAAATTGCTAAACGCTAATGTAAGCAATTTGAATCGAAATTTGTTACTAGCTCTGTCTAACCTTTGTTTCTATCGGTCTTATGACGTTTGACCTTACAATTCCTCTAATTTTCGTCGATTAGATTCAATTATATCCAGTGGTTGAAACACGTGTATATTGTTCTAACGTCTTAAAGTGTTTTGAAGCAGTAGTTACATTAAACCCATATTAATAGGTACTAAAACGCAGCTTACCCATTCTGTTCAACGTCTATTTACCTTATACCTCTTTTTATCTTAAAGTGTTCTCAGTTCTGGCCGGATAAAAGATATGTTGGAAAAAAAAGAATAACCAATATTTTTTTTATCTTACAGGGAATCCGGTGGCCATCACGCGTCACTCATCAGGCGTGGAGACAACACGTCATCAGTACGCCTGACCACGATCAGATCTCTGCGGTCCTCAACCAAATATTCCAACGGCCATAACGTTAGTCTTTTATAACAATCAAAGAGGCTCAATCACCAGAGGACGATAAACCAAAGGTATATCGATGTGCAAAGTGACAGAACGACGAACTGTGTTGTGTGTATGGAACTCAAGTCTCAGAGAAACTACACTTAATATATGTGTATTATATTCGTTCTAGCATACGCTTGTTGTAAAGATGTTTTTGTAAGTGAGAATTTAATAAAGAGATTAATAGTTTTATTGCAAATTGTGAGTACTTTTTTATTTTTTCCTCTTACCTCTTATTTTAGCTAAAATTATTGAGTTCCAAAATATTTACGGAGATATTTACCTAATCAAATTAATGTGTTGTATATTTAATTACCAACGACTACATATTTTTTCGATGTAAAAGCAATTGATGTTATCTTAATATAATTTATAATTCTCTTTTCACTACTATAAACATTCATGTACCAGTTTTATTTCTGGTTATTGTTATTTTCTTTCAGTTTATCTTTGTTTTTTTTTATAATTACAATATATACAATATATAATTTATAAATAACACAATTTAACGCTAGTAATTTAAAAGTACATTAAAAGGTGGGTAGAATTATTTACTTTATACATATATAACATCAAGCATGTAATACCCAGTAAGGCACAGCCAAAGGAGCTGCAAGGAACTTTAACCATGTATAGCCAAAATTAAAACTAGGTTCAATAATAAATAAATAATAAATATCAGGCTACATCACATACATTGATCTGACTCCGAGGTAAGTAGCTTCAGCACTTGTGTTACGGATATCAGAATCAACAGTGGTATTACAAATATATACTTAAATATTGGATATTAACACCCAGACACAGAACAAACACAAGTGTTCGTCACACGAATGTTTATCCTGGGTGGGGATCGAACCCACAACTCTTAGCGCATGGGGCAGGGTCACTACCGAATGCGCCATCGAGTTTGTCAAATGGGAAATTTTTAAAAGTAGTGACAAGTGGCCAGCTCGACGCCTACACAATCACTTACCCAAAACACTATATACCATTAATCACCTTTTACGACATGCTAGGCAAGGAACACAGTCGGCACATTCTATTTAAGTCCTAGACCAACATGGGACATTTTTTTTTTATTTATGATAACTATATATTTTGTTGAAGTTTTTGAAGAACTAGTAGCCTTAAGATCAACTATGTCTTTGAAATCTAAAACAATCATCCTACATACACACAGAAACTGCTTGCATTAACGTGTCAAAGATTAAATAAACTAGTTAGGTATCTATCACCATTATTAACCACAAGCGTGTATTTTAGACTCAATCGGCGCCCCATTAATTCCAAAGATACAATCCAGACCAGCCAGAGTTCAAGTTCCAAGGTGATTTTAGATGCCAACAATAACATCGGAAAACAATTGTAATTGCGCAGTTAATGCTGATAGTGGCAGTTTTGATGCCGATTCGCGGATTCGTGATCATAACATTTACACTTACGATACTGCTCAAATCCAATCTTCGATTAAATTTATCTTCACCTATGGCTCTGATTAAAGTAAATGCCGTCAGATTCAGATGAAAACTTTAAATTTTTGCTAACTTTTCAAGTACATAACATGTAAGCCACTCGTATACAATATAAAACTTGACAATGAAGGGTCTTGTTGAAAGAAACCCTTTGAGAAGTACACAAAAAATAGCTTTTAGTAAATTATTTTAACAGCAATGATAAGTGACTATCTCTTCGCCTACACGATCACATCAGATAGAAAAAGCGACTAACTGTCGATTGGTTTTTGCAATTCACTAATTAGTCATCTTTTGCAATACGCAAAGCAGTGACAAAATCATTATATATTTTTTAAATATTTAACTTGTCGAAAGTTTTAAACTGAAACGGAATGATAGCAAACTACGTTTTTAAATGACGTTTATGCAAATAACGAAGGGCTGATGAAAGTAATTTAAGTCAGAACGAGTCCAACAAAGAGAATGATCAAACAGGCTTGGAAGTCGTTCCTTAAATTAAATCTACGATAGCTTTACCTTTTGCTACCAAACCAAGTAGAATGAATCTCTACAAGATTACACACATGTAATTCTCAAATTAAACAGGTTTTGATTTAATATTGATTCTTACTAGTGGTTTGATCTCGGGACTAACTCTGCTATTTTGTTTTATTTGTTTTGGTGAAACCTTACAAACAAATTCCAATAACATTATGCTATGAGTTAGCAATCTAATATGACCTAGAAAGGTTATACCAAAGTCAAAACATAATAAGCATTTATAATATTGTAGGTGCTGCTGTGTTTACATAGACAACGTCGTATTTAAATGTAAACAAACTAACACCATTAATAATACATTATGATTCTATCAAAAACAAATTTGACAGACAAAGGCTCCTCTTTCTTGTAAAATGTCTTAGTACATATGCATGATTTCACGTAAGAATAACTACTCAGTTTATCACCGTTTCTTCGTCAAATAATCTCTAATCTGAAGCATACCTAGCATACGTGTTTTAAATATTTTAATTAAAGTAATCATCGCGCGACTTAATTCTTTTTTTTTTACTTATAGCGTTCAAGCGCTAAAATTTTCACGAGTTGTTTTGCTTACAAAAAATACATTTATAAGTTAATTTTGTGCCTTCCTATATTGTGAAAGTGGTTTAAAAAAATTGTAAAATTCCCTATTACTTTTTCTAAAAACGAAGACGATAACGCCATTACGCCTATAATCTCCAAAGATTTCAAGTACAAAGTTTATCCGTATAGTAAAAGTATAGCAAAGTCTATTGATGTTCTTGAAAGGGTGTATATGGATTTCCATTTATTAAGGAAAATATAACTTTTCCTGTATATCCAATATATAGGTTTTGAGAAAGGAACCCGAAATACCGCTGTTCGCTGCTGAGGAAACTCAATTAAAAGTAAACATTTTCACTGATGACTTTGAAATTGAAAACAACATGCAAGTAGGTAAGTATTATTGAATTGAGAAAGTCTGAAAGCCCTTTTTCTTGCTTCTTTTATATCATGCTTCTAGCATAAAACAATTAATCTGTTTAGGGATAAACATTTTAAACATAGATGTTTATTGTCTTATGATAACACTCGCAGATTCATCCTCTATAAATGTAAATTGTAACTGACAGTTCTTAATATGTTTTTTTAAAGAATCTAAATATATTTTAGGCGACACCTAACGATAGGAAGACTATGAATGTAACTGATTTGTAATAAAATGGCGTACATCTATGGACCTATGTAGATAGATATTAATTGGGATAATGACTTATCTATAGCAACAAGTCGTCCTAATTCCTATTATGTGCTTTCTAAGATATTTTGGCCATGTTAGAAAATTTTTATATTTAAAATTAATTTTACCTCCTAGAATGTTTAATCCCTGTAACTTGTTAATAGGAATTCTTGGAATGTTCTTACCATGCCACTCTTTTGTTGTATTTTTATAGGTAGCAGAAATTGAGCTCGAATATAAAAGGTTTTGAATTTAGAATTCAAAGTATAATTACAAGAGAAATAATTTTTCCTTGATATTTGTTATACCTTATCAAATATACTTACGTCAGCATATATGTCCACAATAGCTAAACATCAAACCACAAAGATTTATTTGACAGTAATGTATGTAGCGTTAGCACTTTTTCTATGCTTAATCATCATCAATTAACAGACCTGAGACAAACGGCAAGTTTCATCAACAACTATTTTAGTTTTTTCTGTTCTGCGGTCTCAACGAGAGGATTGAACTTCCTTCCCTTGAGTTTGACACAAAATCACTAACCGTTACATTGAAAGTAAAATTGAGTGGCAGTTTATAACAATATCCCTCTTGCTAAACAAATACCGATGCTATTGTCATTTTGTTGGCAGGAAAGAAACTCAATAAAAGTAAGGAAATAAGAAAACTTAGTTTTGATTGGAGCCGAAAGACATTTATGAAGAGCGCGTCTGAGATGGATGCAAACAATAACCTTTCTTCGGAAGATACAGGAGACGGATTTTATTATGTCAGATGTGGATTGGAGCAATAAACATGATAAATTCGACAAATAAATGTGTTTATTGAACCCATCCAATTGTTCTCTTTATACGCTTCTGAAGAGAGCAATAATGTAATAAGAATTCGAAATCCATGTTATTGTTTTTATCTCACCTTGGCACGGGTTCGATAAAATGTTCAGAGTTCACATTTTACTAAGCAATTGCTGTTGCCCAAGACTTTGTTCGCATGTATATTTTATACGTTATAATTTGTGTAATTAGCAAATAACGCATTTATTATTTTTAGGCCCCAGATTTCTGTCAGATGAAAGAACATTACATTCCCTCGTCAGAAAGTAATTCTAACAAAAAAGTTTCTGTACAAAAAATGTACCTGCCAAGTTGTGTAAATTGGAGCCGACAAAGTGAGATATAACACTCATATATCATTCTGGAATTCAGAAATTAAACATTAAGTTGTAGGTATACTATAACCGCAGAAAAGCTGCAGAAAATAAAGTAGTTACACGTAATTATAGTGATTTTTTTTTTATTTCAAGCGTTACATCCTAGTGTTAAACAAAAATCGCTCGTTATTGTTATCGTCCTAGCGTCATGTCCTATGGCTTTCATACTTGGCCAAATGGCCAGTGTCCGTTTAGACCATAATCCAGGGTTAAGCAAAACATCATCAAACATCCATATTAATTTGTGGTGTGCCAGTTTCATCACGACGTTTTCACACTCACCGTCGAGCACGTAATATAAATCCATACTTACATTTTAAAAATATTGAGGTACCTCTGAGGTTATCTTGAGGTAGAAGGTTTGAACCGAAACCACTTGGGAAAAGGTACGTGTCCATAACATAAAGTTTCCACCACAATGACAAGAACAATACTCGCTAGTATGAATGAATGATGATGAACTAACCTAACAACGGGGCAAATGATATAATATTTTTGTCTTCAGATTTTTGCAAATGAAGGTATACATATCAAACCATTTGAATGTTTAACTGCCAGTATATCAATAAGATACCATCGTGTTCAACTTCATAAATTCACCTCACGTCATACTAATGAATTGACTTTGATTTATACTATGCAAAGATGCCATTGATCTCCATGTGAGAAGTATTTTTATAAAAGATATATTTTCATTCTCTTCATTACTCAAACGTGATGTATAATGTAAAAAGTGATGTATGATGTATAAGCACCTGCGCGTGTAAAACAGAGAGAACAATATATAAGTTGACACTTCCTTATAGTCAATTTATTGAATTACACACTGCTCGTAGAAACTAATATTAAAGTTTGTACATATGTGCCAGCGGACGCAAAGGAATGATGTGTTGAACCAATGTCTTTATCTATACTGCAGTATTGCTTTTAATATATGTATATAATGGATCCGGCACATGTGCCGTTCAAGAATATATCATGATATACTCTTACAAATTTTGGATAAATGTAAATTTTCAGAACGTATGAAAATGAAGAATTTAAATCTATTATAAGACTTCGTTTACATAATATGTAAACAAAACTTAAGCCGAATTAAAAAAAATCACGAAAAAAATACAAATTCTCTAGAAACTATAACACATATTATTATTAGAATACTTACTGTACTTATTCACAATATTGCATATAGCTTCCTACCCCTTCGGGGATTGCGAGTGTGATGATACGTATGTTTATACATATGTAAACATGGTTATATTACCTTAAAATTTATTGAGTGTTAATAATATTGATTTCTATAATCACAACAACAACTTAAAATAGTAGCATGCTTAAACGAAAAAGAAGATATTGGCTATAGAGAAATCTAAAACAGATATAAGATGCAAAGCCATTACCATAAGGATAGATAACCATTATGGTTATCTATCCTTATTCTCACTTGAAATTAAACGAGGATATGAATCCGTAATGTACACTGTGTAGTCAAATAAAGCCTAGAGATTGAAGAGGCGAAGTTTTCCTCAATAAACGGAAAAAGCATTGCTAACAAGCCGCTGCCCCCTCTTCTCCCTAGAGCCCGTTACGACGATGCTAGTCGGTCAATCAGACCAATTAGCCATGCGTTCTGGGCAAATATCTCAAAGCCGCTACGGTACTAAGTTTGTCTGTACATCGAACCGTATCTGCATTACCTATTCAAAGACCAATTTACTAACAGCCATTTGCAACTGATATCACTCTGCTACCCTCTTTTTCTCAACTACAGCAAGTAAGTAGAAGGGTTGTGACAACCGTCTACATGTAAAGAAAGAAAACAATGAAAGAAATAAACATTTATTGACAAAACATACACTGACAAAAATTAAACAGACATTAAACAATAGACAAAAAAAAAGATGGAATTAGAAATAAACGTGTGTATGTGCTACCAACTAGGTCCCAGCCTCAGCAATATGCTGCTACGGCATCGGGTCAACACCGCAAAGCGCTGGTATTCTGGTGAGACTGTATGTATGTGCCTAGGAACTTCAAAACGATTTATAAATAATATGTACTCGTATGTATATGGTTATGACTATATAAATATTGGTGGGATTTGCAGTAAGTGTGTTGGTGCCATCTAAAATACGTTTAGAATAGTTTAGTTTTTTATTTGGTAAACGTATTTCAAAGATATATTTCTGTGATTGCCAATAATACCTTACACAATTCACCTTCTCAGAAAATTACCCGAAATGAGTTGCCTGAAAAACTAAAATGTTAATCATTAGGGATTACGTCAAAATTACCTTTTAGTAAGAATGATATGATTAATTAAAATTGTTATCAATATAGACGATGCTCAGATGATAACCGTCATCGTGTCACCTTATCATGTAAATCAGTCGTAATTATTCTAGAGGATATTCGTCAATAGTTAACTTCTGATTCTTCTTCTTCTTCTGATCTTTGTAATTGTGTATGTGACAAGCTAGCCATTTGTCACTATTTTTTGTAATTTTACATCTAACGCAGCCCAGGTTTATTTTTGGCTAAATGTGGTTTTTAATAGGCTTGCAGCCTTTTTGACTCTACCTATTCGTTTGGGGATTACGACCGTGATGTGTTATATATAATTATATACGTACGTTAATTTCTGAATATTTTTTATGTAGATGTACCAAAGATTATATTGTTTTATATTTTTAACTATGAATTTCAAACTTTAGTCTGCTATAGCGTTGGTGTTCAAATGTATCATCAGTATACGAACTTCGATTGAACACCTACGCCACTTACAAATGATACAAGTCACCTTTATAGCCTATTCTCACAATGCGGGGAGTTGAGTGCCGTTTATTTGTTCAATAAAACACTGTACAGAATAGATCTCTGGTCTCAAAGAAAAGATGGGGAACACATTCATCCTGGCGTGTTGACATTTGATTTTCGCGCACGAAACATTTCTCTCTTCATAATACTTATAACGCATTGTATTGCCCTTTGCGTTTTCTGATAACACTTCTTTGTTTCCAAGTCTATAATAAATGTTAAGAAGCGTTGAATTACAGTCGTGTCTGAAATAAAGTGAGCATATAGTTCATTCACTCTATCTCAAATGGCTTTATGAATTTGCAATAGGTAACTTGAGCTTAGCATCCAAAATCTTTGAATTATATATATTCGTATGACAAGAGCATCTTAATATTTAAAGTATCGTATATATAAAATGCATGGTAATATCAAAATCATTCTATATTAATATTAAGCTGATTCTAGTGTATTAAAAATTATTGCACCAAACAAAACTATCTAATATACTTAGTTCAAATAAAATTAAATTATTGAAAGAATTTATCATTTAAAATAATTAAAACTCTTGGGAAGCGCTTAGGGCATTTCATGTTTGAAAAAGCGACAAGTGATGGATGGAGAGAGGGCTTAAAAAGATTTTCATTTAACCCTTAACCCTAGCTGGTATTATGTAAAAGAAAGATAATTCATTTTACGAACTATAATTTTATACGGCATCCATTGGCTTACACGTGGTTGGAATGTTGTTTTCTAGGTAACAATTTAGTATGGTGGCTAAATATATTCATAAAAAGAAAATGTATTCGATATTTTTATATTACTGGTATATAGAGACCAGCAATATACTTACATACAGAATTAAGGAATGCGCAAAAGAATTTGTTAATCAAACAAAAAACCTGCACATGCAAGAGTAATATATTTTGACCCTGACGTAATAGAAATGTGAGATTTGATCTTAGGTTAATGCTATAAGAATGATTTACTACAGAAGAAGCGAAAGTAAAGGAAAAGCAAATGTAGTTTTTGTATCCGTTCCTAGCTGTATAGATGATATTCAGAGATATTTATTTATCCTAACTTTGCTCGCGTCTCTTGCGAACTTCCAATAATAAATAAATTGCCACCAAATATTGAGCTATTTTTGTAAACAGTAGTTTTGGTTAGTTTTGTTTGGTTAATGTTGGTTATTAGTTGTAGTTGTTTCGTAAATATTCGAAAATAATGTTTTCAGGATTTATTTAATTAAAATGGCTGGTCTCTATAAGAATTGGCACTAAATGCAATTTAGTAAAAGTTATGATCCTATAAGTTTTGATATTATAGAATATTAAGATTAAGATAATAAGATTTATTAAAACACGAGCATATTTCATATCATTCAGATTAAAATACTCCATTACACAAATTAAGGTTACTTGAACGATGAATTGAAAAAGTCAATGATTTGGAAAACCATTAAACTCTAAACTCATGAAAAATAAAAGACTTAAAGGCTATTTTTTTGTTTAACATTTAAATAATGTAACACCTATCTATATACGTGTTATACTTATAAACTACTTCTACTAGTACAGTAGTAGTAGCTAGAAGTACCTTAATTCCTGTATTCATATTATTTAGTAGTAACGGATGCGTAACTTCAAAAACTTAAATCAAATCTATTGTAAATAGGTACACACTTTTAAAATTTGAATTGTCAGTTTTTTTTTAATTCTCCAGACTGACACACCAATTCCCCAGTTCCAAACTATGCTTGCTTGTGCTACGGATACTAGGTGAACGGATAGACATACTTAAATACGTTTATAAATATCCATGACTCGAGTACAAATATCCATGTTCATCACACGAAACATTTGCACCTAGCGGGATTTGAACCCGCGACCCTCGGTTTCGTAGCCATTCTACCAACGGGCCAGTCGAAATTAAACTGAAGTCATATTTTTCGGCACAACACCAGGCTTATCAAAAGGTCAGGCAAGTTCAAGTACTTTAAATAAATATACCTACAAAGACTGCTAGAATCATAATTTAAACTTTATATTTTTTTACAATGAGAAAAATAAAAAACCCTCAGTTTTTTTGAATTAAAACATCCAAAAGATGGCCTAACTGTGACTTGTGGTATTGTCACCCTCCTCATTGGTTAGTTGTCAGAACAAACTGACATGCTGTCAATAAGGGGCCAATAGTGAGAGTGATAAGACCACAAGACTCACTCGTGCCATCTAGCGGTTTTTGTATTTTTGAAAACCCTCATTGAGTAAAAAAGCTAGGAAATCATTTACAACTTTATACGTATTTTAACGTCATCTATGCTGTGAACTGAGTTTCACTTTCTACAGTTACTACTACCTACGCTTACCGTTTCTTGTGTTCATTTCGTAAATAATTATTATTATACATGAAAGACTCGAGATGGCGCTGCAGGTCTGATTTTAACTAACGCCATCTAGTTTAATGTATTCTAAGTATCCTTATACTACGAATGCTACGAACAGTATGCGAAACCTCGTAGCAAGATTGTCGTAGTTGAGCGACATCTAGACCATTATTGGTAAATTAAAAGTCAGTGATGCAATGGTCATAAGGTTGAATTTTATTTCACGCTTAGACCGATAGGTAGCTTTTAAAAATATTAGAAGTTTGGTTGACATGGAAATGTATTTATTACATTAAATACCTAGTAAAATTACAATAATTTTCGAAGCAGAAAGCCAACCGCAAATATTTAAATGGGTCTTTAATTTAATTTTATATTTAGCGACCATAATTGAAGAATATATTTGGCTATTATGGGATTTTTTTCTTATTTTAATAGCACTAAATTCGAACTGCTAATACAATACAACTGACTACATAGCGACTATTCATCAAATGAATCGTTAGTAACGGATTACTCTATCTACACAGATAATCGAAAAGAAAATAAGTTCAGTTACATCTAAATACTCGTTTAATCCCAATACAACACAAACAAATTCTGCAAATTAAAACATACTTAAAGATAACCAATAATAAAATGTTGGTTTATAAGATCTTTCGACAAGTTGACAAGGGAAGTTGTTATGCGAAATTTTGAAAAATAAATTGGTATTTAATTATTTCTGATCTGCCATTCTGTTGGTATTTTGTAATCAAGATTAAATTTAATTTTAACGTTACAGAGATTTATTTAAGTTTTGTACTAAGATTTATTTTCCTAAGATAGTTTTTTGAATTTAGATTTTATTATTAATTAGATTATACACCAAATAGCATATAAGGCTCACAAATTATTTGATTTATATACCTACCTTCTTTTCAAGTGTTTTATTCTGTCTGCTATGATCAAGATTTACTGAATTGACTTATTATATTAAAAGGGACGGCTATCGAAGCTTTGTAACCTTCAGAAGGGATCTAGATAAATTGAATAATAGTTATTATAATATTCAGTTATCAATAGTACCTACATGACGCCTAAATATGACAAATTTTCATCGTTGTCACATTTCAGTCAGTTCTAAAATTAAAAAACCACATCCGACTCAACCGGAAAATAAAGCAATAATATTAAATTAACCGGACAAATTGTTTTTCAATACAATCAAATTTAAATTGTTTCTCAATTCTATTTGTGTGCAAAATGTTATCTTGTTTTCTAAAGTTTAATTCATATAACTTGTTTGTGGTCCACTCAAATGGTGCCAGAAGTTTCGAGTTTTCATTAAGTTTGAAGTGTTTTGCTGCATTTGAATAAACGATTCAATCGGTTTTGAAAAATCTGTTAGCACTAACCACATTGCAACAGAATTTGCACAAAAAATATATTAAAATGGAAAAAAATATCTGCTTAAATGTATCATTCGTTTAAAATAACTTGGAGACTTCCTTATTTGTAAATCTAGTTTGTTTGGTTCAATAGTTAAAATGTGTTAAGTTCTGTCAGCTCATAGTCACAAATTTACATCATTAATAATATTTGCTCGGTAGAGAAACTCAATGATATTTCGTATAGTTTCGTATGGTTCTGATTAGAATATTGATATAATTTAGCATATTTACAATTAGTTGCCTTTTTTTACGTCATGCTAAATAATATCAATATTCTACATACCGATAGCCCAATAGGGCTTTCTGTATGTGATTGTTAAGGCGATGAGCTAGCCACTTGTAACTACTTTAACACAATCTTCCATCTAGCCCAGCTCAGTATCATTTTTGGAAGATTCTGGTTAAAGGGGCTTGCTGCTTGTTTGACTCTGTGTAGCCCATTGGAGATTGCGGGCGTAATATGTATGTAGTATGTTCTTAGCGAAATTAAACTTGCATTACATGTTCAATAGATTATAATAATTAAAACAATATTATTTTTTAAGACACACTAAGGACTCAAAATAACATTTTCTTTTTTACTAATATTATAAACTTGTAAGCAGGATAAGTTCTGATTAAAATATTAAAGAAGTTGGGTAAAGATTTTCCTCAATATTTCTTATATTCGGCTACCCATAATCTGATACTTCAAGTATTGAGTTTCTTGGATCGTAGGCATCCATTAAGGACGGATTATACAAATTCCCACGGGAACGAAAAACGGGATCAAAGCGGCTCTATACTAGTTTGCATAAAGATATTCTATAGCTATTTGTAAGTTGTATTTTTTGATATAAGTATTGTTGAATGTTTTATCAGAATATTGATAGCGTTGAAAATTACATTAAAGTCATTTCAACAAGGCTACAATTGCCTAAATCAGAAATAAACACATTTTTAACTAGTCATCACGAGCTCTAATGTAAGCCAAAATCAAAATCATTAAGCTTTGAAAGAATTGGAAGGGTATTATTTGTTTACGTAGCTTTGGCGAATAAAGCTCATTATTAAAAAATGTTATTCCATTTTATCGATGAGATCAACAAAATAAAAACAAACTTTAAATAAATAAGAAATATATAAGTATCAGAAGTAACGCAAAGGAGATTCTTTTGCCAGCCTGTTCCAGATACAGTAATTTATAATACAAAGGAGATATTCAAAAAACTTTTTTCCACTCCGATATTATTCCCTTTCGAATGTCAATTCTCGCTGATAAACGTCTATGATAGTTCACGTCCCTTTTATAGGCGAGCCGTCAGTCTTCATAGCAGGTGCTTTATTCCCAGGGCACATGTTCCGTGATATATTTCATTCCCTAAAGAGCCGTTTCGTTGATAGATATTTACTTGAGACAGTTTGGTATGCGCGTCACGGCCGAGGATCGGTTCATACGTGACAATTGGAAGCGCGGTGACATACTTGTATGTGTCCTTGTATGCTTATCCTGCGAATGAAGTTTTAAATGGTTGTGTGCGTGAGTACGTGCGAGGTGCTAACGAAGTATTATGTCACCCTCATTAGTTAGAAAAGCGGAATTGACATGTTTGAAAATCACATATTTAGTATCGAAAGGAAAATAATCAGTTATATTTTTGGTACTTTGGTACCCTATAAGTATTTTCTTAATTACTGTACTTAGTCTATTCCTATAAAAAAGTTTTATTTACCTACTTTGTGTATGAACCTTAAAACTTACTAGATATTTATGCAATATTTTATCTGTTATAATAGGTAATTATGATAAAACAGTCAGCACGGATTTTTATAGATCGATGTTCGATATTCCTTTTGATTTGGTCGGTTAAGGTGGAGGCACATTATCCGACCAAATCAAAAGGAATATCGAACATGAAGTGGGCGGTAAACGAATCCTCTGGATGGCGTATAAAGCTTAAAAGAGGATATTGAAAGTGGTAAAATGTGTTTTATCATCATATAAGTAATATCTGAATCGGGTGACACGAATTTTGAATATTTATAACAACAGTTTTTCATCCGTACTAAAACAAAATAATCCGTGTAGTTTATGTAACGTACGAAATTTTGCAAAGTTTTTCCAAGCTTGATCCTATTTGGCTAAGAGTGATAAATATCGCCGTTGTGAACATGTATGTTCTTTTGCGCGGTAAAAATGTTTTTGTATAGCATTTTTTGAAGCAATTTTTACTGGCATAGCAATAGCTTATCTAACTCATTTCTGTCGGTGTTATCGCTTTCAAAAAATACTTAGTTTTTTGGAGATATGAAACACTTTTAATCGACATAATTGGGGTGCCTAAGCAATACTTAAATATCACCTGCGGGAAAGCAACTGAGCAAATGTGGATAAAACAGGTTAAAAAAATTATAAATTATTTCATTTCGTTTGGTTGGTAGGTTATATGAGGCAACTGAAAACGACCATAAGTCTATTTTGCATTGAAGCGAGTGAAGTATGAAATACGTATGTGTTTCAACTTAAGAAGTCAGTATTTATATTTTTAAGTTCATTTTAGTATCTCGCATTCATTTTACGCTAACAGTTAAACTTCTTCTCTTTGATTAATTGCCAGCTCTCAGAGATACGCTTCGTATAAGTTTCTTCACTGTTTAAAATCTAGTTATCGTAGTTCTTCGTTATTGCTAATATAAAGATATTCGAATAAACTACCTACTGAGAATTTTTGCGGAAGTTAGTATTTAGCATTATCAATTAAATAATCGAGTGTTTATCAGGAAAATACGATATAGGATTATTTTCAAATATTTTTAGTTTTTAATGGTTAAGTTTAAAACTCTGTCCTAGTTCTTTACTTTTAATATTTCAACTGAGCTTTTGAGATTGTGTATTTTATTAATGTCTTATCATAGGCAGTCGTTAGAACTGTAATAGGTAGAAATTTGTTTTTTTTTTAAAGTCTAATAGTACCAATGTCTAGGTAGGTACTATAAATAGTGCAAAAAAAAACATTGACGGGGATTTTGGCTGGTTCTGGAGCATTTGGATGTGCAAATGTTGAGCAAATTTCTAGTTTATTTGAATAGTAAAGCTTTAAATTAATCATGATTTATAACAAAAAAACAATGAATCAAATATAAATTAAAAGAATTTGGAAACATTTTCAAAATATTGGTTTTCAGTCTGTTTTCATATATTGTTTTAATAAAGATTAATTAAACGAATGACTGTCTAGAAATTTCTGGTACACGCGTAGTTAGCACCTGATTAAAACTTAGATTAGACACTTCCTGAAATTCACTCGGCATCGTTTATAGCTGTACGTGTAAGCTAAATATACTTTCCTTTACTACTTACTGGGTTAGATGGAAAATTGTGAAAAGGTAGTGTCTTAGCTAGCCACTTAGCTCGTCGTCTAAAAAATCACACTCAAACGATATAGCATTAGCAATCCTATAACCACGAATGGGATTGTATGGAATAAGACGAAAGTTGGTAGATCTCTGACTTTATACCGTCATATCACAGTTTATATATCGCTAATCTGTTATTGTATGCTTAATCTATGTTATGATTCCTACTAGCGGTACGTGATGTATTTTCCTACGTGTGGCAATCCGGCAGTGCCGCTTTTTTACGTCATGCTAGGCAAGGAACACAATTGTCACATTCTTTGTCAAGTCCCAGACAAACATGAAAAATGTACACGTTTCAATAATAAATAAGAAAATTGTTAGTTAGTAAAACCAATTAAGTTTTTGAAAATTTAATTTTGTGTAAATTTATTTTAATCAATTTATAACTACATACTGAGGCTTTACTTTATTTCTTCTAAGAGAAAATGAATCATAAAATCTCTCTGAGTTCAGATGGTACACTAATCCGTTCGTAATTTGAACTGCACAAAATATTATTTTACACAAAGTAAGTTAATATAATAATCCTCTTAGAAACAAATTAAAATAAATAATTGCTCCCATCAAATTAAATTTAAGTGAAATTCTTGAAACGTTAAAACTAGAAAAACAAAATGAACATAAGCTTTTTTATTGCTGTGCTTTAGCAACCTAAAGCAACGTTGCATGAAACGAAACTCCATTATTTTCTGTATTTAGAGAAGCAATTAAGTATTTATAATTATTACTATATGTTATACACATTTTAGCTCTTTTGAACTAACGAATTTTGAAATTTATTAAAGCAAGTATAATTGCTATACAATTTATTCAAAACATTTAAAACGGATAAAACCTATTAAAATTAAGTTTTCAATTATATATTTTTTCTCAATCTTACTTTGAAACATTTATTTATAGTAATAAAAGTAAATTAGTATTCGAAATGTAAATCACGAATTATTTTAGCCATTTTCCATTTGCCATGCATTATTATTACATTAATACATCAAATTTCAAAATATTGATTTATTTACTGACTATTACTATTATGTCAAATTACCTGAACAAAGCCAAAGAGAGTCACTAGTCGAAAAACAAAGAAAGGTGATTATAATTCAAGAATCTAGTACAAATTTCTTCGGCTATTTACATTGATTGTAAAGACTTCTGGAGCCCACAATCAAAGGTTCCGGAATCCTCTTACAATACGGATTCCCCCGAAGAGTCCTAAACAAATATTTGAAAAGAATTTTGATGATGTCGATAAATTGCTTGCATTAGGGATGAGCGCTGAATGTATTTTGTTCTGCAAGTTTTATTACTAGTAAATGAATTTTAACCCCTTTAAGTGGGCTCACATATTTTATTTTATTGAAATCGTGATATTCAATGAAAATAGCTATTGTAACTCTATTGTAAAGACACGCACACCACTAGCGAGATATTGGTTCAACCCAAAAACACATGAGACTGAGACGGACGAAGAGGAACTTATATGTTTAATTCCTCATTTAAGGGTAACAAAGATCAAATGAATGACGCTGTTAATATAAAAACAAGACCCTAAATATTTTCTCATGGTTTCAGTAATATAGACCCCGATTAAAAACGGAACATAGCCGACATATTATTTATTAGAGAATAACATTCATTAAAATGGTTTTTTTTTTCGACTTATTGTAAGGTGTTACCTAGTCTTCAGAAAAACAATTATATTATGAAACTATATTGAAATAAGCATTTGGTATAGACAAACACTAAATTATGATGAACACTAAATCACAAGAATACAACATTACTGAAAAAGCAGCAACTTTAAAAAAAATATACGGCTCATTGATTCATTTTGTTTCGTTTTTATGAAGGCTCTAAAACAGAGAACATAGATAAAAACTTGTGATGGAGCTTTATAAAAATGCTTTCAATATTATGTGATTTTTTATAATAATCTCTATTGAAAGTTCATAAACTAAAAAAAGTTTTAACGCTAGCAATTTCGCAGATTAACCAGCCTGAATAGTTTTAAACATTAGTCCCAGCTCGTTCATTGCTTATAAGCCTTACTTTATATTTTAATAAAAGCGCAAAGGTATAATATCTGTGTATTAGTTAATTAATATTATGCCATGGTGCTGATATCGAATAACTTATTATAAACGTTTACGGTTGCTTGATCCACAACTATATGTGACATCTCTGCTGTGGAAAATGACCATCCTTTTCATTAATCTTAATGTTGTAATGTTAGATCACAGCCAAAAATTATGGACTAGAACATCCTTTTTCCTTATCATGGTTAATGTTTATCTTGGTTTTAAAAATCATTTTGTATAATATTTTTTTAACAAAAAAGCAAAGCTATTACAGGAATAAAGCTTGTATCTCTTATCAGTATTGATGCAAAATTATAAGTTCGAAAACCTATATAACGAGTTTAAATTTAAGGCCTACTGCTGTTCTTTATACGAAGTTAAAGGTACTAAGTTATGTTTTCAGCGGGTTATAATTTATGATAAAACCATTAAAAGTATCTAGGTCGATTTGAACATACATTTAAATTATGCTACGTACACGTATATAAGGATTTCTACCGAAGCTTTGCTTGCTTTTCATTTGAAGATAATATTATCACATGCTGCAGAATTAAATTTTATTAAATTTCGCTATTTTCTCACTTGTGTAGATTCAAAGTGTAAATTCATTTTGAAAGGAGACCCTCAAAAATCTTTTAAGGGTTCATTTGTACGATTCAAACCCAATTATGATAATGAATTTCTATTTTGTCCCCCATTTTTAAGCCTGTATGTAAATTGTATTTACGTATGGTCTATTTATAATAGTAGCGACTACTTACTTATTCGATTTAGACAAATAAGGTGCTAATCAGATCTTTATTATTTTCCGAGATATATATTTTAACAGAATTTAAATGGATAATAAATACACCTTTCAGGTTTTAATTTTTAAACTTATTTGTTTAATATTAGTAGGAAGTTTATTCCAATTATGTATTTTTATAAGTAAGAAAATGAATTGTATTATAAACAGCACTTATTTGATCATTTGGTTTTCTTTTTGGTCATAAAAATACATACCATAATAAATGACCCTTTTGGGAGCTTTTCGCTTATAAAGTAGTCCACTGAGACCCTTTTTATTATGATTACTCAATCCAGAAAGAAATAAAAAACATACCAAAATGTAGTTGATGTATATCATTCAGCATTTTCCCCAAACATAAGTTGCGTTGATAAGTAGCTACAATTTATTATTTTAAGTCGTATCTATTCGTACATACGTGAAAGTTCTTCTTTTTCTAGTATATGTGTCTACTTTGACCAAAGCTTTGATTTAGCGATTTTGTCACATAAAAGCAATTGCCGTTCTGACCTTTGTGTCTTGAAATAAAAAAATTCTAAATTTTTTTCCCCTTTCTAGGAATGTTCGAAATTCAAAGTACGTACTCGGATTCAAATAAGCATTAGGTTCCTACACCAATTCTTAATGTACAACACAAAATGGCTGTAGGTACTTGTGTCTTGTAGTATATTCATATTTCCTCTTCTTCCTAGTAACAACACCAGTACCTAACTTATCGAGTTATATCTCAATCTTACTGTACTCTATCCAAAGGAGTAAGATTAACTTTACACAAACATTTTTTCCAACCTTGAGAAAAGCAAGTATTGTGTTTATTAAAATATCATAAGTTGGCGTCTTACCAAGCACGTGTTATTAATCTTGATAGCATAAAGTTGAAATATTATCTCCGTTTCATTCATGAGTTGTGTTACGATCACTAAACTGCAGTTGGCAAGCTCGGTGCATATGTCAATTACCTTAGCATTATACGTGGCCTGTGGCTTTGTTCGTATTGAAATTTCTTGTAAAACAATTTTGGTAAATAAATGTGGTAACTTTGATTGCTTTTTGTTAAACAATTTATTTAACTCCTGTGATACGATAGTTATAATGCTATATGTATAGCCGATAGCAATAACACGAGTAATATCAACATTAAACCTTTCCGTCATGTTTTAATATTGGCATACAATTTGTGCATTAAGAGTAAAATCATTTTACCCAATTCTTTCTTATCTTTTTATTTAATGATAGATTTTTGTTATTGCTATAGATAATGTTTATAATAAAAAAAACCTGAGACCCGTCCGGAATTGGTGTTTCAGTCTGGAAAATTTATTTATAATTTATAAAAGTAAGTTAACTAGAATGATTGAATTTTATAACGGTAATTATTTAATAACATTATAATTGGGAACAAACAATATTGTAAGGCAAAGTAAGAGACCATTAGGCGAAATTTTCAAACAAAGAAAATGAACTATAATTCCCTTGATTAATTCTGATCAGAACAAGTTTCAGTTGACTGAGAACAAATAAGTTTGGTCATTCCATTAAAACTGTTCCGTATAATTGGCAAACAAATGGCGACCCTGTTAATATAACTTGTTTACTGCGTACAATAAGTTTTTTAATTAAATGACTTGGTAAAAGCTAATCTAAAACGCTTTGAGACAGCGACAGACGGAATGGGACAGAAAAACATAGCGCGACGGTTTTTATAAAACAATTCAAAGCCTTTCTAGAAGTATTTGATACATTATGAAAAATATATATATATATTTTTAGGTATATAGCCTATATACCTAAAAATATATACTAACTACTAACTCCTTGGTTGCTAAATTAATAAAAATGTACGAAAAGATAATCTCATGACCGATTATTGATAATTTTATTAAGTATTTTTTTTATTTAGATACAAAAATGCGAAAGTGGACGGATGTAGGAGCCGCGGAAGGCCCAGGCTCACCTACCACGACCAGATTGGTCGTGTATTAACAGAAGGTGATGTTAGGAGTCATAAAAACCGTAGAGCTTGTATGAAAAGGATTATGAATGTTGACGAGGCGAGTGAGGTGTGTAAGGATCGTGCCATATGACGTTCGGTTCCCTCTGCCTACCCCGCTAGGAAAGTGGCGTCAAGTTTAGTTAGTTAGTTTTATTTTTAGATATAAAAATGTATGTACAAATTTAAAATTATAAACTTTTGCCTCTCATGCGTCTCAATTGTTAATGTTAATTGGTTATATGCATAGATGTGCCGATGGAATTCTTTTATAACCCTAAAAGAATAGATTCCCTAATTATGTTAAGAACTATAAAATTGTGTTCTACAATAATCGAGAACCAAACTCGTTATTAACCACACATTTGCGTTTAAACCCTGAAATTCAGTCCGGGAAGACTTCCCACAAAGGACATATCAGTTACATTGGTAGCCATGATGCGTCGTCTTATTTCAAACCCGATTTCATTTCGAAAATTGGATGCGCGCGTGTTTTTCCAATGTCCTTATTTGTAAGCATCACGCTCTATTTTGTATACCTGGTAATGTAGAACATTCGCAATATATAAAGCCTTCCTTCTACATCCAAATAAATGAGGTACATACACGCCGAAATTTTTGTGATACAGGTCTATATTACAAAAAAAACATTAGAAATTCCCATCTATTTACCCCATCCCATGCATGTCCTGCTGATTTTTTTCAGTTCCAATACTTAGTAAGGATTTATACCACTTCTTTGTCGTTGGTGAAATTATCATGAGGAAACTGTACCCTAAAAGAACTGGATACCGTAATGATTCATCTTCTTATAGTAAAAATAATAAAATTTTCTGGTTCTGGTCTGATTCCTCTATCTAAGGCCAGATGGAAAATGGCATTATTACAAAAGTAGTTTACCAGACTCGTAAATTCCAGAATCATGTACTAAGTGGATCTCGACTAAGAATGGAGCGTAGAATTCTTACACTGGAACCAAATTATTTACAATGTTACAAACAATAATGCTTTAGCAACGCGCTATTTTAAAAAAAGTAAGTCAACCGTTACAATAATTGCTGAGCTAAATAGAATGGCAAATGAACACTTTGTAATTTTTATCTGGGAGGACCCATGAGGGAAATTCCCAATCAAAAACGTTTGACCGAATCTTTATTGTTCGATTCCGTGGAACACAAAGGGTAATGAAAATGTGAATTGACGATAAAATTACAGCGTTTATTTATCTTTTGTGGGTAACTTTTAAATTTCTCCTTTAATTTCTGATTATCTAATTACTTACATGTATACAATGAAAAAAGTTTACAATAAAACTAGAATAAAATTCTACCAACAAAAGTACTAATATATATATATAATTAATGCGACCGCTTCTAACAACATGGATGGCGCAGTAAGTCTAATCTTAGTGCAAAGCTAGAGTTAGATCCCAATTAATTAGTGAAGTCCGCGCCAATGTAGAAAAGTTAATTTCCTGCAATTCCTAAATGGACGTAGTATTAGGAGTTTGGGATACATTTGGGATAGTGATCTTTTTCGTACTGTTAGATCTCGTATATAATGGTCTTAAAGTGGGTATTGCCCCGGGCATGAAATATTGTTGTATATGCATAAGATTTTCACGCTACATATTTAAGCTCTTGACTAATAAATTTATCAAATCCAGGTAACCAGGGAAAGGCACTTGAATTGTATGGGTACACATAGTCGCTTAATTTTTGGTCACAGAAGGGTTCTCTAATTCAGAGAGCCTTTGTAGCTACAAAGGCTCTCTGAATTAGCTCCACACACGACATAATCTTCCAATGAGTGACTATGTCTATGTATGTATTCACATCATACATATCATCACACCAGCAACCCCCGCAAAGATAGGCAGAGTCCAAAAGCAATACGCTCCTTTGCCAAAAATGAAATTTTTGGGTTACACGAGAAATTGTGCAGTGACGGATCACTTGTCGCCCACATTATCACAGACACAACGCCCAATACACCTTTAGTCGCCTTTTGCGACTTGCGAGGCAAGGAACACTGACTGTCGGTACGTTATTACCAAGTCTCTAAGCAACATGAACACAAAACCTTACATACGCGTAAAATAAGTAACTATTCAAGAAAAGTAACTTTGAAAACTAAATAACTATTATATTCCATCCAACGCATCAAGAGGCACGAATAAACAATTGGTAATAAATCTGTTAACACGTTATTTGGCATACTCCGTTCCGGCCCAATAAGAGATTTACGGTGAAAAATTTGAAACTTTCCAAGCCTATTCCGAAGGAAATTGGAAAATCTAAACCAAACATCCTGTAGTGCAGGATATTGCTTCACGGAAATGAAAAATAGTGTTAGCTAAAGCAAATTCTATGCTTCACTCTACATACTCGTAGGTCAGATGGATCGCAGGCAAACGATACTCGACTAGTATTAAAATTACGTCTTAAAAGTAAATTAGTAATCTTCACTTTTAAGCACACGTATACGTATTCTTATATATTAATGATGACATGGTGTATAGTTGATATGTAAATACCTACTCAATTCTTAATTTTTTAAATACCTAAAAGTCACTCAAGATTTTCGACGCTATTATACATGACCATATATAGACATGTCTAAATGGCACATAAATATTTCTGTGCAATTTTAAATAACAACAAACTACATTACCTACCAATAATTCAATTTGAATACCAATAGTGTTAAGCTACCTATAAGTGCACCGTTTATCTGACCACTTAAGCTAAGCACCAAGCTTTGCAAATATCCAGACAGATTTCCCGGACCGAGTTTATTGGGGCGATCGTAAATAAAATCCTGTTCGGTCCTGCGGCTTTAGAACAAATAATCGTTTAAACTCCATTCCACAGAGTAGTAAAACACAGATAGCAATAATAAAATGTAGATGTGCTAGTTTGAAAGTTAAATATTTATCTCGCCTCGCTATGTTGAAAGATTTTGAATAGTAGTTATTTGTTTTCGAACTTTTGTTGGGTAATTTTACTTGAAAACGTTATTTGCGGATTGATAGCAATAAAAGTCAAATATTTTTCTACAAGCCAACAGAGATTTATTAAAATCTCATGAATCTATCCTCAAGACAGACTTAATCACTTAAGGGAAAAGTAATAATCTAAATTTGGAGATTGCGATAATGGTTAAATAGTAACTGATAAGACTGATAAAGACAATAGAGACATCATCATTTTATCATGGTTGATGGCTCGATGGCGCATTTGGTAGTAACCCTGCCTTATGTGCCAAGAGTGGTGGGTTTGATTCCCACCCAGGACAAACATTTGTGTGATGAATACTTGTGTTTGTTCTGTGTGTGGTTTTTAATATCTAATATTTAAGTATATATTTGTAATACCACTGTTGAATCTGATATCCGTAACACAAGTGCTTAAGCTACTTAGCTCGGAGTCAGATCAATGAATGTGATGTTGTGGGATATTTATTTATTATTATTATTGTTATTATCAACTTTTGAATTGTATTCAAATTGTTCAAAATTAAAATAATTAAATAATAAGATTTTTATTACAAAATCAAAAATTAGTGTGATATAATTATAGTACTTGCATTATGAAACTCGGTATTACCGAAAAAAGAATTCCGTTAAAGGTTGCCAAAAAAAATACTTTACTCCGTCTCAATATTCATAAATTACTTTTGCCAAGAATTTAACATTATAATAACACGAAGTATAGTTACTTAAATTCAAGGCGGAATGGAAAAGTAAATATTAAAGGAACTAGGTTCTATGTCAAAGACAATGCCGCAATTTATTATATAACTCTATAGAATAATACGATATCAATCTAATTCCACAACGTTTTACTGATTTAAAAGGACCAGGGTGGCTGGCTAATTTTCAGAAAACATCGGAAAGGCTTAAAAATTTTACTCCCGTATAATTCAAAATTAATCTGCACGCAATTCTTGTTCCAAAATCCGCAAATACAAGTGACTGAAAAAGGCTTTTTTCCGAGCGTAGCCCCAAACGCTTTAAACGGTTCTCAATATCAGTAATCCAATACAACTGTTTATTCGATTTTTGTTCCTAACGTGCTATTGATGAGATTCATTTTAAAAGCGTTTTTAAACGCTCGTAAAAATTTAGCTTGTATCTCGTTTTTCGTTTGGCCGCTTTAACGGCCTTGTAAAAATGTACAGTTTCGATAACTTTATGGCGTTCGCAGATGAATATTTTTCCGTTGGACCAAGAGTTTCGCATTAATGAACGATTTATTAAATTTCAGTTCGACGTTGGTGCGAGCGATATGAAACGTTTCTACGTTTTGTTTTTACCATATTACAGGCACAAGCTACGTTCTTTAGAAGATCTATGACAGTAATAAAAACTCATTTTAAATATTGCATAGTTGTTTGGGCTTCAGTATTCACGGAACTTAGAAGCGCAGATTTGCATGTAAAACCTTGCACTACGTTAATAGACTCCCCTTTTATAGATAATTGAAAATTTGCAAGAGGTTGCCGAGAATAATAACATACTATGGGATTACTCTAAATCTCTTTAGGCAAAGTTGGAAAAACAAGATTAGGGCAAGTGTTTTCAAGCTTTTGTAAAGAACATTTACTTGGCTGCAATTTTTTTTTTATGTTTCAGACTACATCACATACGTTGACCTGACTCCGAGGTTAGTAGCTTAAGCACTTCTGTTACAGATATCAGAAACAACAGTGGTATTACAAATATATACTTAACTAATGGATATAAACACCCAGACACAGAACAAACACAAGTATTCATCATTCGAATGTTTGTCTTGGGTGGGTATCGAACGCACAACTCTTGGCGCATGGGGCAGGGTCACTACCGAATGCGCCATCAAGCTTGTCAAATTTACTCGTCATGCGAAGCAAAAATTCCACAAATTAGTGCCAGATATAATAGCAAGGCTCAAAATATTGTCTTGAGCCTTGCTAATTACTACCTACCAATTTTGAAATTTATTAATTTAAAAAAAATAATGAAAAAGTTGATTTGCCTTATTTCGAAAAGTAAGACTTAGTTTTAATCCAGTCCTAAAAAAGCAAGTTTTATAATATCATTGCTTATACTATATAAAATATATAATGTGGTTTAGAAAAAGGGAATGTTCAATTATCTAAAAATTTATACTACAAAGGCCACTTCCTTTTAGAATCTTGTTAGAGCTGAACGCTAACTACAGTATAGAATGTATGCCATGTTGTTATCACTACTTTCATTGCAATTCGCCGAAGCAATCGCAGATAGAAAGTATTCAACGAATGCATAACAACGGGAATGGGGTCATTACTGGGATCACTTCACGTCTTCTTGCTCCGATAGTGTTGCATATCGATTGTCTACCATCGATAGTTTTGCGGTAATAATATTTATTGAATGTATCATTTAATAATTTTAACAGATTTTGCTATACCATTAAGCGTAAAATATAGTATTGATTGGTATTAGTATTTGTATATTAAGTTACCGGAAATGAGTGAAACCTGAAATAAAACTGTATAGAATTCCGAGGCTTGTTAGGAAATGTATTGTCAATATGGTTTCAAAGATTTTTTAATACACACCTAGTTATCCATAGCACAAGCTTATAAGCTTAGTTTAGAACTATGGAATTGGTGTAAATACATAAATATGTAAATAGAAAAGCTGCAAAAGCAGTATAACTTTTGTCAAGGTTCCGGCGCTGCAGATCTCTGGCGGTCCCACGCGTACTAATCGTCTGCGTACTGATCCTCAGCCCGCAGGCTGCCTTGCTCTTTCGTGCCTAAGCGATTCTAAATTACAATCCAGGAGTAGGGCAGACAAGAGTACGTATAGACGAAAAAAATAATTTGTTACTATAACCTAATAAAATTGCATATGTCCACCGAGCGTAGCCAGGACGAGCCGCTAGTATTTAATAATTTCATAATTTCAAATCGTATAAAATATTTCAAGTAAAATTATATTTAATCAACAATACAAAATCTGGATAATTCTATAAATATCCTAAGTAGTTTTAGTAGCTATCGATACTCAAACTGTCGTTAGTTCTACGACACTAAATCTGTCAGTTTTATTAATTGGAGTGTTCTTTGTTATTCTACCGTGCAAGTTTTATCCGATTTTGAAAATAAGGATTAACTAGTTGACTAAGTTCATTAAACGCGTTTTTGACGCATATGACAGTTTGAGATTTTCAATTTCGTTGTATATTCGTTTCGTTTGTATTTCAGTAATGTTTTTTGTAAACAACAATAAATAATATTTCTCTTTACTTAAAATAAGCTAGTGTAGTTCAATAAAAGTCGTTCCATTGTATAATTGTACAACAAGTAACAAGCTTAGCCGTCATCTACCATGAATAAAGTATTTTCCTGCAATTAGGCATAATTATTCAATTCTGTACGTAGTTTGCACTAGGTTTTTACTTTCCACTAGCTTTTAGAATGAAAAATTATATTGATTATCATGAATTATAAACTTTTGTCTGTCGTTTCATCTCAATAGAATGCGATCTTTCTATATTTCTTAGGATTCAAACTTTTAACGTCGACTATCAAAGCGATGGGTTAAATAGTTAAGGCGTGTAACAGACAGACAGTCCGCATTTATAATATTAGCAAGGGTACAAACTATTCACCACAACTCATCAGAAACATTTTGGAAACAACCGCGTAAATTTTCAACTCTGCACAAACGCTTAAAAGTTAACCATCAGCTGTCAAGACAGTGAGACCCGTGGCCCCGTTTGTATGTGACAGGCAATTAACATCGCATCCATTGTGGACGTGTCAGGTGCGTTTCGGCCTGACAAAACCTAATGTCGAAAGTGACATTACCGAAAACAATGAGGGTCCATAAAACAAATGAACCTTTGATCCATTGTTTCTTTGGCGGACTAAAAATGACATTAAGATTTTGTAAGCTCTGATGACCTATTTTGATGTGCTGGTAGAAACGTGCCGTTGAAAAGCTGTAATATGCATTTATATAAAATAAATATAAAACAAATGAAAATCATCATTTGGTTGGTCCGATCACAATTTGTAATATGGAGATGAAACAAGAGATAAAATACTGAAGTCAATTAGTTTTGATGAAATTTCAATCACAAATCTAATTTTAAAAGATTACTTTTTGCTTTTTTTTTTAAGTATTTGTGCATCAAAACAAAATTATGAAATGCGTCATCTCCAACAATAATAGATCTGTCAGCGCAAAGATAAAACCGTTGTTTGACTGTCTGGCTACCAATTACTCGCTCCCCGATATTCTATAATAAGCCCAAATCTGAACATATTGTTGAATGCCTTTGACAACCAATTACCATCTTGACTGGGAGCTATTGTGATCGTGAACAAAGGTCACTAATCTGATGGAACGGTAACTTTCACAATCCTTTGTTCTCATTTTAAGACTCGTGAAATTCCAGCGTTTTTCACATGAGTTTGTTGTTCAGAAATTTCATTTCTCGTTAACAATGGGAAACTCGTTCCGGATATATTTAGACAAAGCGCGTTTTAGACGCATCCACAGACCTGAATTTAAATTTTACAATGGCAATTTTGGGTTGGGTACTGTTATAAATAACAGGATATAATGGAACTGCAACAGCTAGCATTTATATTTTTTTTACCTATACTAAATATATATAAATATTAAGGGAATGCATATCTATATATTTACATAAATACCATCACGCTTGCAATCCCCAAATGGGTGGGCAGAGTCAAGTGAGGCATAAACCTTTACCTTTACCTTTAAACAATTTGGCCAAAAATAAAATTGAAAATGAGTCACATGGAAAATTATAAAAACGGGTCTTTGATTAGCATTGAAATAAAAAAACTCAATATAGAGCTTTAGGTATGTAACTCTAGGCAATAGGTCGCATGTTTTGGGTTAATGTTGAAACACCTTTAAAAAATTTACAGATTGTAGCAGAATGCACTATGTGCGATTATTTATTTAATTTTATATGAAAAGTCAAAATAATTACCCCAGTAATGGTAAGAAAGGGGCAATAATTATTAAGGTTACGTTAATAAGTGTATTTTTTATATATTCTATCTCGTCCTTAATCCTAACATAACGTAAAAACATCTTAAAATCTCATGGATGAAATTAAAACCACTTTATCGTTGTCTCAAGATATGTAATACATGACCATCTGTCACAAAAAAAAAACAAAGAAAATGTACAAGTATCCATCTTTCATGCGAACGCCGTGTGCTATAAAATGCCTACCTACTCATTCCCTCGCGTAAAATTTAAATAAAAGTCTATTGCTTTCTCGATTGTCATACAGCAGTAAAGCTTGAATGTAATTTTTTATCTTATTCCATCATATCTCATGTGTTACAGACCCTGAATCCGCTGAATTACGCAGAGTGTGTCTCAATTTCGCAAATTGCAAATATTTTCTTTCTCCAACAAAATTCCAGATTTCATCCCGAGATAAGTGTGTGAAGGTTTGGTTGGGGTTAACAAAGGGAATGGCCTAGGTAATGATTGAAAAAGAAAATATACAACGCAAAGGGTAAACGAAATTGTTTCTGATTTGAGGAAGGGTGTCTGTCCTATGAAAACCTAACTGGGGAAATCGTGGACCAATAAAATTCGGTCAAAGAAAACAATGTTAGTAGTTTAGTTTTGTTTTACTAGTATAAATGTAAGGATTGACAAAGGTTTTATTATGTAGCTGGTTAAATTAAGATAACTACCTAAAATCAATAAATAGAGTATATTGTTATATTGGTTAATCTTACTCTTTGTAAATTAGTAACAAGTGCCTAACTAATCACAACCTAAATACACCGATAATCGCCTTTTACTACATACTAGGGATAAACACAGTTGGCACATTTTTTTTAAATCCCAGACCAACTTAATATTCAACCATAGTCTCAGAATGAATTAAATAATAAGCTATTTAGGAAAGGACTTTCGTACTTTAGGGAGTTAGGATCTATAAAAATTCAAAGTATTCTGAAAAAATAAAACAGGCAAAAGAAAATCAAGGAATCTCAGCTTACTCTACTCAAGATCAGTTTTTCTATGATAAAAATATATCAGCAAACGAGCAAATGTTCTACGTTGTAGATTTTATGCAACTTATTTTTATTACTTTTTCCTTCTGACGCTCTCGGAAAAACAAGAAACGTCGTGAACCTCCATTTAGTTTAAACACCGTTTTACACTTTTTTGATTAAAATATTTAACGTCTTGTGTTCGAAATTATGTAGGTTATTCCAATTTGGCGTATATTTCAAAACTCTGAAAAGCTTAGAGAATTTACGGGAACTCTGTTCTTGGAATTTTTTTCAGACGATAGTATGTCTGGGATGCCCATTGTTTGTCTGTGTAAATATTTTGAATTTTTTGCCAGTATCATTCACTAGACACTTCTATTGGCTTCATCTGTGACTTCAGTGTTAAGCCTTAGAATAATATAATGTGTTATCCTTTATTTATATAAAAAAAAAGGAGTGTGGTATTTAATCACGAAACTTGAAACACGAATAAAGACTGCATTTCGAAATCACGCTACCACGAAAATATTTTACACGAATAAATACTTGCTCGAATTACCACGAAAGCACGCAAAAAATCCGTTCAACTGTTTTACTCTAATATCAAAAAAAAATCTTATAATTTATATAAAAATAAGATGCTTTGCTTGAAAAATTTTATAAACAGCTTACATAAAGCTTGCGATAGCGACCTAAGCGGGTGGTATTGACAAACCGAATCGCGTACGAAAAGTTTTTAATAAATTCAGGCGTGTTCCATATAAATCATATAGCATCTCCAATGCAGAATTTGTGATATTGGAAATGCTAATACCGTTATATTTGATATTTTTGTAATGTCATCTTTACTTATATAATTTAAGAAACACATATTTTCCTATATTTAGATACCGATGTGTCGATGTCAAACTCAGCTAGCGAAATGTAATGTATATTTTGTCAATCTCCCGAGTTTCAGAAACAGTAGGTACCTACTTTTTTGAGACGTAGAGGTACTTTTTATCTTTTCTTGTAACTCTTACATCGTTCATGTAAAATAATAATATGACGCTCTAATGATTATTCATCTAGGACAAATAACAAATAACCTAGCTCAATTTGCATTTATAATAGGTATGTACATTTTACAAAAAAACATTATTTATTTGTAGGAATAAGATATTCCTCCGTCTCTTCCATTTCAAAGAACAAATTACTTTTACTTTCATAATAAAATACTTTTTTATATAATTAATTTGAACATTTTAGTTTCCTCGATAAATGTTACCTATGTACATTGTCAATTGCTAAAATTCTCCCTTATTTTGCAAAAGTTTCTTTAAAAATTTTACAAATTATTAACATCACATCGTCTTACATTCACAAATTTCATTAAGCTTCTTCGAAATTATAGTATAAGTAAGTAAGTTAAGGTAATATATAGGATTACGTACCCGACATCAGAATTGAACTAACAACGGAAACTAATTCATTATTCCACTTGATTCGGCCGGATCCGCAATAGGCTGTAGCGGTGCATAAATCACTTCATGAAACAATAAATTAGGATTGTTTGGATTGCTAACCGAAACCTAAGTTAAAACAGACAGACGGTTCTTAATTTAGATGTCGGAGAAGATTATTGCTCAGAAGTGTGGTGTCTAGTTTCTTATTTACTAAATACGTATCGTACATGGAGGAAAAATGCTCTAAAGCTAGTAAATTAAAGGTAATGTTCAGAATATCCATAATGCATTCCACCAAACTGGATCACAGAATAAACTAGTCAGTATATCCATCAATCAAAGTCTTGATTGGTTAATCTAAGTACTTATTCTTGCTCCCTACTAGAGGGTGGCTCCAAATACTACTGTGGTATCCCTGCCTGTCGTAGAAGGCGACTAAAAGGGCCTTTAGTGTTTCGGAGTGTCTGCGATGGGGCCCGCATTCACTTCGTTTAAGCAGCCTCAGAGACGACGACACATGGATCCTCTTCCGCTAAATAGGATAGGGTGACACTGTGGTCAGACCGTCGTAAGCAACTTCGAGGTGTTCTGGAGGAGAGGTTGCCTCACTTTCAAGATGGGATGCATGGATCGGCTGCAGCGTGTAGTGTAGATTTCACGAAGAGTCCCGTAGTATGGAGCTCGAAATCTGCATCACGCCCGAAAAATAAGCACCGTGAGGTTTAGTCGGTAGTCGGTTTAGTAATGTTTTTCCCAGACAGTTCTGAGCCCGACACACTCTCGTAGGCGGAACCCGGCGGTTTACTTGGAAGATGTGTAAAAGCATTAATCACTTTAAAAAAACAAAAATCTTGCATTGCATTTAGTTTATAAAATACCATCGAAAAATATAGAAGTAGTGTGACTTATAAATTTTAGTAATAACTTAGATCTATCAGTTAGAGGTCCTAATTAGGTCTTGATTTTGATGTCTCGCTTCTATTGAGCAATACATGTAATGGATTAAGATAGATTAATCCGTATAGGCATAGTTTAAAGACAATGCTAGATTTGCGTTGAGGATTTGTTTTAATTAATCAAGAATTAAGCTTACGTTGCCTCATTACAAATAGTTAGTTGTTTCTTTAATAAGTTACTCTATATTATCATTAAAATAATGCTATGCATAGCAGATTTAAACCACATTAAACTTCAAAATCGCAATGCAACAAAAATCTCGAATTGGATTTCTAAATTAAGATTCTTTCGTCGTCTTGCTTTAGCTGCAACTACTTACATAGGTACATATGTAAGTAGTACTACTTGACACCTTAGCACAATAACGTTCGTCGAACCTACCCGACAATTGATTTTATCAAATCAGAAATCAATTGTTGAAGGTACGCGATCTGTGTCGATATTAATCACTGAAAACCAGACAGCGGCGTCGCATTCTAAGCGGTAGACACATAATGTGCAAAGTTTATTGTCATGTATACTATTACACAAGCATCCATTGTTTGGGCAATGCTCTGTTTGCGAACAAACAGTCTCGTTTATTTAGATTCTCCTCGGGAATCAGAGCAGCAGATACCACTGTTACCGTTCGCCCCACGGTTATAGTATAATTAAATAGTTCAAAACCCATTATCCAAGTGGATATCTGGGATAGTTCGCATACTTTCTGGGGAATAACTGCTAAAGAGCCACTTTGAACGTTCTTCGTGTAAGTTTGGATTCACTAGAAACTTTCCAATTGACACCAGTTGCAATATCTGTTTAAAAATAAAATATTTCGTATTATATTACGGACCAAAAATGTTATTAGTAGTTGATTTATCATAATAGACAAATAATCCAAGATATTTTATGTACAGTAGGTACATGCTTTGCTATTTATAATTTGTGTATTTTTAGAATTTGTAGAGACACAGATTGCTTATCTAAGTGTTTATAGAAGTAGAAAACAATTTTTAATGCAAATTTTGCATTAAAAATTGTTTTCTATCTCGTAGAGACAGAGAAACGAAAAAAAGCATTAACTCATTACTTTTGTAACATTTACACATATTATACACTCAATACTTTTTTTAGTACACTCTGTGTTATCTTCTCAATATTGCCTTTGCAGCCATTTAGCAGATATTATGTACTTGTTTAGCCGTAGCGCAAGATCGCGTCCCACTTTCTGTAAGCATCCGCCACCAACCACAATCGATAGCTACCTTTACAAATATACCACCAGAATTTTAAACAGAACACGATCATTTTCCGCATTCAAAATGACAATCAGATGTAAACTCGATCCGGGGAGGTATGTAAACATCAAAAACGGGCCAATTACGAAAACAAACTGGTCTGAAAGCGTCATTCCAATAATAAGGCTCCATCCACAACATTACGCATCTGGTGACCGGCCGAAAGTCGGCACAAACGGCAAGTTAAGTACATCTGTGGATGTGAGCACGCCGGACCTTTAACGAAATTATACGGGTTACGGGCCGCGTTCTGATAATGACGAAAACTGGCGAAGCGCAAACATGGCGCACCTTAATTGATCCGTAGCAAGCTTAATCGTATTTTTTGAGGACAGTTTGTTTTTCTTTTCCTGTATTTTTAACGTTAATGTTGCCTTATTTTTATCTAGTAGGCCACTTCTGAGGTATCACAGCTAAAGGCTTGGGAACGATGTCAAAGCATTACCTTCAGTACATAGTAACAATGAAACTGTAAGTATATTTTGGGCGATATAGGTATCACGTATAGCGGGCAATAGTATATTGTATTAATAAAAGACATGTTGACAAGCTCGATGGCGCATTTGGTAGTGATCCTGCCCTATGCGCCAAGAGTTGTAGGTTCGATCCCCACCCAAGACAATATTTGTATGATGATTACTTGTGTTTGTTCTGTCAGGGTGTTAATATTGAATATTTAAGTATATATTTGTAATAGCACTGTTGTTTCTGATATCCGTAATACAAGTGCTTAAGCTCGGAGTCAGATCAATGTATGTGATGTAGTCTGACATTTATGTTGCTAATTTATCGTTTTATACCCGCTTTTAAAAACTTCATTTAACTTTTTTGGTCTTACATATGTAGGTACTTATAAATAAATTTATCAGATGGTAAATATACAACTTATAGTCACTGACAGTGGTCTGAAACAACTTCACGTTATTCCATATTTTGCGACCCAAAAAGCGTGGGGTAGATGTTAGGTAATATTCAGTTATTTACTGCCTTTCAAAATATACCAGTAAGTGAACAAACTACAATTTATCAGAGCATCCATCTTTCTTTCAGCCGCTCAGCTTCAACAAGGAGGGAGTGGTCTAAAAGTTGAAAACATTGCTATCCGTAATATCGATGGTCTGACGTTTTCACTTACTCCCTCCCACCCGAGATATTAATAAAAGTAGAACGCATGCGTGTTTTTTATTTTCTATATCATTACAATTTCAAGGACCTTGCAACCTCACGATTTGGAGGCAGGTGGACAAATAAGGGAAGAAATGGCCGCCTTTATGAGGGTCCCGTTTTTCCCATTGACCTACGGAACCCATTACAATGTTGGGTATTGAAGTGTAGAGTCAGGTGTGTCAGAACTATGCCGAATTTGCTCCAGATAATATTGGGTTACTAAAATAAGAATTTTATATTCCACTTCAAATCGCATGGAACTACTTACACAGAGTATCTTTGTACTATGACTTCATTCTGTTAAGTCTTTAATGCGTCTTTTGATATTAAGTTTCGGATAAAATCGATTTGTAGTAACTTTTGTATTAATTTATTAACGGATTAGTAAAAAATATGGTATTTTAAAATTATATATGAATTATCGTTTGCCATAAAGACTTACCTACATATATTATATTCATTTTATAACTACAATTTAGCATTTAATCCAATTTGACTTTTTTTTTTTGGCTAAATGTGATGGTGGTGAAGCTTGCTGCACTTTTGACTCTGCCTTCTCCTTCTTCTGATGTTATTATGTACATATTTATTTTAGCTGCATTATATTATAAATGTAACCTATTCAGAATATATTTTTTTATGTCTTAAAAATACCAAAATTATATTTCATAAAACGTTTAAGTGCGTTCTTGGGTGAACTTAAAGAGGATTAACCACTATTGAGGATATTAGTAGTAGTCCTATCACTTGTGGACGTCATTAGGATGTAATGATGACGACGATTATATAACCATTTGCGGCATAAACGCATTTTATTAACGGTTTATTTTCTTCACATGCTCTAGACAATCAGAGTTTTGGGTTCACAAACTAAAAGGAACGTGTGTTCGATCCTCGGCAGATCCACAATTGCAGAGGCCGGCTGGTAATTGAAAGCAAATAACCCGCGGCTGCGCTGAGCGGGCTTCTTCTTCATTGTCGCTTCAATGAGACGTTAACAAAGCCTTTCTTAAGAGATCGAGCGCAACGACGATTTTTGCTTTAAAAATATTTGGTTACACTAAGCCTTTAGTCTTTTTACTTTCTTTAATACCTAAATCATATGATATCATCACCCCTGTAATGCTTAAGCGGTAGGCAGTCTAACGAACGAGTTGGTATACACCAACATGGGACAAACTTAAACAATTAGAATAGGGATATTTACTTATTAACGTTAATATTCTTACACATACTAAGTACTGGTTACATTATATTGCTATAAGTGCGGTGGTAGCTCAATGGCAAGGACACGCGCCTCTTAACCGAGGAGTGCGGGTTCAAACCCGGGCATGTACCTCTGTATTTTTCAAATCTATGTACGTATTTATTATACCACTAGCTCGACGGTGAGGGAAAACATCGTAATGAAACCTGAAAATTCAAACAACTTTGGATTTGTAACCATGATCCAAAAATTGTCTGGTTCCCCTATCTTATGGTTACGAAGGTCAGATCGGCAGTCGCTTCAATGTAATTACCAGTCTCGCTAAATCCTGGATCATGGTCTAAGCGGACCCCGATTAAACACGGGACATAACGCTAGGAAGATGATGATTGCTATAATGCATTGTTACATTTTCAAACATATTACTTGTTTTGATTTAGTGATGTAATATTTTTGCGATTAATCGACAGTTTTTAGTACTATCGTTTTGAAGTTAATTAGCCTTAAAAATAGTATAGTATAGTCCCTGAAGGGGAGGCAAAGACAAAGGGACAGCAGGCCCATTTAACCACATTCAGCCAAAAATAAAGGTTAGATGGAAAATTTGTATAATTGATCGGTTTGCAAAACAATAAATGAGGTGGGATTGTACCCAAGATTACTTAAAATATCCTATATTTGGAGTGCTGCGTACCTCCTTTGCTACTTCTGTTATAATGGATGAAATAAAGACTAAAGACCAAGCTATTAATTTGCAGCTAATAGGGTCCTGACTATATTATTATTGGTAAATAACATTGTATTGGCCATTCTTGAACACAAAATATGATGATAACTGTAACTATGCAGATTGGCTTAAACAGATTTAGATGCTTCTATGAATATCATTTCCATTTCCCTGTAATTCCAAAGGAGCCAAAGGATTAATGCATTATTATCTATTTTTGATAATAAATTCAGTTATGACTAATCTCAATTTGTACAGGCTGGCAGGTTAATGGAACATAAACAGCTCGAGGCGAGTCGTAACGATCCAAGCCAGTTGCAGCCATCTTCATTATCACTTCAATAAGTGAGTGTAATAAGGCGTCGCCCTAAGCGCGCTTCGTTGTAACAGGAAAATTTGGCCAATGGCATTTTCAATTTTAAATTTTGATAAAATTAAAATCTCTTTCGGATTACCCCTTTTGGTTTCAAATTGTCGTGCTAATTGCAGAACGGCTTCTTGAAGTCACATTTTGCTTAATTAATAAAAACTAAAACAGTATTAGATATACAATGTAATTTTAGTATGTATTGAAATATAAAAAAAGTATGCTAACTTTTAAAAATCTCGAATCAACAGCCTTGAAGTAAATCCAGACTTGTTAAATAAAAATTAATGTCCAAATATATTTTACCAAAAACAAAACACAGTACGAGAAAAGTGATAAAAATATCCGTGTTATAAACAATAACTAGTTGATTATCAATAATAATCGATTACTCAATTGTTTACTTAATTATAAATATCTAATATTTTACAGTTGTAATGTAAATTATATGACTTTCAAATCCAAGTAAAATATTTATAATCCATTATTCAATTCATACTTCAGTGACTACAAAGCCTAGTTATTATCTAGCCTTGAACCTTGAAATACCATTCATACCACAGTAACAAAATAGTACAAGAATATTTAGTAAAATATCTCTTTCAATCAAAATGTTTTTCAGAAAGCCCTGCCCTAAGCCCAACCAAGGTACAAAAATGTTTTATCAATAACAAATAATTCTGTTTACATCCAATATCACTTATCGAATCATACAATGTACCTTGATCAGAAAAATGAGAAATCTGAAGGCGTCATTCCAAGATTAATGGCATCTTTTATGGAAATCGCGATATAAAAAATTGTTTGTTTTCCTTCCGCAACGTAACGGCTTTTCGTGTTTCTTAGATCAGTTTTTCTATTCGACGTGATCACTTCTACTGAAAGTAACTTAGATACACGAATTCGTCTGTGATTTCCAAAGAACTATTGATTAATGGAGTGGAGTCTTTTATGATAGTATCGTATCAATTTCTTAACGTCAGTATTTCTAATAAATAATCACACATAAGTACCTACTATTTTTCTGTGGTTCGCTAATACCACCGTTATAGAGCGTTCCAGGATTTGTTTTAAAAGATTTAAAAATACACTCTGGGCCATTCCTCAGAGAGGAATATTATATTTTACAATGTTCATCAAAATCAATTACGCGTTCTAGTGTGTCACTTAATTAATATGCGTAAAATAATGTTAAACATTTTTGGGTTTTACAACGAACTTTTTCTAGTATTATTGAATTCACACTTATTATAGTTATAAGAATTTGGCATCTATAATAATAATAAAGGAATTGTAAAATTATCCTAACCTAAATTCTCTAGGCGGCTAGCATGAGTGCTTTTTCTCTTCGGTTGTGTCCGTTTTCTTAGATAAACTAGACATAATGAAATAAGCCATTTTATATTAGTTAAGGTGGTTATGGTCTTATTATATATATATTTGTATATATTTTTTTTAACGGGACGAGCAAATCAATAGCTATAGTACCTATGACAAGTGATATTGACAGAAGTGTTCGTCATGAGTGACGCATTTTAGTGGCAAATTCAAATCGGCCAGGTAACCGCTTAAAGAAAATCCTAAATCTTTTCGTACTTAAAAATCAATACCTAAAATATTTCTAATACAAGCCCGTTACCTTTGATCTTTACATTTCATCGTGCTTCTTTTATATTGCTCCTACATGGTCCCTTTTATTAAATACACCGTAAACATAAAAATAACGTCAAATTTCGTGCTTAATATCAACCATACATTCATAACGACGTAATATAGTGCTTGTATGTAATTCTATTTTAAATCTGAGTTAACAATCAATGGATCTTTAATTGTTCCAGTTTATAATTTAAATTTATACATCTACTCACATTATTATAGCGGCAAAATGTTAACATCACATAATACACGACTGGATCATAAATGAACATGTCCATGACAGAAACATTTGCTCCTAGCGGCACTAGAACCATCCTTTGTCATCAGGGTCTCTTATCACTAGACCAAATCGCCTCACAAAATAATTAATAGCGACTTTCAAATCCATAACACATAACAAAATATCTGTATATGTTTTAAGGATATGGATGGAACTATAACTCTTAATTGGCATATGCCAATGTATGTAATAAATTTATTAAGGGAACATTACAGCAAATAATTAGAAACAATTTCTCTGACCTGAGGCCTGAATAGCTCCAAGATCCTTGAGCTTTACGCAAATCGCTAAACCAATGAGACATTGTAATCTAAAGCCTACCGGCCCCGGAAGCGTTGGAATAAACGACCCCAATTGTTTCAAATACAGAGCCGAGGAATAATCTAGTAACTGTTGACGTCTTATTAGCATAGTTAATGGTGGATTTTGTTTCAATTAAACCTGACTGCTTTACAGGGAAGGGGATAATTAAACGTCTTTCACATCTTGATCGAATTAAGTTACTTTTTTAGAACAATTTTCAAGCTTTGTTGTGTATAAGACTACAGAAAAATTGCTGATAATTAGAAGATAGCATAATTTTTAAGATATTATCATTGTACAATATTGGAATTTTGGAACCGAACATTTTCCATTTATTTTTCATAAGTTATACAGTTCTTTCCATTTATTCTTTATAAGGTGAGGTTAAGGGGGCCTGCTGCCCCTTTGACTATGCCTACCCCTTCGGGGATTGTGGCGTGAGATTAGTAAGTTTTTAGTTAGTTTGAAAGTTTTATATTGCTATCTGGATGAGGATATTCATAGATATTTTGGGTAGCCGCTTTATAATTACAGTAATTGTATTGTAAATTGTAAAAAATTTAAAAAGATATAATTGCGAAAAAAGTTCCTCTCACTACCCCTTTCTGTAGTGCATGTAACAGATTTTGGAACAACCATTTATACATCTACCCCATCCATTATTTTACTTTGATTGTGTTGTTTCAGCAAAAAATACAAATGATAACATAGGTATTACCATTTTGAACTATCTGAAGTTAAGCAATACTACTGACTTTTTAAATGATTACTTACTAATGTTTTATTTCTGTTAGTTTAACTCAACTGGCATCACAGTCAATGTTTGCATTTTTCTATATCATTTAAGTATACAACATTACAATTTTGCCATAATAGCTAAAATATTTGGCTAAAGCCAAAATATATCGGTCAGACATGATATGGCTGGCTTCAGAACAAATTGAACGCAAGTTAATTCGGACCTCATTAACTTTAGAGCCTCAATCTCATTAAAAAACAACGTTTTCGACAACAATCCGCTTGTTGTTGATAATTGAACGTCATTTGAGTATGTATAACGATGGAGATTTAAATGGGGCAGCATTTTAAAATGTATTTTATATTAAATGGCAAATATAAATTCGTTTTATTTTAAATTTAAAAGCATTCATTAAGATCTAAGCTCGCAAATGTTCATTTCAGGTAAAAAGTCGGGTACTCAGAAAGGTTTAATTAAAGATGCCCCCGGATGATTGAAATCTGTCCAAACCAAATAGGACTAGCGTATCTTTCCGGAAAAGGCAAATTAACTCTTGGTTAGAGGGAAAAAGCAATTTGAAACGAGAACGTCGGTACTTTTGTTTTTAAAGGACAATCTAAATAAAATAGCCGAATTGTAGATCTGTGGTTACAAAAACCTGGTACGTGTCCTGAATCTTCAATAACTTGATAAGATTTCAATGAACTTTAATTTCTTTAAGAATGGCTTAACCATTGCAACAAAAGGAATTCTGTTTTTTATTTTCTCATGAGTAAACCTGCAAATGATAAGATTTAAATTGAGTTATAGCTGAACGTAATTTCCCAAAACTGTCAACTATCGAAAGATACAAATGGTAAAATATGACCAGAAACCGGACAAAGGAGACAGGATCTCTGGGCCAATTGTAATAAGTTGAGATATGGTTTTAAAAATTCTTTATTTTTTTTCGTTTCAAAATGTAAAAAATCAGCTTAATCCAATATCTGGGAGACGAGAAATCTTAAAAACATGTTTTTACTAATGAAATAGGATAACGATGACTGTGAATGACATAAAAATTGAACAAGAAACGTTTGCAGAAGATGATTGATTCAATCAAAGTGATTAGATACATTTCCTATTAGCTACGTAATGTCAACAGAATAAAAAACCAAAACATCAACTTAATAAAAATAATTATTATATATAATATAGTGTAATCTATTTGCTAGTTTTATTACATTCTCCCACTCAATACAATACAATAAGAATAAATAATGCAATCGCAATTCAAAAATCGGCTATTTAGTATAGGTTGCTGTCAATTTGTTGAATAACCTGACTTTTACTAAGTCTCAGATTTATCTCTGCTCTCATATTGCCAAAGCCCGCAAAATTTTTTAGGAATGGCTTAATAATACATAAGCTCTTAATTGACACCACTTTCTTCTTTTAACATCTAGGCTCAAGTATGTATGAACCCGTATCCGTTACCTTTAAATAAATAAATATCAGACTACATCACATACATTGATCTGACACCGAGCTAAGTAGCTTAATTACTTGTGTTACGGATATCAGAATCAACAGTGTTATTACAAATATATACTTAAATATTGGATATTAACACCCAGACACAGAACAAACACTAGTATTCATCACACGAATGTTTGTCCTGGGTGGGGATCAAACCCACAACTCTTGGCGCATGGGGCAGGGTCACCACCGAATGAGCCATCGAGCTTGTCAACCTTTGAAAACATAGTATTTTTGCAGTTGGGATGAAACATGATTTTTATCGTCATAAAACTTTCTTACGGCCATTAGTCATATTTTTTTTAGGAACAAATTTTAAAGCTTATAACTATTTCTTAGGGATTTTTGTTTGGGAATACTAAATTAGGTAGGTAACTCTAAAAAAGTTAGTCAAAATTTCAATTACTTCAAAATTAAATACCTAATGTATTAATATTAACACCAATATTTTATTATTATTATGATTTATATAACTCCCAATTGATGGTATCGTATTTATAGGTATTGCAATTCACTGTTTGCAAATATAGTAGGTAAACTATGTAGTATTTATCTGTTTGCTATTTTGAACACATTTGAAAAGCTCTTCTAAAGCCAAGTCCAAGGTTTGGTATTCTAGCATTAACTCGATGGCCCACAAACCTGAGATTCATCGGCTTACCAAGCTTTCAAGTCACTGTTTGATCGAGAATATTGCGATGTGGTTACGAAACCTAGTAACTTGGAAGTATCATTTCTCTAATGGGGCCACTATTGAAGAGGTAAAGCGAACGGTATAGAGATATTGACTTCATCGAATTTCAAGATAGCCGTCTCTTAAAAGAGGAAGCAGGAATATCCAGAAAATGTTCTCATATTATATCTTTAAGCAAAATAAGTTTTAATTAAAATAGCCAATTATTTTTTTTCAGTTACTTAACCAAACCCCCAAAAAAGTTAATATTAGCTATGTTTTTGGGTTTGTACACCCAAAAACTAGGGTTTAAATTCTTGTGTGTAATTTGGAAAGCAGTAGTCCAGAATTTTAATTTAGCTGAAACTAAGTAAGTATTTGTTGAATATTAGAGGTAAAATACCATAGCGGTGGTAGCTTAATAGTAAGGACACGCGCCTCTTAACCGAGGAGTGCGGGTTCAAACTCGGGCACGTACCTCTGGATTTTGCAAGTCTGTGTACTGGGTATTTATACCACTAGCTCGACGGTGAAGGAAAACATCGTAATGAAACCTGCAAATTCGAACAACTTTGGATTTGTAACCATGATCCAAAAATTGTCTGGTTCCCCTATCTTAGGGTTACGAAGGTCAGATCAGCAGTAACCAAACTCGCTAAATCCTGGATCATGGTCTAAGCGGATCTCGTCTAAGCACGGGACATAACGCTAGGAAGATGATGATAGTAGTAAAATAAATATTCTTCATTAATCGTATTTGTAAAGCGTATTTTACATAAATAAATTACATAAACAAATATTTTCGACGTAAACTAAAAATTTTAACTCAAAAACGCAAGTCACCGAAAATGGTTTGCAATATCGTAAGCCTGACATCTCAAACGATACGGTTTATTCACCCAGAGCACAGAAGGTGTTAAGTTGGATATTAAAAATGTCAAATTCTCTAAATTTCCTTAGGATATTAGGCGCCTTTCTCAATTGTTGACTGTGATATGAAATACCTTGGTCTAATATAAATGATTAATGTGCAATACTAAGAAAAACTAACGACTTCGTTGATGCACGCCGGAGTAATATTGTTGTCATTTGAATTTGAGTAATGGAAAGTTACAAAAACATCCAGTAATGTAAGCGAGTGACGTCTTGTATTTTAAAGAGTCCTTGCAAGCTTAATGTATTATTATTATAAATCTTATTATATATACATTACTTTTAACCGTACCAAAAATGAAAAATAAATACCAAGCAACAATTTTTTACATCTGGATACATAATGCATTCTAATGATACATATATAATAATAATACATTAGAATTTATGAACAAACTTAATAAACATCTCAAAAATATCTATTGTTTTGATTTCGTAGCTAATATTTTAATAAATATGGGGTTTTGGGTATGTGATTGTGTAGGCAACGAGCAAGCCAATTGTCACTACTTCTTCACAATTTTCCAACTAACCCAGCCCAGTTTTATTTTTGGCTGAATGTGGTTGAGGGGGCCTGCTGCCCCTTTAACTCTGCCTACCACTTCGGGGATTATGAGCGTGATGTTATGTATGTATGTATTTCAATAAAAATATCAGAAAAATAAAGAAAAACGTGTTCGAAAAACCTATAACCACACTATTTTTTTTCTTTTCAGCTACATAACCCTAGGGTTATAACGTTTGAAACAGCCTTATTTGCCTCTTCAACAAAAAAAAAAGAACAAAAGGTGAAAAAAGATTTCCGCAATCATGTCCCAAATTCAACTATTATACGACCGGACATTTATTAAAGTGCCACTTCATCGTTGTGTAGGCGAGCTTACCCTATATTTTACGGTCAGTCAGCCATCCTTTGTTATAATGTGGGTAATTAATCAGATGTCCTCTTAGGCCAAATATTTTTTATCCTCTTTTGAAGAGGTAAACTTCCAAGGCTATTATAATTAATCTGTTGGGATTTAGCATCTTGTTAAACTGGAGCTTTTTAAAAGGTAATAAAGTCATAGTAAGACAATAATTTCTTTTGGTTTCATCTGTCTATTTGTCAATGTTCTTAAAATAAATTATCGAGTATCTCCTTTGCATCTTTAAAATGATTGGCATTGGTTTTTTATTGCCTTCAAAATAATTTTAACCGCAACTCGCCTCACAAAGTCAATGTCAACATCAGCTTGCAGAGGAAAATTACTACGTTCCGCCCATTGCTCATTCTTATAGCCCTCTTCAAGTACTTCTTAAACGTGCATTCTCAAGACATCAACCTCAGCATTCAGGTTATCGACGACAGATACCCTAGCCTCAATGTCGTCCACACGGGTTTGACGAAGGAAGGACGGGTTGGAAGCTGATCAAGTCTCTTGTTCATAGTATCCTTTAATTCCGAGATATCAGTTCTAACTGGTTACAAATCCTGTTGAATACTATGAATAACATTCATTTCAGCCTGGATAATTGTTATTTGAGCGGAGATGTTTTTAAAAGGTCACCGAAGGAGAGATTTTGGTTATCTTCCAAAGCCGGAGTGGTTGGTGTAGAAGGCGTGCACTGCTCCAAAGGCAATCCAGAAGATGATTTCATGCTGTTAGGAGTATTAGCAGCATGAAATCTACTCAAGATGCATCCTTACTGGTTGCGCACATCCAAGAAGCTCTAGCGGAACCAAGTCTTCTAAAACCCCGCTCCGTAATGCCTCCACAAGGGAAATTAAATTTATTTTTGCGATTGAGCACTCTGGTCCGCCCCCCACTATCTCCATACAACTTGCACATTGTGGTGTAGGTAAACATTTTGAAAACCGTTGGTACATATTTAAACAACGCGAAATAAGTGACCTTTCAACCGAGGCTTGCGCAGTATTGATATATATGTCGCAGTCATCTGGTTGAATCTGCTATTTGATTGAATGACTAGCGCGTTCATTAAATGACGACATTTAATTTAATGACTAGGCCGAACGTTGATTGAACAAGCGTCACTCAATGTCCAACTAGTTAGCTGATTGTAACATAGCCCTTTGAACAGAGGGGACCAACAGAACCAGATGACTGCGACATATATATTGCGCCTTCCCTGAAAATCAAATTGCTACTAGAAACGAGATGCTACCAGACAAGTAGGTTAGGTTAGGTTAGAACTGTGATCCCCCCCGCCGGGGTCCTCGGTTTGTCGTACCGGGGGGGCTTAGTAGGCCCTGACATAGCAGGGCTGAAGCGAAGAAGGACCCCGAGGTGAGCCGCAACTGAACGACTTGCTACCGGGCAGTTGCGGCGGTCCGGCTGTAGACCCACTGCGGCCGGACCAGGGTTGCCGAGGAAGAGGACGAGCTGAGTGTTGTCGTTGCTCGCCTCCCTATCCTCGGCAACCCGACAGGGGCGCGCTGGGTCGCGTCGTGGTGGGTCGCAGAGGGATTGAGCGTCTCGATGCTCTCCCTCTGCGACGACAGGGCTAGACCCTCAATCTGGGTCGCCGGGCGGAAGGCGGCCCCTTCGACGAGGCGCTCTCCGCGTGCCCCTCTGGCTTAGCAGAGGGCACAGCGCGAGAGTGGGCCCACGACGCCGGTCACGGGGATGATCGGCGTCTGAATCCTGGGCGGAGTGGTTGAGACATGCTGGGTGGCCTGGCATGTCTCGACGCGCGCGCGTGCTCGGTGCTGTGCATCCGACGACTGTTGTCGTGGGCTGCACAGCATCGACCACCGCCGCGCGAGGTGGGCCGCGTAGCGCGGCACGCGCATCACCGGAGGAGCTGTCGTATAGTCCCGACAGTGGGGATACAGGCTCCTCCGGGACTGCGCCGCTGGAGGCCACGTTGGGGTTTTAGTCGGTTCGAGTCCGACACACCGCCCTCTGCTTCCCCGAGTAGAGGGTGACGGCTCGTGGGAGTTTCCCCAACTAAAAAAAAAAAAAAAAAGATTACAACTGTGATCCTAACAACACGCTTTCATTAAATGAATTCAATTCAATTAAATGTCGACATTTAATGAACACGCTAGTTGTTAAATCAAATAGCAGACTCATCCAGATGACTGCGATATGACGTTCAGTCAAGACGTTGAACGTTACATTAAACAACTTGACGAGTTGTCCTTTAGTCATTAAATTAAATGTCGTCATTCAATGAACGCGCTAGTCATTCAATCAAATAGCAGATTCAACCAGATGACTGCGACATATACATGGTAATGGCTTATATATATATGGCATATGGTTTATTAAAGAACTATGGTAACGATTTCTATATTAAAGATAACCTAGGATGCAAATTAAAGATAAACAATGATGCAAATTGTTTATTTATTCTTTTCTATTAGAGCCCTGTTTAGACTGAAATTAACACAAGTAGATAAACGTAGGAATAAACTAATGCGTTGCAACGGACGTGGTCACAAGCGGACTCGTCCGCCTATTGCAACACGGCCGAAACGTCAAGGTGTAAGTACTCAGGTACTAACTTATTGCATATCGCGTTTAGTCTCGTCAGTATTGTGTCTAGTAATAAGTAGATTAAATTAAAATTGAGAAATTTAACCATCCATATTTTTATCATGAGGGATCAGCTTTAAAGGCCTTTATTCTGATTATTAACTGTTGCGAAAGATATACAAAAGCCAATAGACCAAATACTATACAAGATATGCATCTGTGAGGAGAAACTAGACCTTCATATGATATTGCGTAACTTCTGGAGGAAAATAATATGTATTATAACACGAGAAGAAGGTCTGTGATGGATCTGTCAATAAATCGTGGTGACAACCGTTCAAATAAGAAGTAAACATTTCGATGCTGACCACAGATAGTGAGTATTGGAATGTTTCCAGCCTACATACAAATGTTAGTCTAGATGTTTGAATAAAGAATATACTTAAGAAACATTGAAATAAATGTATATTTTTTATAAATACATCGAGAAAGTAATTTAAGGATAAACTAAAATTATTTCCACAATCACAGAGTTTCGAGTATGGAATAAAAGAGCAAACATTATATACGTTTATTTAATTTCTTATCACAAAAATAGTTTATAAAATTGTACCATAATCCTAACATCACATGCGTGAGCCATCGAATTTGTAGTTTGTTGTTTTGTGTACCCATCGTATTCGCTACCAGCTTGCAAACCACAAAAGCGTCTTACAAAAAAAGAGGTTTTCTATTTGGTTGAAATCCAAGAAATTTGGATTTCTTCGTTAAGAATACTCATCACGTCCACGTTATTATCGACGTCCCACTCAACACGTGACGTAAGCGTAAGCCCAGCAAGTTAAATTAGCTACAAAACGTGTCTTGATTTTATTATACACTGAGAACAAATCTCGTCAGAACTGTACAGAGTTATGGTAATATGTTAATGAAGGAATTGGTTCAATCGCAGATTATTTAGACAGACGAGATTGCGTTATTTAAAGTCTCCGGTTGCAATTGCACATATTATGCACGTCTGTCTGGAAGGATTTATTCGTGCTACGTGGTTCGTTGAATGTAAAGTTTGAGACGTGGGATTCATCCAGAATAATAATAACCAGAATAATGTTGTATTTTTTGTAAATATTCTTCTTAAGGTTCGACTGCATATTGCGCGCTTTTAAGCCGTCAGCTCAACAATCAACTGATTGAAAACAAAGTATTTAGCATATAATCATATATGAGTATCTAATTATTTTCATCGTATAAACTCACTAGATTCTTAAGAATTACGATACGCTTTAAAACGTGTAGTTTTTAATCCCTTCATAAGTGGGTTATAAACGTTTTTACCGGATATACCTAATATATAAAAATCTTTCCTAATAATGACATGGCACCTTCTTGAAATCTCCCCTTTGTAATCTTTCGAACGATTTCCAGCAATTGAGTCATTTTTCTCTTTTACACACAAGTTACCTTACGCTGAGTCAGCTTCGTCGAGTCCTCCATTAAAAGATTAAGAACAAAGGAAGAAATATCGGAGCTCGTCGAGAAAGGAAATTCCAATCGATATTAATTTTCCAACAAACATAACATCAAAAAGTTAAGATCGCGATGAAAATCGATTAGAACGGATTTACGAATCGTTTTACAGATAAAGTCTATATTTTTTCTTCAGTAATTAAAACGCTGATTTGATGGTTAATACAATTATTAAATTGGTTATTGAACGAAGTTGTAATAAGCAAATCTGGCTATAATGTAATAAACAAACTGTTTTAATTACTTATATAAATTTTACAAGTAACGATATCATATTTAAAAGGGAAGCTCTTGGCTGTAAATTATTTTCAAGGTTTTGTAATGTAACAAAAATTCCCAGAAATGTCTTCTCTAAGAAAAGTCACATGTCTGATATAGGAAATGTCACGAGATTCCCTGGAAAAGCGCTTTAATAACTTTCTTTGTCAAACCGAAAACCACACGTGCTTCTTTCGCTCTGCTGGAAATTTTTATTTTTCGTTCATACTAGGCTTGTTCCGTCGCGAATATAGCTTTTGTCGAATTTCTAAGTAATTTAATAATAATAATATTAATATGACACATAACATAACATAACATAACATAACATCACCCCCATGCATGCCCCTTCAACCACATTCAGCCAAAAATAAAGCCGGGCTGGGATAGATTGAAAATTGTTAAAAAGTGGTGACAAGCGGCTAACCTGTCGCCTACACAATCACACACCCATAACCCGATACCATTAGTCGCCTTTTACGACATGCTAGGCAAGAACCACAGTTGGCGCATTATTTTTAAGTCCCAGGCCAACATGGAACAGTGGGCTGGGTTGGATGGAAAGCTGTGAAAAAGGAGTGACAAGTGGCTAGCTCGTCGCCTACTCAGTCAAATACCCAAAAGCCCATAAACCATTAGTCGCCTTTCACAACATGCTAGGCAAGAACCACAGTTGGCACTTTCTTTTTTTTTGTCCCAGATCAACATGGGCCAAGTCCCAGACCAACATGGGACTAATACGACACACATCTATATAAATGATAGTCCCATGTTGTTCCAGGACTTACGACGAATGTGCCAACTTGTTTGCCTAGCATGTCGTAAAACCTAACTACGCGTATTAGGGGTATTGGGTCTCAGGTTTGCAATAGTGTAGACGGCAAGGCTAGCTGCAATCTACTTGCCACTACTTATCCATTTAACCCACCTAAATTGTTTTGTGTCTACACGTGGTTTAAGGAAGTTACTGCTCGACTACTACTCAGGATACTGCGGGCGTGGTGCTACGTATGTATGTTATGCAGAATCTGTTTGTTAAACGTACACGCTTGTCGATTGTATGTGAATTGCGGTTACCGGGAAAAGAATTGCATTTTGTTAGCACATCATTAACTGGGATGCGAATCATTAAATGACGTGTAATGAAATAATGCAGCAATCAGCCGACAGCAAATGAGAATAAATCGAATTTTATTGCACCGATGGTAAACGCTGTTTTTAGTTAATCCATTTTCGGCCGTGACCACGTGGATGAATGAGGAATATAAATTAAAACCGCACTGTTGATCGGCCTGGAATAGCAGTGAACACAGCGACAATGTATTTTACAAGAACCTGCCGCAGTTTTATCGCGTTAACTAATTAATTTGAAATGCATGAGGCTGCGGTTTTTTAATAGATATTAATACAAATCATTTTGTTGAATCGGATAACTTTCACTGTTCCCTTATCCACTGCTTATGTTCTACTATCGGAACAAAAAAATATATATTTATTTATAAGTTTTTTACTGTCACTGTCCATAAAAAGCAGATATTTTCTGTGTCTTTGTATTTTTTATAGGGATTGCTAAAACGTGCCTCTTCAAGATGCCAATTATTTGGTGAGACTTGATAAATAACAAGAGGCTAAAGTTTCAAGTGATGACTCAACCAGGTGTCAAAAATGAGAGCTTTCCGAGCCCTCGCCAGTAGTAATGACAAGGCTATTCCTAGCCATCATTAAATATCTCCACTTAAACAAGCTAGGTAGCTTGAAACGTGACAGTTCTTAAAAAGTTTATTGACTTTAACTTCTGATAAAAAATGAGGTAGAGGAGAGATTAAAGGGGTTACTGGATATTTTGCAGCTAAATCACTATTGTCCACATTGAAAGACTGATTAAGGCTAATGAAGCCTTATTCTTGTTGCTTGTTTGTTCGTTATTATCAAAGGTTTACATTATTTGGAATTTGGTTCGTTATTTGATTCATCTTCCTAGCGTTATGTCCCGTGCTTAGATGGGGTCCGCTTAGACCATGATCCAGGATTTAGCTAGTCTGGTAATTACATTGAAGCGACTGCCGATCAATTTTCTGATCTTGGTTACAAATCCAAAGTTGTTTGAATTTGCAGGTTTCATCACGATGTTTTCCTTCACCGTCGAGCTAGTGCTATAAATACGTACATAGACTTAAAAAATCCAGAGGTACGTGCCCGGGTTTGAACCCGCTTTCCTTGGTTAAGAGGCGCGTGTCCTTACCATTGAGCTACCACCGCTTGGTTCGTTATTTGATTATTAAATTAAAATCATAAATATTAAATGTAGCGTCTGAATTACTACGGAACTCTAATAACCATATTATATCTATCTTATAGAAAACTGTTGTACAAAACAGTTATATTATCATGCAATTTATTTGGAGTTGTAAAACCCACCGGTGAAATTTATATGCTGTGTCAAACTTTTCAACTAACTCTATCACTGAATGAAATGCGTGGTTTGCAGTCAAATAAATCGCTACAACGTATAATTCTGTTGAAAACTGCAATAAATTCGTTCAAAATTAATTTTCAACGCAGAAGTCTTATCCGTAGTGGATTAATCGCTTTTCGATTTCCAATAGTTTGTAAAGTTAACTTTTTGAGTTATTGCTCTTCAGGAACAGCGCAACCAGTGATAATTTAATTTGCAAGATTCATCCGCAGATGCTTTCTTGTATACACTAGTACACTAGTAAATAAATTCCGTATGCCATTACTTTGTTTTACTCCCACTATGCGGTTAAGAGCGATTTGAGTGTTTTGTAAGACTTTTATAATTAACAACAATAACGTGCGTGTAGCGTATTAATCATTTTAATGTGGATTTTAATAAGGATAAGCTTGAACAAGTGAAAATATAATTGCAAAGATTTATTGTTACACCTTTTTCTGGAAAAAATAGAAAACTAAAATGTATTCATCAAAACTTTTATGAAATCCTTTGTACGTTTGCAATGAAAAGAAAAACACGAAACATTTAAAGAGGCAATTAGCACATTTGCCACACGTAGAAATAACGGAGTGTTCACGGCAAAATTCAGTCTTAACTCAGAGACCAGTTAATATCCTCACATTAAACGAAGCGCCGTCAAGCCGTAATAATTGCAGTTCCGCTGTACTCCTGCAACAGATGATTCACGAAGTTTATCAAAGCAATTTAAGAGGAATAACGCGGAGCGCAAATTAAGCTTTTGACTGAGAGAACGCTCCTGGCAAAATAAGTAACAGACGTTTTAGCGAAATATCAATTTGCTTCACACCTTACAGAGCACAAATCTTACGGATTATGTGAACGATGTAGTTCTTTATAGTCAAGTTGTAATTAAAAAATAATTATAACCGTGAAACTCGTGAAATCATAAACTGAAGAATATCACTGGAGCGGTGATAGCTCAATGGTAAGGACACACGCGTCTTAACCGAGGATTGCGGGTTCAAACCGGGCATGTACCTCTAGATTTTTAAATCTATGTACATATTTATACCACTAATTTATACCAGCAAATTCAAACAACTTTGAATTTGTAACCATGATCCAAAAATTGTCTGGTTCCCCTATCTTAGGGTTATGAAGGTCAGATCGGCAGTCGCTTTGATGTTATTACCAGACTCGCTAAATCCTGGATCATGGTCTAAGCGGACCCCGTCTAAGCACGGGACATAACGCTAGAAACATAAAGATGACAATGTTCAACAATATCACTTAAAATCGACTACGACTATGAAAACCAATATAAATTGTTGGACCAAAATCATTGAAACATTTGCGTGAAGTGGTTTTTTTCTGAAGCAACATCGTACTCCTGATAATCCCACATAAAATTCGAAGCGAATGAATATACATAAAGAACATCATTTTCCATTAAAAGTTGATTGTATTTCGATCGGCAATAATTACGTTATCCCTTAAAGGTTCAATCACACCGATTCTCTTGCAATTGATGTGCTAAAGCTCAATAAAATTGGGGCTCGGAATGAGTGGGATGCCTCACTTTACGTACATTTACCAAATTTATTGTTAGCACTTACACGCATTGGCTATACGTGTTTAATGATCTAAAAGGATCCGATGATCTACCCTTACCAGATGAACAGCATGCGGAATCCTCTTTAAACTTCTCGTTATAAAAAACATTTTATTGGTGCATATTACTGCTAAATTTCTAACTAACTAACTAACTAAACTTCACGCCACTTCCCTAGCGGGGTAGGCAGAGAGAACCGAACGCCATATGGCACGATCCTTACACACCTCACTCGCCTCTTCAACATTCATAATCCTTTTCATACAAGCTCTACGATTTTTATGACTCCTAACATCACCTTCTTTTAATACACGACCAATCTGGTCGTGGTAGGTGAGCCTGGGCCTCCCGCGGCTCCTACATCCTTCCACATTCGCATTGTATATCTGTTTAGTCAATCTTTCGTCATCCATTCTTTCCACATGTCCGAACCACCGGAGCATGCCTCTTCTTACCTTGACTCCGACGCTGTCCTTCAGACCAACTCTCTTTCTTACATCATCATTCCGAACGCAGTCTGTGAGCGATACACCGCAGATTTTCCGCAGCGCACGCATCTCGACCGCGTTTATTCTACTTTCATGCTCTTTCTGCCATACCCAACTCTCGCTTCCATATGTTAGCGTAGGAATCAGCACCGCATTGTGTATGGCGAGCTGGGCCTTCTGGCTTAAGATTTTGCTGCCTAAAAGTTTTCCTAACGCTCCATTCACCCTATTCCCTGCATTCACTCTTCTTTCTATATCAGCGGAGTACCTTCCATCTCTACTAAATGCAGATCCTAGATATACAATTTCATTCACCTGTTCCAGCACTACATCGTCAACCGTTATCCTTGTATCCGTTCTGGTTTCATCTCTTTCAAACACCATAATCTTTGTTTTCTTCGCATTCAAATGTAAGCCTCTCTCCTTGCAATCATCTTTCAATGTTGTGACTAGTTGCTGCAGATCCGATGCCGACTCTGCTAGAAGTACGGCATCGTCCGCGTAGAGCAGGCAGTTCACAACCAGGTCACCCATACGCACTCCAACATTCATAGATCTAATCCTCTGGAGACAATGGTCGAGATATAGGATAAACAGCTACATTTCTAGTTCATAAATATCAAATAGTTTAAACTGGAACACCTAACTAGATAAACTTAGGATCTAAAATAAGTAGGGAATGTCTATTATTGGAACTATAGAAATAAGAATGGCAATTCAATGCATATGTGTGCAAGGAATTCTTGAGTTTGAAGCATTACTTGTTTCAAGTAAAATTTTCACTGGAACGTCGCCAAACCATGATTATACTTGAAACATAGCTGACTCTAGCCAACCTAAAGAAAGACTGGATAGTTAAGGTAAAAATAGCCATCTATCAGTTTATCGATTGTGAAAGTCAAATTATATTTTTGAGTTTTAAATGCCATAATATTATGCAAGATATTTTATTTAATATAATGGCATTTTTGACTCAGCTAGTCAAAAACTTTTTGAGTTGAATGATGCTATTGACTGTTGCAAAACATACGGACCAATACCTACTTGAACAAAAATGTAACAATATCCCACAGTTATAATTCTCATACGAATACATTGAACAATAGAAACATAATGTTACTAAATAAAGAGCATGTATACAAATAATCGTAAATGTAACGTATCAATTACGAGTTTAAATATGAATATTAATTTAAATTCAAATTCGGTTATAAAAAACACTCCTAAATAGTTAATAAGTGGGTACATAAAAATTAATACTACCACCGGTTTGGAAGGTAACTCTATCGAGAAGAAACTGACAAGAAACACGATAGTTACTCTTTTTAATGCCCAATTTTACAATTTTGTTATTATTAATCTACACTTATTAGACAAAAACACTGCAGGCGAACAATTCACTATATATAAATAAATATCAGCCTACATCACATAGATACATTGTGACTCCGAGATAAGTTAGCTTAAGCACTTGTATTACGGATATCAGAAACAACAGTGGTAACAAAAATATATTTAAATATTAGATATTAACACCCAGACACAGAACAAACACAAATATTCATCATACGAATGTTTGTCCTGGGTGGTGATTGAACCCACTACTCTTGATGCATGGGGCAGGGTCACTACCGTCATCATGCGCCATCGAGCTTGACAAACTATGAAGCTAAACGTCATTTAACAAGTCTTCAATATTGTTGTAGCCCTTACTCATTAAAAATTTTACTTATGATCATCACAAAAGAAACGTTATAATAAAAGAAAAATAATATTATAAGGTTACAGATATTTCAAGTATTGTGTATTATTGGCGGTGGATAAAGATTTCTATCTAAAGAAATTGGATTCGGGACACAACGGAGCGCCTGGGCCGCAGTCGTAAAGAGTCGTTGAGAATCGTCTGAAAGGGATATTGATGATAATTCCTGTTTATATCCAATAGAAGAAAAGGGGACAATATCTGCTCAGCACTTAAACCGTCTGCAGGTCAATTCTGTTAACGTCAAAACTGTCGTTATCACTCGAATCGGGTCGTGATCTTTATTTATTAGGTGTAGGTCGTTTAGTGATATTGTCGACTTAGTTATGCCGGTCGGACAGTTTTTTCTTTTCATTTATAGAATTGCTATGAAATCTTAGTGTTTAGGTATTTTAAGAAATAACATCCGTAGTGTAAGAGTTTTTGTTACCTGTTATTTGTACAACCATTGCATTATTTTGCAAATACTTCTCAAAGTGATGAAATAATATATAATGCGAAAGTGCATGAGATTACATCTGGAATTGGTTTAATCTATTTATAATTAAAGATGTAATTTATTTATAGTAGTTGAGGAAACTTTACAAAAAAACAGCCATCATATTAACTTCTTCTCCGCTGGTCGCCGTGATTAAACATACGACATCACAGAATACGATGCGCATTACGATTTCTTTTATATAATTTGTACAAAAGAAAAGATATATTTATTCTAATACTTGCTGGTACCCGTTGCGTCGTTCGCGTGGAATTTGAATTTCACAAGTATTTTCAGAGAGGGAAAAGCTTGAAAGTAAAATATTATCAGAATCGATTTCGCCGATTTGAAGATGCCCTGGAACAAACAGACAGGTGAAAAATATTTAAGCTGGTTTTAGGCAAAGTGTAAACCTTACAAACAGACACTTCAATTTTATTTATTAGTGTAAGTTATTTAGTATAGAAATAGCCTTTGAGAACTATAAAATACTATATCCATAGTCATAAAAACTAAAAGCGAAATATTTCTTCGGTATTAGTACGCACACTTAGTTTGGTTTACTCAAATCAAGTTGAAAGCTTAATACAAGTATTATATACAAGCTTCTACCCGCGGCTTTGCTCGCGTGGTACATCGATAAAACATAGTCTACATGTTATTCGGCCGTATAAGCCATATTATTGTAAATTCTCATTGTAATCCATTCAGTAGTTTTTTAGTGAAAGAGTAACAAACATCCATACATCCTCCATATTAGTAGCATTAAAGTTGGTTTCAATTGAAAAAGAACCTTTCACCCTCGGATAATTTTCACCAGATTACTTTAGGACGCCCAATTTTTCTCACGAAAAATTCCTGAAGTCGTTAAAAATATTTATGTGAAATCAAAGAGACGTCTTAAAATGGGTCAATTTGTTGTTGGGCGAGACATTTTTTCTTTCTTATTTTACCAATGAATACTTACAAATATATAAATGATTCTTTCTTATTATTTTTTTTTACATGTGTTTAGTTTAAAATCCCGTCTTTATGAAAAATTAGTCTATGGTGAAAAAATGGCTTGTATTACTAGGAAATATAATTGAACTGCCTACGCACAGATTTAAATTACATTTTAAAGAGTATCCCTTGAGCAAGGCTTATAATACTATAAAAGTGTTTTTAAGTGACAAATATTTGCTATTATGCATATTTACCTTATATATTTGTATAGCACAGTAGCTTAAGAATATGATAATTGCTATTGATATTTATTGTAAATTTGGCGTTGAATATAGTAACTATCCAGTTTCTTGCCTATTCTTCTCGCTAGAAGCTACTTTCCGAATCCGGTGGTAAATTTTCATTTGTATGTACTGACGATTTTTAAGTGCCTATTTAATTACTTATTAATTAATTATTTATTTACTCAATTAAAGATCATTTTTTTTCATTTAAAGTAAAAGCTTTGAGGCCCTACTTCAATCACGGATTGGTAAAAGAACAAGGACACATCGCCAATAACTAGACGTTGAGGCATCTGCAAGCTCCAACTTGACACGCAACTTACATCTAACATTGACGTAAACGCTCCAATACCGCTCAAAAAAATCTCTCTCACACATGCATAAGGGTGGGGCGCTGTTATATGATAACTTGATTTTAATATATCCGCTAACAATTTTCGAAATAACAAAAAATAGGACTCTTTTTACAAATTATGTCCCTGTCCTCTACTTTTTGATAATGAAGTCTAAGTATTACTTAATGCAAACACAAAGCAAAATAATTATTCCACGAGGCCCGTTCGTTCAGTCTCCCACCATCCTTTACACTTCATTGTACTACGGCAAACGTTATTTTTGCACCAGTTCCTGTGATGCTGCTCACAATATAATAAATTACCAGCCGTTTTTACCATACAATGTTGCCAGTTCTCCTTTGTATTAGTATAATTGCTGCAGTATAATAATAGCACCATCCTTTTCTCCCTTGTTTGGTGCAAAATTAATAAGGACTCGAGTATACTAACCTCACTCAACACAGAAACTAATCTCATCTTTAAAAGGAAAACAAAAAATAGGACGAATGCATAGAGAGGAAGGAATCTTTTATTCATTTCATTTCGTTTTTGATGAACTTCAAAATCTTCAGAAGTTTAATTATTAAATCTTAATTGATAAAGAACATAATTAATGTTTGCTACAATACAAATAGGCTGATCTATTGGGCTATTGGTACTGCCTAATTTCATCATTTATTTTCGATAAAATTACTTACTTTTTATAAAATAAAACATAGATTATAAAAGAAATGCACATTGCTTAATTACAAGATTTCTAAAACATTAATCACTCCATTGATTCCGTAGCATATCGAACAGAAGCCTATCTAACTAATTGTCCCTTGGCCTTTCGCTGGCTTATCCGAAAAAATTAAGAAGTGCCATTTGGCGGAGACATTGATGAGTCACCTTGCAGAAAAATACTCCGGGACATAGGATCGAATGCGGGCTGATACAGGTAATTTATTTTCGGAAGAAAATTCGCATTAATGTCAGAGGCAGGCAATTTATCTTGGCGTAATTCGCGTAAAACGCTTATTGGCTGTCGCGGCCCACGCGAAGATAACATGATTTATATCCTTCAACTAATTATTTTATAGATGCGGCACATCTCAAATGATAATGATCGCTGACGACGCCATTAAATTGACTAAGTGGTGTTTGAACTTTTTGCAAATACTAGTAGTTTTAGTATATTTTTTGATTAATTGAAAATTCATAAAGGCACCAATAGTGTTAATCGAAGTTATATTTTCATTGATCCGTTCCTCAACTTCGTTGACAAATTTATTATAGATATTTAGTAAAAATCGCCTGTTAGTAAATAATGTAATTTCTTATTTTAAATGTTGTCAACAATTATTCATTATCATATATTGAACACTAAATAAAAAATAAGCCAGAATAATTGTTATATTATAAATACAAAAACGATTTCTAGATTTAGGTATGCTTATATGAGTTAAACATAGGTACTATGCTTTGAAAGATTTCGCCCCTTATTTTTCCAACTCGTTCGATAGTCAAATCGATTCGTTGAAAATACGATTAACTGCTAAGATAAACCTGTGTAAAGCTCAAAGCGAGACTCAAATACCTTATATGTCCATAAAAGGAAATTCAATAAAACGGGTCAAAGTGCCAGGAAATGAGGCAAAAGAGACCGAGTCTTTTCCGGGTAACTATGCACCCGTGGATTCCAAAGGTAACTGTGCCTTTGCCATAAAGTGCATACACTAACATTCTGCTGCACAATTTGTACTTTGCTGTCGTGTATGTAAGATAACGTGCTATTTCTGAAATGACAAAGGTAGAGGCTAATATATATATATTTTTTATTGTTATTTAATACAGCTAAGCTGTATTTTAATTGTAAATAATAAAAACATTTATTATCTAACTAGCTTTGTAAGACTTATATCTAATGCTTAGCTTTGTAAACAAGCGTCTTTATGAGAAAAGTCGTGTGTTTGATCCTCAGCCACTGTTGAAATAGATGGCTTGATAAAAAGTTGAGTGCAAAAATTTTGCCAACAAGATGTTTCATATTTTGTAAAATAATATATTTTGTATTTCTGTGAAACCCCGTATTTTGATGTTATTATTATGATTTAATTATGATGAAATGATAAACCTAATTAATTCACTATATCATTTTAAATTAATAACGAAAATATCTAACTAGAACCTTGGCTGAAGCAGACCCTGGCTGGAAATGGGAAGTAACGTTAGAAGGATCAAAATAAAAACACCACTAAGATGAATAATAACTAAACATTTAAGTATAATTATTTCAATTATAGGCTGCTGTAAGTGATGATGTTAACACCGTTGTTTTTAATATTGAAACGTCACGATTTTTTATTTCGCAAAAACTACTTAATAGTTTATTAGATGACTAGAAAAAAATAGTGAGTGACGTCATACACTGACCAGTCCATACAAAATCTATGAAGTGATTGCGTTTTGAAAGCTTAATATTGTCAACATCCCTACCTACAGGGCAAAAATCTGTTACCTTAAAAGTATCATGTTATTTTTCGTTTAATTTAAAATGGATATGATGCAGTAGGTTTTTAAAAGTTCAGGTTTTTATTCATCATGTTTTAATAAATATTAATCTGAGCCCATATTATCGGTGAATTGCAATTTGACTACGGCTTATTTAATTAGTAACATAACTCATTAATAATGTGAAAGGTTATTAATTGTAAGTCTGTTAATTTAATTTCAATTGATAATTAGGTCTTCATTTATTATATATTTTCTATTTGATTGAATTAATTAGTAATTATTTATTCGAGTAGTACACTCAATCACATGTGAAAGAGTGCACAACCCAACTCAATTTCCGTCATATTAACTCTCAAACTATTTTAAAGACTTTTAGAGAAATAAGTACAAAAAAGACTGAAGATTTATGGGGTTTATCAATAGATATTTTAAAAAATATAATACACTCTATTGCCCCTCTTTTATCCATTATATTTAATAAATGCGTTGATGAAGGCACTTTTCCTACTCGAATGAAGATTAGTAAAATTATTCCTCTATTTAAATCAGGTGACAAAAGTGACCCATCTAATTTCAGACCTATTTCAATATTACCAGCGCTTAGTAAGATTTTTGAAAAAGTCTTACTTAATCAAATAGTTATTCACTTTAAAATTAATAATCTATTGCACAATAATCAGTTTGGATTTACTAAAGGCAAATCTACTACTGATGCGGGTGTAGCTCTTATCAAACATGTGTTTGATGCATGGATGAAAAAGCAGGATGCAATAGGTGTCTTTTGCGATTTGTCTAAAGCGTTTGATTGTGTTGATCATCAAACGCTGCTAATGAAACTACGACATTATGGTCTCTCAGACAATTCACTTAGTCTAATTAAATCATTTTTAACTGATAGAACTCAGAAAGTACACGTTAATGGTACAACTTCCTTAGGTGTACCCTTACTTATGGGAGTGCCCCAGGGGTCTATATTAGGACCCTTGCTCTTTTTAATTTATATTAATGACCTCCCTTTCTTTACTAGAGACTTGTGCGAGATCGTATTATTTGCTGATGATACATCCTTAATTTTTAAAATTGATAGACAAAAAAATAATTTTGACGACGTAAATAATGCTCTCAATCAGGTGCTCCATTGGTTTTCATCCAATAACTTATTACTTAATGCAAAGAAAACTAAATGTGTAAAGTTCTCAATGCCAAATGTGAGACAAGCTAGTATTACAATTATAATGAACGATGAGTCCATTGATGTCGCTAATCAAACTACATTTCTGGGCATCACTCTAGACTCAAAATTACAATGGTCTCCCCATGTTTTAAACCTGGCACGAAGACTTAGCTCAGCTGCGTATGCGGTTAGGAAGATAAGAAATCTTACTGATGTAGAGACGGCTAGACTAGTTTATTTTAGCTATTTTCATAGCATTATGTCCTACGGTCTGCTTTTATGGGGATCCGCAGCTGATATCCAGACAATTTTTATACTGCAAAAAAGGGCAATTAGGTCTATATACCAACTTAGACCTCGCGACTCCCTAAAAGAGTTATTTAAGGAAATCAACATACTTACTGTGGCATCTCAATACATTCTTGACTGTTTATTATATGTATTTAAAAACATGCATTCTATCCCTAAAAAAGCGGATAGTCATAACATTAATACTAGAAACAAGCATAAACTGGCTGTCCCAAATCTAAGGTTAAGTAAAATTAGTAATTCATTTGTGGGACAAGGTATAAAGATGTTTAATTTGCTGCCACAGGATGTTGTTAACCTACCTATGCACAAGTTTAAGCGGTGCATTAAAAAAAATCTCATGCAAAAAGGTTACTATAAAGTTGAAGATTTTTTCAATGACAAAAACCGATGGTTTACAAATTATTAATCATTATTATTGAGTTCTAAAAATACTAATTGTATTTTTTTTTTGTATTAAATTCGCCTTTTTATGAAATTAATTATGACATAGCACAGTTATAATAATTCATTTATTGAATTTTAATTATATGACATTGTTTAAAAACCTTTGAGCGGTGTTTTATAGTTGGCTTGTTACAATTCATTTTTATTATTCTCTGACTAACCTGAGTAGTCATGCTCACTAAAAAGTTTCTGGGGTGGTGGCGCTATGTGGCGGGTCGTTACATTCCCTAACATATGGTTGAGTGAAGCGATGGCTGACACATACGTCATGCTTGGGAACAGGTGCCGCCCTTGGGGACTGGTCTGCTCTGGTCGGGTCAAGTTTTTGGTTGTAATTTATATATTTTTATTTTGATACTCTACGACAGGCCCACACTAAAACGTGGTTCAAAGTTAATTATGATTCATACACCTTGTATAAATTGTATTGAAAAGAGTAACTACCGAGTTTCTTGCCGGATTCTTCTCGGTAGATACAACATTCCGAACCGGTGGTAGAATCATATAGCTGTGGCTTTACCTGTATTTGACGATTTATAAGTGTTTCCTTGAAACCTATATAAATAAAGAATATTTTGACTTTGACTTTGACTTTGAAGATTAATTTATCAGCAGTATTTTTGGTATTGCTAGATTGTCGGTAATATAGGAACATATCGATATTAGTACTGGTAATGCTTGTGCACAATACCTATATAAAAAAATATTTAGACGATTGAGATGAGTTCTAAAATCATAATATAAAATCTACTCATTATATAGAAAATAACAACATAAGTACATTCTTTTTTTTTGTCCCAGATCAACATGGGCCAAGTCCCAGACCAACATGGGACTAATAGAAAATAATTTTCTCTAAAATTATTTTAATGCAGTCCACACATTTACTCTGTGAAATGTCTCAGAAGGCATTTATTCCAACGGACATGCATCGACGTGGGAAAAGAGTGGGTGCTATTGAAGCGCGAAATTGGAATATCATTACCATGATAATGCATAAAACAGGTCATGCGAGTAAATTCAATGAAACAGGGTAAAGAGGCAGCGAAATGACGTGTACTAATGGCCGTTATGGCCGCTTTTCTCCCACAATTATGCACTCGCGGAAGCCGCAATGCAGTTTGTGTCACTTTGCTGTTTAGCGAGCACCCTGTACACTGGCTGAGAGCAGAACAGTATACTATCCGGTCACTACCGCAGTAACAATGTCATCCAATCGGCTGGCTATTTAACTTGTCACCTTCAATAAGTAAACAGCCTTTTTATATAGATAGAATAACTATCCCATGTTGGTCTGGAAGTAGAAAAGTATATGCCAATCGTGTGCCTTGTCTAGCATGTCGTAAAAGGCTACTAATTATATGTTGGGTTTTGGGTGTGTAATTATGTAGGCGACAAGCTAGCCACTTGTCACTACTTTTTCACAAGTTTCCATCTAACCCAGCCCAGTTTTATTTTTGGCTGAATGTGGTTAAAGGGGCCTGCTGTCCCTTTGACTCTGCCTACCCCTTCAGGGATTATAGGCGTGATGTTATGTATGTATGTATATAAATTTCCATCTATTCACCCCATCCTATGCATTTTTCCTATAATGTGCCTTTCCTAAAATACCAAATGAAGGCATTGCAAAGGATTTATAAAAGCGTTATTATTGTTTTAATAAACATTTTTTAAAACGAAATGAGATATCGGACATGACGGTAAATGAACTTTCCATGAAATAAGGAATGAATGTAACTTTCAGTTCTATTTCAGTAAGTGAATTTATTAAATTAATATGAAAGTTATTTATTACATAGATATTAAGTATTTTGATGAATGAGCTACATAAACAATGCTGGAACACAATATTAAAATTTGATTAACATTTAGAGCTTCCTTTATTATCTGGCTTTGATGTTACATTTTTTGTGGACAGAAAACGATGTCCATTGTGAACAGAGATTACCCTCCAGGAAGTTATTGGTGGAATCATTTGCATCGTTATGTCACGCATTTGGAATAAACAATTCTGAATTTATCAGTGAAAACCGCGCCTCTCAAGTTTTATTATTTCCTTTTTTTTGGAGGGACGCCAAATATGTCACCTAAATTTGCGTACAAAATAGGCCTTTTTGATTCACGATCTTTGTTTATTTTTTGCAGTTAATCAACTGTTTTTTGGCCAAAGATGCTTTTCTTTTTTCGAGGAAAAGTGTCACCAACTGGGTAATTTGCAATATTGCCGTTTAAATTTCTACAACGCCCTAAGATACGGTTGGCAACAGACGTAGTTCGATCAGGCTAAGGTTAAAAGTGATAGGGTGTTCTAGCCTTACGTATATACGGGTACGTCCATGATATCAATATTACATATTGTATACGATGTCATGATTAAAAAGCCATCGTTAACATTTTACTGACTTGGTATATAAAAAAATACTAAAACACAATGTGAAAAGTTCGTAACGAAAGGTTTTTCATTAAAAAACAACTCCTTTTTTGCAAAGTTTAAAGTTACATAAACTTAGTTCATATATTCATTTCACACTTCTCTATCGACTTTATAGCATTACCTATTACATACTGAAAAAGTATCACCATGCAGTATGTATCAAATCTGACAAACCTCTCATCGTACCTATCAGTGCAGCCTCGAAAAAGCGATCCATTTTTTCCACTTTGAATATCAAGTGTACAATTCGACCCTGTGACATGGTAATTTGAAGCACCGATGTTAGCTGGAAGCGAGCACGTCAGTTTATTATTCCGCCGACGCACCGGGCTATCGAGAGCTAAACACACCGGCGCGGGAGTATTGCCTGGTATTGCTCTATTCCACGCCTCGTGGATAGATCCATCTGGAAAGTTAATTGCCCGACCCACAGTTGTTAGGGCTGCTTTTGGGAACTGACCCGATTGGGTTAGCAAAAAATCCCTGAGAGATGTTTCCTTACTCGAGATCTGAAATGTTTTGAAGTAACCTCACGGAAACTATAATTTGTTTTTGTGGCGACTGAGTTGTGACAGTCGATGTGGTGGTCCGGGTAGGAACGATACGTAAAACGTTACTTAGATAAAATAACTTAGTGTAGCACCATTCGTGTTTTTACTAAATGCTAATAAAATACTAAAAGTGGCGGGCGTGACGTAATACAAAAAACTATTTCACTTGCAATTAAACTATGCTGTTATTGAGTTTATTTTTATTTTATTTTCTTAAAGGCAAATTAAAAGGTATAAATTTTTTTTTATTTTCATTTTATAAAAATATCTTTGAGTAAAATGTTAGATATTAATGTAATTTTATTTAGTAAAAAGTACGCAGATAGCTGCCAAAATAAAATATTGTGAAAACTTAAAACATCACAAAATCACATAATAACCACAAAACACTTAAATTTCCATTGAAACAAACAGTACGACCAACCCTAAACGTAGTCGTAGCGAAATATTCCGAGAATGGTATTGTCGATGCAATGATTTTGTCATTTTTCCGTTTCATTGTTTGTTGTTGGACTCGTGATACGCGCGGTTACAGTACTAGGTCAATCCTGATTGGTTATGAGTTTATACGTTATCTTATTTTCACGCAAGAACGAATTTACATTATAGGCGGATTGAAGATTTGAAGTAGACAGCTGGACTGTATTTAAAAGAGAAATTTCGAAAAGGGTTTTGTTCAGTAGGATAAAACGTACTCATATACCTGCCGAACAAATTTCTGGCGTACTCAATACTCACGGCGTATTCTATAACAAAGCATATTTTAAGAATGCAGCCTACAAAATTATTTTTTGTTTAATATTTTTATGAACTGATGCTCAACGCACTTAAAAAAAATGTTTTAAAAATTTTAATATGTACACAAATAAAGAAAAACCTTTATTAAAATAAACAAGCACTTTAATTTCAGGGGCCAAGTTCTTGTGGTATATTGGAGACTTTTGCTGTAATTTCAACTTGTGGAACTCAGGTTCAGTGGAGTGAGGTCCAATTTACGCTTATTACGTTCTACGTTTAGTTTCCATGGCGCTTTTACGGCTTAGCTTTATGAGGTTTAAAAATAAAATAACACTAAAGCTGCAGTTATAAGCGGTTTTCGTTATGACACTCCAAATACAAATGATAGTCTAGCCCGTTGAATATTAACACCAGAGGCTAAGCGAGAGGAAAGCACTACTCCAACTCCACCGCTAGCATGACAACTCTGCTCCACACCAGACCACAGAGCCATCATACCACCGGGAAGCTCATCTGCATCGCTGCCCTTCCGCTTAGTCTCTGTCAAGCACATAACATCCAGGCGTCTCTCATTCATTACGTCAATCATATCATACATCTCATCTTTCATTCCACCTCTTATATTCCACGTGCCTATACGGCACTCTGCTCTCCTCGTTCCGCTGTGTTCGGCGTGGCGTGAAGGGTGGCGGCCCCCTTCACCGCACTCGCCACTTTTCGCACCGACGAGGGCTCACCGGTACGCGTCGCATTGGGGAAACGCCCTACCCCGCACTGCGGAACAAGTTCGGTCCAAGGTTACAATCCGAGAAATCGGACTGGCAGGAGTCGCGACGAGCACGCCCTTGGCTCATGATCCCCAAAAGTTCTATAAAATAAAGTTGATTATAACATTTAAGCAATTGTCCATCGGACCTTTATGACTCCTAGATCATACACGTCCATAGTTTCCTGAGTGTGCAGGTTTCAAATCGACTGTTTTCCCCTTACCGCCGAGCTTGTGGTATGAATTCGTATTTTTCAAAATCCAAAAGTGAAGTGCGGGTCGTAGCACCCATTCTTCCATTTGATAAGAGTCATCTCACTCTCATCAAATATTATCTATTGATATAATCTGCTGGCCCTATGACTCTGCCTACCACTTCGGGAGTTAGGGGCGTTATGATATGATACCAAAAAATTTTTTTTAATTTTTGTTAAACCTTTTGTAAAAGTTACTTTGATCAAACACCTAAAAACTATAAGTTTTCTGTAAAACTGTGAAATCGGCAAAAAATGTAAAAAGAAAAGCATATTTAGGATTTCCTTAAGTAAAATATTTGTTTCGTTTTACAAAAAATATACGAAAGTCCGATGTTTTAACTGCGGAAATCTCATATACACATTTCCTATATTTATACAAAAAATTATTATACATACTTACATTGCATTATTTACAAGAGCTACCCCTATTGTAGAGGTTCGACAATACAATTTTATCGCGAGTGGCATTGTAAGGCCGGGAAATTTAACGACCTGTAAAATTATAATGAACGTCTTTGGGTGAGTAATTATTTTTTGTTTTTCCTAATCCCTGCGAACGCGTACGAAGGTTGTTTTTTAACTGGCTCGATGGCGCATTCTCCATATGCCAAGAGTTGTAGGTTCTATCCCCACCCCGAACAAACATTCGTGTGATGAATACCTGCTTGTGTTTGTTCTGTGTATGGGTGTTAATATCCAATATTTAAGTATATATTTGTAATACAACTGTTGATTCTTATATCCGTAACACAAGTGCTTACCTCGGAGTCAGAATAATGTATATGATGTCGTTGGATATTTATTTATATATATAATATATTTATTTATTTTAAGCTGTCATTTATTAGTATATCCAGAATAATTTCACATTTTATAATTTTCTAGATTTTTACCTATCTGGACGTGGAAATCAGTATTGAACGATACATTTATATTTAATCGTATAATAGAATGGAATGTATAATAAACAATATATTTAATAACTTACTGAGTTATTAATGTATTAATGCATTAATTTATGTCAGATAAATTGGTTAGACTTGGCCATGTGTTGAAGACATAAATTAAGAATGGATGGATGTTATTATTTTGGATGCATATTAAATTGATATATTTTAATAGAATCGTAGCAAATGGAAGTACTTGATCTCTGCCTACCCCCATGGAAAAAAGGCTTGACATTATGTATGTATGTATTTATAAACATCCATGGCTCGAGTACAAATTACTATGCATCAACATTTGCCCCTAGCGGGATTCGATCCCGCGACACTTGATTTCGTGGCCAGGGTCTCTGAACACTCCACCAACGGACCCGTCAAATAAGAAGGTGTAGGTAGAATCCAATGAGCATTTAGGTGCTTAAAACTTTCTAAATAAGGCATTAAAGAGGGTTAGATAAAAAATTGTGATAAAGTACTGATAAGTGGCAAGCTCGCCGCCCACACAATCACAAAACTATAATATGTATGCCACAATCTAGTAAAACATCTCAAACTCATAACAAAGCAGCCTCAAAGGGCGTTACAAAATCGATTCACACACGAATCATGTTTTCCATGTATCAGCGTTATTGATACGCTGGCTTTCTACAAAGAAAAACGATTTACCGCGGCCACCCCAGCGATGGGGAAACATTTTTTCACTTCTCTTGCATTTTACACTCGATTCCATTACGTTAATGTCAGGAGCAGGGTGACTCGTCACAAAACGGTGAACGTTATGTTGCGATCTCGCGAGTACTGGCGGATGTAAGTGAGATAATATTACAAAGGGCGCCCGCTTCAGTTGTCAAAAATGGTAGCCACTGGTATTGTGTTCTTTTCTTTCTAAATAACAAAGGGCGCGTGTGTCAAATGACGGGATACAGTTCGTTTGAATTCAGCTCGCCGCTGCTGAAATAACAGAAAACCGCATTGAGTAATTGAGTTTTTGAGCTTAGAGGATTTCGGATTTGCAATTAGATTTTATAAAGCCAATCGTGATCAGTCGACTGGTTTGAAATACTTATAATACTTACACCACCATTTGAAATAACTAATGGAAAAATCTTTGAATAAGTATTTATGAGAATTGTTTAGGCTGTGCATTAATGTATACCAGAACAAATCGTATTTTAATTAAAAGAGGCAAGCAGGTGTTAAAATTGCTTAACAAATCTCACAGATATTTTCATTATTTAAATAAGTTACAATTAAGTTAGTAACATAACAGTTACCTTGATATTTCGTTGATAACGTATAAAACGATACCCAAAAATTTGTATTTAATAATTTTTAATTATGTTTAAAAAAATCTTTCAGTTGAAGAAAAATTTTGGCTTTTATGTTTTGATGATCATAATATTTTGTATCTGTTACATGATGCTATATCAAACTATTATTTTTTGCGTCAGATAAGTTAAAAAATAAAGCCTGAATATAAAAGCAATGTTCGCGTACACCAAAAAAATTATCTTTATTCACCGACTTCAAAAAAAGGAGGAGGTTCTCAATTCGTTTTTTTTTTTTAAGTTTGTATAAATAGGAATCCGATGTTGACTCTCAAAAAGATTGAATCAACAGTGTTTTTCGTTTCCTAGCATGTTGTCAAAGGCGATATAGCGCACCGGTGTTGGTTTTGTAATTCACTGGTCACAAGTCAATTGAGATACTTTTTAAAAGCTGTCAAAACGCAATCGCTTCATAGATTTTGTATGGACTTGTCAACATATGACATCACTAGTTCGTATAGTCAACTGACTATATATTATTATAGAATATATATTAGTTTTGGTAAAATTTTAAATCGTAGAATCCATATAATTGAAAATCAAAAAGGCTTACCAAATACAACGGTGCTTTCTTTTACGAAATTGATATTAAAAAATAAAATAGGTAGGTTGATAGTTAATGGTTTTGAAATCTCAATTATGTGGGCGACAGCAAGGCCACTTTTTCACAATTTTCGATCTAATTCCTCATCCATTTTATTTTTGGCGGAATAAAGCACAAGGGGCTTATCGCTTGGACTTTTCTTACACCTTCAGGGATTGCAGATGTGATAGACTGTTTGTATCAACACTATTCGAAGTGTAATAACAGATGATTTATTATAATCTCTACGTACAGTACTGATTAAATTATCCGCAAAGTAAATATATTCTTACATGCTCTTGAAGTGCAAAAAAATTACCATTGCTTTGAATTTACGTTGTCAAATCCAGGAAACATTAAAAAATTATTAAGTAGCAGTTTTGTTTTCAATTTAAGTAAATCTTGTAAACTGCGTTTTGAAAAACACATAAGAATTTAGTATGAGTCATACATCAGAAACCTTTCCTTCAACTGCGAAAAAAAACTCACTATGTCCTTTTGTATTTGGGAAATCTCTTAACTGCGTTTAGAATGAAACTTAAGAATTTTGCTTAAGCCATACATCGGCAACCTTTTTTTCGTCTGCGAAGGAAACACTCATTGTACCCTATATTGAGCACGCGAGCCCCTGGCTTGTTTTTGTGTCCGTGACCGATCCGACCATGACGCCCCTGGGAGATGCTGCGATTCTGACCTCCAAATCTCGCTGTGATTCGGGTCATTAGTTCAACACTTTACGAGTCACCGGCTTTAGAACGGGTAAGCGATATCGCTTTAATTTATTCAGGTCAGATATATCGGTACCTACTTCTCTTTGTAATTGTGCCCGAATTATTTTAACTACAGACATCAACGGGCTTAAAGTTTATTTTTATAGCCAATTTAGAGGTGACGGAGACTGTTTGTTAAGATAACAGTTAAATGAGAATAAATTAAATACTTTAGCGTTAAATACGCATAACTCGTCTACCCTTAAACGATACCCGTGGATTTAGTAAAAGTTATTTTAACTCAGTCTAAATAGTCGAACGTTCAAAACGTTCGAATGTCGTTTAATGTTTAATCTGAATCAAGTGACAATATTTAGGTGCATTTGAAATCTGTGCTTATTATTTAGAGCTAGGTTAAAAAACTTTTCTAGTTTTCTTTGTGCTATAAGGTGATCGCATTTTTGGAAATGTTTATAATACTCTTGTGAATTTAACGTACTGAAAACAGTTCAAAAAGACAAAATCAATTTTGTTATCTACATTATTTTCTTACAGAGTTTTTGAATCTAATACCTAAACTAACCTTGGGTCAGATATTAGATTCGAAAATTACTACCTACTGTTTGCTAATAAATAGACCAGCAGACAAAAACATAATTTCGTGCTAGAGAGTTTCTAATCTACCTACAAAAGAAAGAAAAAAACATCTTTGAAAAAAAAAATATCCTTCTTATTCGTATTAGTCTGTGCGGTGAATCATTACAAAAATGTTCCAATTCATTTTACCAACTGGATACCCATCGCAAAGAGGAAATTTTGAGTCAATATTACGTTAGCATCGTGCGCCGTAGCTTTTATTTGTTCCAATAATCCACTTAGCTCAAATAGGGAACTTCTCGAGTAACAAATGTTTGACCAATAACAAATAATGCCTCTTGACAGCCGGGAAAATCTGTACTGGGCCGACGTGAGAGCCAACAGTGTTTGTCAGTTGGTAACAGGAACATTCTTGTCGTGGGCTTCCTTTCTGAACTGCGGAGTTGCGAAACAAGCGTAGATGTGTTCGGAGTAACACTTGGAGCTCTATTCATTACTGGCACTGCACGGCTCGACTACCTATATTAAGTGTAAGGTGTGCGTGGATAACTTTCCTTGGATAGTTCACGGAGACAAGTAATTAATTGATGAATGGAGTCTTAAAGTTTTACTTACTAAGCTTTTAAAGTAAAGTAATTAAAGGACAGTGGTTGATAATGCGAAACGTTTAATGTAATAAGAAATACTTACTTTTTTACAGATTTTCCAAAAAACTGAATTTGAAATGTGTTCATAAACTGTAGAAAACAAAATAAAGATGATATTTTATCATTATCAACTTTTTCATTAACGCATAGCATTTTTAATACTGGTATGAAATATAATAATAATCCTTTTTTTTTATATTAACAAAAGAATATATAAATGACAATCACCAATTATACTACAAAAAATATATTTAGAACAGTTGTTTATTCCAAATAAATTTCTGCGATGTTTTTTATTCAACTTAAAATATCTTCTCGCATATTGCAATAGCAAGACGCTCGGAATATCCACGATAATGTAAGATTTATTTTATTTTGCGCCGGTCTCGAGTCGCGCCGCTTATAAGGGTATATTATATTTCATCTGATATTGTGAGCCAACGAGTGTCTTGGACTATTAAAATTGTTGTCAAGTTTCAATATTCGGTATTCTATCCCGCTACTTTAAGCTTAAGTTTCACTGCAGGAAGATATATACGTAACAGAACGAGTTCAGAATGCCGCACATTTTGGATAATGCTTTCGAGGTCATACATACCTACATAATTTTAATGCAGTCGTTGGGCGTTGAGTGATAGGTATTTCAGGTATCAGTCTTTCATTTTAAATATCTTGTACAATTGAATTTATTTCTCTATAATGGTGTTAAGTTGATACATTTCGGCATTATAATAAATAAATAAATCTATGTAAATTAACAATTTATTTAAATACATTTAGTTTACTCATTGTTTTAAAAAACGATTGATGGATTGGATCAAATTACCGATATTGTATTTGAATTGAAATCAAAAACAACTTGTCCAAGTATCCTATTCGGTATTGAAGCAGGGCAACAAAAAATGGCCAAAAATGGATATCAAAACCTTTCTATGGCTAGTACTGAAGCTATTCGTATCAAATTGACTATAAGCCGTAAACCAATTATTCTTTTGCCTAAGCATAAGTGTAATGCAATAAAAGTAAAAATTGGCATTCAAGGTGGCTCAGAATATAGGAGTATAGACATTTATATTTTTATGAAGATATTTACCTAACATGTTTATTTATGCATACTTAAATCCTTTATGCATATAACAATAACAGAGTCAATTACGACCATTCTTATTGGTAAAATACATACGAAACAACAGGAATAAAATATTAATGTTAAAATTTTCTAATCATTATTTCTTTAAATCATTTAATACTTTTTCTTTTAAGTAAATAGAGAGTAATGTTTCGTTTAAATAAATACACTGTAATTTTGCCACATTTTTTGTATTTTGACAAATGACAATCGTCAAACCTTGAATTATGGTTTTGCCTACACATTAACGTCTTAACTAAACCTTTTTATAAAAAAATCGACAAACGAAGTCAAAAACTGGAAACGCGGAATAATAGAGAACAAAATCGAACTAACGTGAATAAAAACAAGCGATGCAGCGCAGGAAATGTCTTAGAAATAATATACGATGCATGCCAAGTGGAGGACAGATATCATATTTTATTTATTTTCTTGACCCACTTCTTGGATGCGGTCCCCACAAGATTGCCGCGTACTATCTTCGTCGTGGTACATTTTAAGCTTAGCATTGCATCGATATCACAAATTAATTTAATTTTTACTCTTAGTAATACACGTGCCCATACACGAAAAGTAGTTCAAGAAAACCATTGTAAGAAAACCTGCACGTTACTACAAACATTAATCTGTAACCATGCAGCAATAGGTCTCCCATTTATTTCCAAGGATTGCTAAGATTAATGTCGACTGCTTTATTGTAATCAGACTCGCTTCATCTAGAATCATGGTTATTCAGAGGGTAACCCGATGAGTAATGGGACTCGGCGGTTGTGAAAAGCAACATGTGGTGAACAAGAATAGTTTTAAATCCTGATGGAGAATATGTATAACGATAGCCTTTCTTCTATCTAATATTATAAACATGATGCTTGTAACTAAATAACCTTTACATAGTTAGAGAATCCCCTGCGACGTGTTCCCGGTTTATCGTATGGGAAGGATTTAGTTCGCTCTAGTTGACAGACGCCATAGCTAAACTTTATGATGGGAAACTTTTTAATGTGGTGGATCACAACTACAAACCAGGATTAGCTTCTTCGGTGCACCCCTGATAAAGGTGACTCAGACAATTCGATTAGGTACGACATACCACCTGTATGTTACTGACGTGTACATAACGAGTAGTTAGGACCATCAGTGGTAGACCCCGTGGCAGAATGACGGCTCGTGGGAATTGTCATAGTAAAACAAGTACCAGAATTGTCACTTTTGCCTTAGGATAAATAAAGTGATTACTTCGTAAATTTCCTTTTTTGTCGTTACACCTTACATCATATTATAAGCCAAGTAATAAAAATAAAAATCCTCATTTATTACCAGGTCTGGATTTAGAAATGCGTGAGCGTGCAAGCAGTAAATCCATTAGTTGCCAGTCAAAAATGAACAAATGGCTGTTGGGCCCGACCAGTTGGTCGCGATGTTGATGCGCTGACAAGATTGATAGCACTTCCGACAAACAATATCTCATTAAAATTTCGCTCCAACACGAAAAACAAATTAAATCAGGCGATAAGTTATTGTAATAAATATGTAAGTTTGTGAATTGGGATGTTACCTATTCAAACACGCTTTAACTTCTTCATGAAAGTAAATGGGATCTAGTATACCTACTTAAGTATTTAAAAAAATCCCATACACCTGATTAAATATCCGACACCCATAATCACGAATCAGTTATTTTACTAATTACTTTTATTGTTACTATTACAGGTTACTTAATTAATAATATTATATTTAAGAGTGCTAGAAGAGAGTCTATGGATATATAGAGTAACGGATGTGCAACTCCTGCATTATGTACCTATTATAAATTAACTTCAAAACGTTAGAAAATGGGGCCGTTTCCTCCTGCTCCTACTAAGCTCCCCTACTGCTAGGAGCACTAGGACATACTGTTCCTCCTTCTCCCACTATTAAGTAGGAGCTCGGAAAACTTTCATTCTATGTCTATTTTTTCTGTTTGTAAAATTTTCTTCCCTTAAATAAAAGGACTACTCCACGCTTTCTATGAATAAAAATCGGAGTTTCGTTACTATCCATTTTTAAAACTGAACTGATGATATTTTCCAACTACGTAACCTGAGTACAACTTAGGTTACCAATAAATTAAATAATTTAAGGAAACTATGGCAAAATATCTGTCACACATTGACAAGTAATGGTGGTGTTTATTTGTTCTTAAAATTATTTCATTAAAAAAGTCACAACCAACAAAAAGATTAAGAACTCACCATGTAGGTAACTATCAAAAAGACTTCTTTTGAATATAGCAATACAAAGTTAATGAAGTCCTAAAGCCTTCGATCTTCGTCCTTATTTTAAATAGAGTGTGAGCAACAGGACAGCATAAAAGTTTTCCGAGCTCCTACTGAAAAGTAGCAGAACGAGGAACAGTATGTCCTAGTGCTCCTACCAGTAGGAGAACTTAGGAAACGGCTCATATTTTAAATAGAGTGTGAGCACCAGGACATAAAATGATAGTTTTTTGACCTCTTACTGAATAGTGGGAGAACGAGGATCAGTATGTCCTAGTGCTCCTACCAGTAGGAGAACTAAGTAGGAACTGGAGGAAACGGCCGAAAATGGATTGATATTTCATTTGTGATATAACAATAAGGTTCAGTCACCTCTCGCTGTTATAATACTACGATAACAGAAAGAAAATCCGAGTGCATGATGAACAAACTGCAGCATAAAATATAAACGAATATAGATAGCAAATTGATGTGACAGCAAAAATAAAACCGAAACGCTACCACTCCATAATACAATAGCCAATATTGCTGGGAGTAATAAAAATAAACACAAGTATAGGTACAGATATTTAAATTTTATACGACGCATGAGCTTGTTTATGGTTCGAGCAAGCTTTGGAACTTGATTATCTTTGATTTTGATTTGGTAAAACACAAGAATTTAATAACCCAATCATAGGATTTACTCATAAAAAGCTAAAGATGCTACTTAAATCTTTTAAAGTTTATTAAATTCATTCTAGTTGAAATTCATTTGACGTAGCTTTAGCAGATTTGAAGAGACATTATGAACATTGCGGTTCTTGACTTGACCCTATAATCGATCGAGACAGATTGATTAATGCTTACATATCCATATTTTATATGAATGTGAAGGTTTTTTTACAATGTTTCGTCTCAGTTAAACTTAGTTGTATACTCGTATATCCATCCTATTTATTTGTCGGCAAGTCTAAAAAAGGATTATGATGAGTAGATGGTGAGGATATTCTTAATACATGACTGGATAAACATAACTTAAAAAAGTTATAAATGTTATGACCTGATGTAGCAAAATAAACTTTATATCGCAGCCAGTAATAGATATAAAAAATATTTCATCTCAGCTCATGGCCAATCCTGCTGTGGCGAATAGTAAAAAGTTTAGTTTACCGACTATAAAATTTTATTTCAGACTGTTTGAAATAGTATTCAGTGAACAAAAGCGCTGTGGTGTGAACCGGTGTGGAGGACTACCGAAGTTAGGTAAACTGCTTAAAATTTTAACTGTCACTTAGCGTGCTTCACTGTGAATTTGACTAGCGCTATATATTTTAGAAGCATTGACTGAAGTTAAAGCGCTTTTAGAGATTTCTATTCTGAATATCGTACTCGTACATGAATGCGAGGAATAAAAGTAAAAATATTTCACTGACGTAAGTTTTCGAAGGAGAGGTTACGCAACTCTTCTACATCGACTACTGAAATTGTTTCTTTTGACGATACTAAAGACAATATTAGTAACTAAATATATATTTTGTAACAAATTTTTATTTGTTGTATTTTAGAAGGCTCTAAAGTGAAAATTTGTAATCATTTAAATCCTATATAAATCTTCAACATGAAAGTAAATTAATGAATGGCTCATAATAATTGTTTGTTCTTCCCCTAGCTCCAATTCTCTATTTTTATATAGCATGCAAAAATTGTTTGGAATATTATCGAATAAAATTGCTCATATTCAAAACTAAGTGAATTAAATATTTCATTGTAACAATTAAATAAACTATATATAAGTTCCTAAACCACCGTAGGGCACATTACAAAGGAATCTTAAAAAATACATCATCCATTATTCGCAAAGGTCACACTATAAACACCTTACATTACATGCTTACATGCTGATAATAAAATCTGAAAAGCTACAAGCAAAAAGGCTTGGCAATATAAACACACAGGATGAGCAGTCGATCACCCTGCATTCAAAAGTTGTGGATCCAAAAACACACCTTGTTAGTATGTACAATGGCGCATTGTTTATCCTAATGTTCCCCATATATCGCAGTCCGTTTTAACCCTACACAAAGAGCCGCTAAATGAAAAAGTATTTATTACGTATTCTTTCTCTATTGCCCTTCTGTATTTGTATTTAAAAAGTTGCGAGCGGTCAAATTATTTCGTTGCTTCGATGTGTTTCGTACATCCGACCGGAATGGAATTTTTGTTTTATGTTGTATCAATTCGTTTGTGCTGGTTTGAATTAAAATATTTGATTTGATAAATAAAAACCGTACAAGCTCTAATCGCAGTGTTTTCACGTTTGTTATTAGTTAACAGAATTCATTTGTTATTTGAAACGGCGACTATTTACGAACAAAAAGATTTAGTAATCAAATCCTACAGATGGTATTTAAAATATATTTTATTTATTTCCAAAACAGTCACGTAGAATTAGAAAAAATATAATCAGGAAACAGCAGATTTTAATAGACGAGTGTGGATATGTAACCATGATTCTATACCCCTGGCTTCTATACCTCAGTGGCTCAGATCAGATAAGAAGTTCAGAAATATCACATAGCGGGCCTTTTGTGCAATAAGTCATGCTTAATCTATGACATCTGACGGTGCGTATAACAGGAATAATTAAACAGAACACAAGAAAGACTTATTTTTTTTATATTTCATCCTAATTACAAAAATAATGTTACTAAAATATATCTGGAAAAACTTCTGCCACTAGCAATTAATATTTTTTTATATTAAATACAATTTATTAAGACAATCGACAGAAGACACTTATTTTTATCAAAATTTTTTCAAGCTCCTATTTGATTTTACAGCAATAATGAATGGCAGAAATTGTTTGGAATGGTTATTTTATTATGTACGCTAATATATCAAATTCTGTCAGAGGAAGACATCATATAAAATTTACTGCCACCTGCTCCCTAACTACATGATTCAAATTGAATAGAAAATAATGATTTCTGTAACGAAATTACGATGTGTGTTATCATAAAACTAAGAGACAAAATAAAGAAATCTCGTGCTGCACAGTCATAAAAGAAAATCGCCATGCAAAGTTGGTTACAACGCTAGACTAATAATCGTGAGTTACGATCATTGCCTGGTACTAATTATAGTACGTACGCGCTCAACATAAAAGATGGGCAACTAGCTAGAATTATTGTCCACTAGCTTCTGTTTACAACATTCCTTGCGAGAATTTATTCATTACTGTATTATGTATTTGTTTTTCATCATCTTCCTAGCGTTATGTCCCGTGCTTAAACGGGGTCTGATTAGACTATGATCCAGGATTTAGCGATTCTGGCGATATTCTGACGCGACTACCGATCTGACCTAGGATTACCCTAAGATAGGGGAACCAGACAATTTTTGGATAATTGTTTGTAACCATTATCCAAAAATTGTCCATCCATATTCTATCCAGAAAATTTTTGGATCAATCCAGACAAAAATTGTCTGGATTGATCCAAATTTGTTTGAACTTGCAAGTTTCATCACGATGTTTTCCCTCACCGCCGAGCTAAATACGCGCATATGCAGATTTGAAAGATCCAGAGGTACGTGCTTGAGTTTGAACCCGCGCCCCTCGTTTATGAGGCGTGTGTCTTTACCATTAAGCTACCATCGCTCTTAACCATATATCTATCTATTCATTTTTAGACTCTTAAATTGATCCCATGTTGGTCTGAACCTTAAACAGAATCATTGTGTTTCTTGCCTAGCATATCATAAAAGTGACAATTGGTGTACCTATCGGGTTTGTAGATGGATATGTCTGTATGCAACAAGGTAGACTCCATGCCCTAAAACAGTTTTTATTTTGGACTAAAGTGATTAAAGGGGCTTGCTGACCCTTTGACTCTGCCTAACCCGGATTGCGTGCGTGATTATATGTCTGTTTGTATGTAAATCGATGACTAATCCTAGTTAGTTTCATTTATATCAGGGGTCAGTAGTAGTATCTTGTACTGGTATACATTGAGGTAAAGGTATATATTGGATAAACAATGCTACAAGCCACAAAACCGCTGCTTCCTGCATATCTCTGAGTGGACGCCGTTAAGCCATCGATCAATCATTTAAGTACTGCAATGTTTTCCAAATCCATTATCGTCCGCGACATTTTTCACGTATTTATTTACAGAACAGCAACATCCACGAGCAGAATAAAATGAAAGCAGTAATGTTGCCGCAACTTGAAATATGAGCTTCACAACAGAATAAAAGTTCGAAAATGCATGTACCGTCCGCAAATAGGTTTTAGTTGTGGCTGGGAATGAGAATAACTCTGTTTTGGGTTTAAACAACGGTTCAACTGAAGGCTTGTGTGACAAACATTACACAAATTTTCAGCCTACTTATTAACTAGATACCAAAAGATAATGTTTCTGTGATATATACATGGTAATTTGTTAAAGAATTATTAATGTTTTTATACGAGTACGTACATGATGTGAAACATATAGATATAGGTATGATAATAATATAATAATAATATATATGTATGTTAGCTATCCATACCTCAGGCATATAATGCTTAGTTCATAATTAAAGAATTTGACTATTCTTTAATTATTTAATGATATGAAATTCTTTAACTTTAATAATGTACCACGTTAAACTGGGTCTTAAAAAGAATGTGCCAGAATGTAGTAGAAGGAAAATAGGGTTTTGGGTATACTTTTAAACAATTTTGCCATCTGACCCAGCCCAGTTTTATTTTTAGCTAAATATGGCTAAAGGTGCCTGCTGCCCTTTGATTTTACTTACCCGTTCGGGGATTAAGGGTGTGATGTTAAGTATGCATGTAGATATTAACTAATATGTAACATTAAATTGCTTACATTAGCATAACTGCTAAATATTGGAAGCGACTTAATATTACATATTGATTTCTGATTTTGTTGCCTTTTTTATCCATATATAGATATGGAGATATATCGTAGACAGAATATCAGAACATTTAACGAAATATTAACTATATAGATCAGTAGATAGGGAAGTCCTTACTTATCCCTAGATTTGAAGAATGAAAGTATAAATTTACAATACTAGTAATGTTGGTTTGTAAAGGACAAATGTAAAGGTAAGCTATAGAATAAGGAGCGACAGATTAAACAGGAGAAACCCTTAGAAATAAGTTTAATTTTACCTCTAACTAGAGCAATTATTTAGTTGTTACAATTTTAGATTCAGTGGAGAAGTCTTGTAAATTCCGTAGAACTTAGATAATTTTCACTAATTAATTTTTGCTAATTGCAGTACTTGATTATGAAATTCCTAAACTGTTTATGTCAAAAGTATTGTATTTAAACTCAACTAATAAGTTTGTGCATATGTAGTCAAATAATATTTAATATATTTAAACACATTTTATATTAAATTTTATTGTTTTTACTATTTTCCATTAACCCCAACGCAAATCAATTTATGAATTGCGGGCGTAATAATAATAGTAACATATTTATTGCATTATAATACTTATTTAAATACTGTTTTATATCAAAATAAAATAAAAACTCCTAAGAAACGTATTGCAGACCCTTGAAACTTAACCCTCAATGAAAATATATTATGGATACCTACTACATGAGTTTATACTTGTAATCTTTTAAGAATGATTGAGCGGTTCATTTATCAACGTTCCATTTTTAAGCTTCACTCTTTACAATAAGTTGAGAAGATTCAGAGGAGGTTAAGTGTCTATTTGAAGATTGTCTGGATGAGATAACAAACTAAAAGCTATAAAACTGCTTATATTTTACTATTATGATAGTTGTTACAATGCTAATTTATATATTTTATGTGCAATAAAGAATATCATAGTACATACATGTACATGTCATAAATTCCTATGGAACTAAGTAAGTAAAATTTTATAGGCGTTTAAGAAAAATATGATATTTTATATTATACTTATATTTTTAAATTTGTATACCAAAAATGTTTCAGCAACAGCCAGCGCAATGAGACATGGTCATTGTAGCATAGGGGAATTTTTAGCATTAAAGGTCTCTCATCGTTGCTAATGCTTAGCAGGTGGTATTAAGGATTCAACAGCAACGTATGGGCCAAGAGCGAGAAAACTATTTAAGGACCTCAGACGTCAGCGCTATGAATCCTCAGAGTCTCAGTTGGATTCTAACAATTATCAAACAAAAAAGCAGCAGAGTTAGTTGGATTAGAAGATTGTCTTACTCCAATCGATATTACCTGTGCCGAAGTCACCTCAGTGTGGTTTTATAACCTACTAAATAAAATAAAATTAACCAAAAAATTTTTCCGTACCGAAAAGGTTCCTATTACTAAGACTCCGCTGTCCGTTTGTCCATCCGTCTGTCACCAGGCTGTATCTCATAAACCGTGATAGCTAGACAGTTGAAATTTTTACAAATGATGTATTTCTGTTGCCGCTATAAGAACAAATACTAAAAATATAATAAAATAAATATTTAAGGAGGGCTCCTATACAAAAAACGTGATTTTAATGCCGTTTTTTGCTTAAAGTTGGTACGGAACCCTTCGTGCGCGAGTCTGACTCGCACTTGGCCGGTTTTTTATTATTAGTCAAAAGTAATCATTAAAAGCTAAAGTATTCATTTTAAAGCTGCGGGTATTTCACTTAACCATTTAGATGCTAAAAGGATAAAAAGAATTAGATAATAAGTGCCTTTATAGATTTATAGATTATTCTATTCGAAGGTTTCTCCACTTACGATTAAATCACTTTACCGAAGCATCTGGTATCGAATTTGATTTTGTCAATAAAACAATCAGTTCCAAGTTTTAATTACGCGTTTCTAGGTATTTGTAAAGACCAATTAACCGCTGGGGATGGGGCTGTTTTAATGATATATGTGTGCACTATAGCACTAAAACAAAGGCTATAATAATAAAATTTGTTAATACCTACACAAATTGCAAATATTAAGCTTATTAAATATATGGTATTACTCATATCTGATAATCAGACATCATCCAGAGGATAGCTAGACCAGATTATTAATGACGAGTTCTTTATTATTATTTATAGAGAAAGAAATTACGATCGTGATAAATATTAGCTCATAATAATTAAAACTATGGATGGATATTCCTGGAACTTATATGCAAAATAAAATAAATTAACTAAATAACTAGCTTATGTCTGCCATCTACGTAGACTCAGAATTTAGCCAAAGATGAATATTATTTAGGATACAAGACGAGACCATAAAAGTGAATTTAGAGTTATCCTACACAAAAGTGGAATAAAAGTTATTATGTGATGAGCTAGATTCTAAAATATTATGTGCGTCACGGCTCATTTTAGTCAGCTGGAAAACAGTGATTGAACAATAGACATCAAAAAACGCATAAATGCTATTAGAATAGTTGCCACCCTTACACGCAACAAAGTGTCATACGCCACCTCCATAATCGCCGAGACTCAAGTGCTCAAGTTATGATAATGGGTTTTTTCAGGCTATTGGAAACTGTTTTAATAACTAAAGGAAGTATATAAATAATAGGTAAGCTTGAATTTATAAAGATGAAAAATGTTGCTTTTTGTATATAAATCATCCCTATTTTATATTTTCTAAATATAAGTAAACTAGTTCTATTAGCTCATGATATAGAGCATCTGATTTATTATCTTCAGATTTTAAATGAAAAATTACTAGTCAGATTCAAAGTACAATCTGTAATCCTCGAGTCCGTTATCATAAACCCGTTATTCTTTCCTTCCATATATTCGAAAATGTTATTGCCACTATAGGTAATATTAACAATTTGTGATATATCGTATGGTATTTTTTTCTTATTATTAATATTACTAAAATAGGCACACGAACATATACGTCCTGTCCACAGACCACAGAAATACTCCGTGGCCCTGTCCTATGGTAATAATACCTTTGATGCGTTACCAACTTTGTAATTTAACTTTTAGTATTGCACAGCTACGATAACAAGCTACGAAGACCCCCCTTAAACAATTTTCATTAGCTTCCCTGCACACCGTACCTACCTATGTAACGAACTGTCATACGTTCACGAGCACAAGTTTCGCATCAACACTTCAATCTCAACTTCAGCGACACATATCCACATACCGCCACGTTCCATATCAGCCAGACTGCCTACTATTCTTGGAATACGCAGAACAGGGGGATAATCTGTTTCTGTTGCTAGGGCAAGGAAAAATCGATGTATTTATTGTAACTGGTTCATTTATTATCACATTGACGTTTTTGGTATCAATATCAGATTGATACGAGTGTGTCTAGGGTTATCAACACGTTAGTTTCAGCAGCACAAATAAGATTTGTAATTAGCAGCCAAAGATTATTCTAAAATGAAGCTTTACATCAAGGAATACAGAGAAAGTGTTATCTTTAAAATCTAAATGTGGAAAACATTACCTTGGTCGTCTTCAAAATAACAATAATGGGAAACTCAGTTACAACTGGAGATACTACAATATATACATATTACTTTCAAGTTATTTTTTTGTACGTATTTTTGAATTGTTTAAAATAAGTGATATAAATATTGTACTTTTATTCCTAAAATATCAGACTGCGCTTTGTTTTTAAAACTCCCTTCCACATAAATGTATTTAACTTATTACAATTCAAATCATACAATTCCAATTTAAAAACATTTGAAGTATGAGACCAAAAAGACGTCATAAAAAATTAAAAGCCCTCATAAAATATCTTCTAACGATGGCACTGAAATGGCGCCTTTTCAACAAGATTTAGACCAAAGGGAAGGTCCGTCCCCTTTCTAACAAGATATATGGTCCTTTTCTTGTTTTACAGGGTGACCGCAGTAGTATTTGCCTAGATGTGTACTTACGGATGTTTGTAACATGGAGACAAACGATTATGGCCTTTTTATCGTCATAAAAGTTAAGGATACAACAATTTAGTGTCATAAGTCGAGACATAACATGAGTTGAATTATTACGCCCTTAATTTTAGTCTTGGTACTTTTATGTTCATATACCTACCTACGGAGATTTCAACGTGTATTAAAAATAAGGGTCATACTACGTTAACCTTTATTTAATGGTCACACTACATTGACCCTTATTTTATATACACAAAAAACAAAGCCACGAAAGTGCATACAAAAATGTTGAATGAAATATATTTTTAAAAATAAATTATTTTCTTCAAAAGATAGAAATTTTGACAGAATCAATTAGGGAAATATTTCATCAAGATGCGCTAACGAGTTTGTCAATTTAATTTCAGTAATAATGGTTTTATTCGTGTTATGTGGGTAATTTGCATTAATTTGAGGTTACGTGAAACAGTTTTCAATTAAGGTTGCAATTCCAAATAATGTACATTTATTAAAATTGATAATTTTGTAATTTGGTAATATGATGCCTCTATTGATATAATATCACCTTAATTATTGCTACTGAGACCACATCATATAATACTTGACATCCTAATTGGGGCAATCTTGGCATCAAACAAGTAAGGCGCGGATTTAATCACCACAGTGAAGATAATTTAAATTTATAGTCCGAGAAAAGTATTTGTCCCATGTTGGGATGGGAAGAAATAATGTACCAACTGTGTTTCTTGCCTAGCATGTCGTAAGAGTCCACTATTTGTATAATGGGTTTAGGTAGGGATCGCAATGCTGGATGCAGCAATCCAAGTAGGCCTAGGACAATTTGAGCTGTGCTAGATTCGGCGACATATACTTACCAGTTCAACGCCGGTAGATAGAGAAAAAAATATTAAAGAAAATAATTATTGCAAAAAGAAGACTAAACTTCTGGATAAGCCGAAAGTAGACTTTAAACACTGATGTCTAAAGTTAACTTTAACGTTAAGGACCTGAGCCGGTCAGCTGGTTATAGTTATAAAGATTACCTGCCAGCATATTGCCTATACTTAGTAGTAAAATGACAACATTAAACGGCCCAACAGCAAGGCTCTCGACATAGGGCGCAGATTAATTCCGATCTTGAAACTTTATTTGCTCCAGGTTACGAAGCAGACCAATTAGTCGCAGAGTTTAGGCTGTTTGTTCACGATGCTCCATGCGGGTTGTGTGAACTAGGTTAGTTTACTGACTTGAGGTTTAACTACCATTGAACGCTTAGTTTCATCAAGCTTTCTATCAATCTGATTAGTCCCATTTCTCAAGCAGCCACTTCTCAATTCTTCAGTTAATGTATAGAATCAATCTATTTTTGTTAACAGTTAGTTGAAATTGCTTCTAAGTTGTAAGTATACTCTTCTAATATTGTGAATATCATATTTAGATGTTTGTTACTCATTCGCGCTCTGACGACCAAATATTTAAATAAGTTTTGGTGTTAAATGTGCTACATAAATAAAAATCCTTAGTCTTATTAAAATTGTAAAGTTTCTTTTTAGCATATTTGAAGTAAATGAAATCGAGGGAATAAAGCTTACATTGAATTCCATTATGAAAAAACATCATAATGTTTATGGATTAGAGATTTACGGTAATCAAAATTTAAAGAAAAAAAAATTGTGGTACGCACTCGTCTACGGGTTAGAGAATTAAAAGTAACGTTAACGATAGACATAATTTTAGAAGCATTCGTTAGGAATTATTTACTAAAGTCATGGGTTGGTCAGCAGAACAAAAAGAAGCCTCAAAAACATTTGACCTACAACAAAATGTACAGGATTGTCGATCACCAGCGTATTAATAGTCAGGTTACTACGGAAGGTCCATTGTTATTGGACAATGCCCGTGAAATATGGGATAGCTCCACATAATAGGACGCTCCTTCAGAGTATCTCCCGCGCAGGCAAGAAAGAATATACTTGAAACATTATTTTCATACATACGTTTGTCTAGTAATAAATATCTATATGGAGGGATATTGTCAAGATTTGAAATATTATCCTTTTACAAGATAATGTGTCTAGAATTAGTTCGAAGGCCATATCTTGATCGATGATTTTCCATTACTTTTGAGTTATTGAACGCAATTGCTGAAAAGTATATATTTCACAATTTCACTAATTCAAAGAAAAGGACGTACTTACGTTGTTTAATTTTATGCGAGTAGAAATCCCTCTGCCCATCAACGTGAGGGATAAATCTAGACTAACCTTTAGAAATGGCAAAACTTTTACAAATCCTTTTTTATTGACTTCGTATGATACGATTCCACATATATTTTAAGAAAAAATAAATCCAGTATATCTATAAAAACTCGGCTATACACACGTTTTTGGATAAGGCATTTAAAAATAAAGACTAAAGTTCAATACTTTTGTTCAGGTTAGTCGTGTTTCAAAGTAGAAGAGTTATTTTAAAATACAAACAACTGAGTTAGTTAGAACAGAATAAAAAAAAATCACGGTATCTTTGAGGAACGCTCCAATTTTTCTACCTACCGCTAAGCTTTTCAATTGCACTGGCGGTCTGCGCTACAAGCTACAATTACCTGGAAAGTGGTTTTTGTTTTATTAAGAGCTGCGATACGTTGTTTGTTGATCTACTCACGTTGAGATATTAATTCAAATATAACTGTGTATTTTTTTAACTTTACTTTTTCTTAATTATATTGATCATTGATCACGATCTAAGATGTTATTTAAATCGCTAATACTAAACCTTAGTTCAGAATTTACGTGGATTACTATCGTGTGATAAATAAAACATGACCGTCGGGAATTCTGTTGACCACGACAAAGTAATGTGACACCGACATTTAGCAGGTAATTAAAAGGGATTAGATTTCACATGCTGGCAACAAAGGCTATAATTATGCGTGGGCCCGTTAATAATTCATTTTATATTCATTAGGCTTTAATTGAAAATTGTTTGGCTAAAACTATAACGCGGGCACGTATTTTGTTTGATCCAGTAGCTATTTCGGGGAAATATGTACAATGGAATTGGTAACACATAAACATAACATCACGCACATAATCCCCAAAGGGATAGGCAGAGTCAAAGAGGGGAGCAGGCCCATTTAACCACATTCGGCCAAAATAAAACTTGGCTGGGTTAGATGGAAAACTGTAAAAAAATAATGTGACAAGTGGCTAGCTCTTTGCCTACACAATCACATATCCAAACCCCATAAACCATTAGTCGCCCTTCACTACATGCTATGCAAGAAACACAGTTGGCACATTATTTTTAAGTCTTAGACCAACGTCCCATGTTGGTCTTGATTAGATGGAAAATTGTGTAAAAGTAGTGGAAAGTGGCTAGCTCTTCGCCTACACAATTACAAATGCTAGGCAAGAAACACAGTTAGCACAATCTTTCAAACGGAACCAACATGGGAACGGAATTAGGAAGACTGAATAAAATTGACATTTAATTAAAAGTATAATTAGTAGGTTGCTTACATGACCATTTTACTTCTTATTTGAAATCCTTTTTTTATTTATATTCATGATGAGTTGTGCTTTCTAAATGACCTGTATTAAAAAGTCTTAAAGGCGTCGACGCTTGCTTTTTTCTGGAACTACAAATCGTTTTACTTGAAATTGATACAACTACGAGTAGGTACCAACCAACAACTACGATTAAAATTTCAAGCTTCTACTCACATTCAATATTGATCTGTCCTGATTGACCGTACGTACATATGTATATCAACTAGAAAATTTTGTTGAATTCAAGTTCACCTGTAAATATTATTTATGTAGTTTTTTAACAATCGCTAAACTACATAGTATCTAAATATAACAGAATCAATCATAACATATTTAAAACAGAGTATGCGAGCTTGAATGGAATATAACTCTATTTGAAAAAATATAATTCACATTTGGTTTACCTTAAACAATTTGATTATATTGATAAAGTTATTTATTAAAAAACATCCTAACCGAGTTGGGTAGACCTCAATAACCTAAGACCCAAAGGGCTATGTTTGATTGATTCACTTAGGAACCAACAAGGCTATGACCAGCAAATCACATTACATAGCTAGGAGATTTATTCCAGGCCCACCACATCCCGCTGGTATTAGTAAATTAAGTCGTCCAGTTTCACATTGTTATTTCACACAATTTTTTTTATGTTATATTTTTTTGTTAAGTATTCTTGATAATTCGAGCCTTCAAGAAAATAGGCCCCAACAAGTGAGATTGTTTGGAAGTAATATTTGGATAATATACTGTGTATATTTAGCCTTTAAAAAGAATATGCCAACTGTGTTTCTTGCCTAGCATATCATAAAGGGAGACTAATGGTATATGAGGTTGTGATATGTATGTATGTATATATGATATGTACAATTTTCCATCTAACCCAGCCCAGTTTTTTTTTGGCTTAATGCGGTCAAAGGGGCAGCAAGCCGTTTTGACTCTGCCTACCCTTTCGGGGATTATGCGCGTGATTTTATGTTTGTTTTTTCGTTTCTTTTCCTAAAGTAATAAAGTCCAAATAAATGAACTCTTAGATATATTTACGTATTGGTGTCAGAAGCTACATTAGTTTTTTTCCATAAGGTACAGAAGTCGTAAAAAAAGTAATCTTAATCAGATACCTAATAGTTGGTGGGCATGACTATTATAGCTCATTTGGTTTTCTGTTCTAGAGCCACCTTAGGATATCTGAATTCTAAACTAGAACCGTGGCAAACCGCGCAAGCAAAAATGAAAATACATAAATTGATTAACTTGTAATTGGACTCCAAACTGTGTTAACATTGGGGTTTTTATGTCGGAATCGTTTTTATTTAAATTATCCGGTGGACCAAAAACAATTTTCAAATTGAATACCATTTAGTGAAACAAACAAGCCAATTTTGTCCAGTCACTATGTCTTTTAACTGTTATTACTATTGTTATTCTTTTATACTTTTTTCAAATGAGTTTCTATGCCCAGTAAAGTGCTTACTGGATAAAAGTACCGCATTTAAGGTAATTACCTCAAAAGGCTATTACGGACCCTGTGTCTTTGTCTTCTTCCAAGGCAATTGCCAAAATCATAGTACTCACGACATTTCATAGAATTTTGCGCTTATTTTTTCACTAAGAAATCGAGGAATTTCCTTTTATGAGCAATATTATAGTATAAATAGTCACATTATACCTTGGTGAAATACCGTTTCGATAACTATTATTGTTACCAAGATGGTGTGAGGTTTGATATTTTTTCTTAACATATAAATGATTTTTTACAAACTAACATACTGTTGATGCTTGCACACACTAAAAAGATAGGCAGAGCATAAAGAAAACTCCTTAAAGCACATTCAGTCAAAAATAAAACTGAATTGGGTTAGATGGAAAATTGTAAAAAAGGTGATAAGTGGCTACCTCGTTGCCTACATCAATACTAATATTATAAAGCTAGAGAGTTTGTTTGTTTGAACGCGCCAATTTTAGTCACTATTTATTGGTCCGATTTGAAAAAATCTTTAAAAACCGAAACCGCAGGCACACCTAGTTTCAAACAAAATACTCAATACACCATTAGTCGCTTCTTATGACATGCTAGTAAAGGCAAAAATAATGTGCCGATTGTGTGATACTTTTTTATTTAAATTAAAACAGATTAGTTGAGTTATTTTTTAAATAAAAATTACATGATTTAGTTTGTGTACTACATCATCCATATTTTGACACAGATACATAAGCGTTCTCATATAATTTACTAGTGAACATCTTCCTTATATAAAACTATTCATTCAACATTTATTCCTGTCTAAAGCAACTTTATCCCTTTTTCGATAAGATAAATACCTCTACCTCAAGGCTGCCTGGAAAAGCTCGAAAGCACTCAGGTACTCGATTAATGGTGAGAGTGCCAAGTTGAACTTAATAAAATATATCTACAATGTCAATTTCTGTAAATGGTTATGAAAATAACGAATACGTCATATCTATTTCATCTCCTTATAACTTTATTTTACGCCACGACTTAAATGTAGATAACTACCATAAGAGTGATATTTATTTATTGAAAATATTATGTAGCCAGCTGACCCTCGAGTTCTGGGATTTTAAATACACATTTTTTTTTCTTGTGCAACTTATTTATTTTTTTCTTAATAAGAACCTTCACCTGATAATAACAAACACAACTAAAAAAGAATTAGCGAAAGGTTTTATCAGTTTAGCAGTTCTCGAAATTTGCGCTTAGCAACACTTTTAGCAATTAATTTTAATATTATAGATAAAAGATGGAATATGTAGGTTATGGTTCTAAAAAGTGCGGCTCCTATTTTAAGGAACAACACGGAAATCACATATTACAAATTCCAGAAAGTAAGGTGAGAGTGAAGACCGGCAAAAGGTTGGGCTATATAATTATTTTTAGTTTTTCATCTGAATAAGGACACGTGCATACAACGTGTAAATAATACTCGTGTTTATTTCAAATCAAGATATATTTGTCATCCGTAGTGTTTCAAATCATTTTTTCAGTTTAAATCTATAGTAGCCAAAAGACTATTATTTATACTGTGCTTATACTGTGTAATTTGTTCAACCAAAATCCGCCGAACTGTCTCAGATAAATTTAAAGCGCCATATTTTAATTTGGTGTAAAAATTACGACTGTCTTAGACGAGTTTCCGTTTCCTTTGCGTATTCAAATGACGTCTCCGCCAGCGCTACAGCGCTGTGTACATACAATTCGGTCGGTGTACACTGCTGTTTATTTAAGTCGAAGTATAGTTCTCATAGAATAGATCTAAATATGTAGCTTAACAATTGACTTGAAAATTTTGAAAGTTATTATCCCGACTAGATTAATCAAATTGAATACATACCTATGAATAGATCAGCTTAAAACTATTTCTGAAGAACGCAATTTCGAGAAGTTATCTTTTAATGAAATTTTATACGCACCCAATATTGTCATCGAGCTTCTAGACGGGTCTTTTAATGATCGAAAGAGTCCAATGTAATTGTAATTTTCATTTGTAAGGTGTATCGCTAAATCCGTATGCGCCTATAAGGAACGATAATACCGCAAAATCATTAACCTCCATACATTTTTGAGCCTTTGTACAACAAAAATTAGTAAGGTTAAGTCTAGGTAATTTATAGCTATAATTGTCTATCGCATTTTATCATAGCATACATAACATCTAGCCCATAATCCCCGAAGGGGTAGGCAGAGTCAAAGGGGCAGTATGCCCCTTCAACCAAATTCAGCCAAAAATTAAAGCTGGGCTGGGTTAGATGGAAAAATGTGAAAAAACAGTGACAAGCGGCCAACCTGTCGCCTACACAATCACACACCCAAAACCCGAAATACTATTAGTCGCCTTTTACGACATGCTAGGCAAGAACCACAGTTGGCATATTCTTTTTAAGTCCCAGACCAACATGGGACAGTGGACTGGGTTGGATGGAAAGCTGTGAAAAAGGAGTGACAAGTGGCTAGCTCGTCGCTTACTCAGTCACATACCCAAAAGCCCGTAAACCATTAGTCGCCTTTTACGATATGCTACGTAAGAACCACAGTTGGCACATTCTTTTTTTTGTCCCAGATCAACATGGGCCAAGTCCCAGACCAACATGGGACATATTATCATAGCGCTCGTAAATTAAAAATAATAATCGATAAATAGGCATGACTGAAATTACATCTTTGTACATCGGTAAGTTAATTAACTACTGAATTGGTCATAATGACACCGATAGTAATTAGAGTCCTAAATCAACCTTAACGGTGATTGGTTGGGCGGATCTTTAGACCTAATAAATATTTTTACTCTTTTATTAGATAATTGGTGACCACGACGATATTGTACAGTATTTTACGAAAATCTTGCTATGGAAAATGATATTATTTTGGTAACTTATAAAAGATGCATTTAAAATGGCACCTTCTGGTTTAAGTATGACAAGTAGTAAATAAATATATTGATACTTGTGAAAGTAAGAGTCATTGTATAATTAAAACTGCAATTAAAACGTTTTTTCACATTCGTTCTATGTACCAAAACACAGAATTAGCTTAATGCTAAACGAATATTACCTGGGATAAAACCACCTCAAAATTCCGTCAGACATCATTTTCGTCATGTCCAAATCGGACGGGACCAGACAGGAACTCAATAGAATCGTATTTGTGATTGGGGATTAAGAGAAGTTGAACGACATTACGAAATCAAAAATTTTTGCTAGACACCGATGAGTTGCGTTTAGATGTTTGACCACATGACCCACTTAAGTATTTCCGTAGTCGGGTAGTTTTTAATTAATCATACAATTTAACTAGAGTTATAAATTTCACATATGATTCACGCACAATTATACTTAAAAATCCATAAAAGAATTTTGTAATCACTAACATTACTGCTTGCGATAGCAAAATACAACAGCTCCTATATATAGACGAAGTATTTTTAAGTTGCATTTACCAACCACTATTTTAACCAATCTTCGCAATAGTTAGTCGGAGACAGTGTAAGCTGAAGCCGCTCGGTATACATTCACTTCGCTCCCGCTCGGTCCGGACTCCGAGACCGAAGTCAGTACCACGCAGCCTCTCGCAGGGGCAGCATCGCTCGCTCGCGGCCTCCCTACATACCGTTCGCTCTCGTTTTACGTGTGGAGTGCAGTGATTGTTCACCATAAGTGCTACTCACGGTTCATGAATGCTGAAACTGGTTTAATTATGAGTTGAAATGTAAGTATGGGTTGAGCGAATTAATTAACTACAGACCGGCTTTTTTAAGTTAGCGATTAAAGTTTTAGCTAAGTATAACAATCTAATGCTAAATTGAAACAAAACCCCTTCACGCTTCCAAAGCCTGCTAATGCAACTATCGGTAACAATAATAATATAACTTTAAGAATGCGTAAGAATGAGAAGAATCTTACGAAATAAAAAGAAAACTTCTTTAGTTGGAATAAATGTGTTTGTGATAAAATAGTATAGACAACTTTGGGATATTAGTAACGGCTCAGCTTCTGCCAACTCATTGGCGTCATCGTTTCATCCAACGGCTGGAAGCTCCAGTAACATCGATAATGGCCGTATCTATACCATGCCTGTAATACGCCTTACGCCATTTTTTAAATCGTCAATTTAACACTTTTCCCAGAAGGTTAGTTCTCAGTATATATTATAAGTTTATTTCAACTAGGTTTATATAAATACATGCCATTATCACAGAAATCTCCTTGAATATTATAAATAAGTGTGAAAAACCCTATTATGATTTTTTCAAAACATTTGAGTTCAAGATTTGTTCTAATAATTTAGGAGTAAAGTTTTAAGAATACCGAAATCAAACAAAAATGTATAATAATGTTATTAAAACTTGAAAAATCGTTAATTTTAAAACAAAATCTTGAAAAACCCATTAGAATAAACAACTCTAAATATAGCCTATTAACACTTTAGCTTAAGAAATAAAACGAGTCGGCGTTATGTAATAAGTCCAGAAATTACAAACTAAAAAAAAGATGCTCCATTTATCCGCCCACTTGTTTTATATTACTTGATACTAAGCTAGGCTTATTATCACTTTCGTGAACGCTTTTTTAAATTATTAGAGAGCTACAGCATTAATGGAGGCTTTCTTAAATAAATTATGTTTTTCGTCTTACTCCAAGAATAGAAATGCTTTAGACCCCCCGAGATATGTTTTTAAGGGATCATTTTTCTCAAAAGCGACACTTTTCTTTGATAAACCAACGCAGTTCCTTTCAGATAGAGCGCAGATAATATTTAACTCTCTTCATCTCTGTCATTAACGATGACTGTCTATTTTATAGGTTTTTTCCGCAACGGTTGAGTCTCGTTGTAATTTTATACTCTGTCTGATTGATATTCCATGTAAAATTTTCTTAAACGAAAGTTATCTTGGAATAGCTATATATTTATATAATCTATGTATGTAACTACTTACATTTATTTCTAGAAGGTGTGCTTTACAAATATGTATTATATTTTCAAAAGCACACTTTTGGAAGCAATATTTTGAACTGACCTTACTTATAGAGTTGTAGGTTGCAATCCCGCATGTAATAATTAATCATAAATCATTTAGAACTTCGTTGTATATAAATAAAGAAAGCTTTTATAGATAATGGAATAGTTTTGTGCTTTCTAAATCGACCACAATTTTCCTTAAAGACTACCAAGCTGCATCTCATGTCAGTTTATCTCAATAGATTTAAGAATTTAAATTAGCGCTGTCTTCGTTTATAAATAGTGAGAGTTTCAATTCAATAATCCTCTTTCTAGTGTTATTTCCTTACATGTTAGAGTATATTGAGTATATATTAATATAATAATTAATGATAAACTCCAGACGGACACACTTATACCCTAATAAACTAAGCTTATAAGCTTGTGCTATGGATAGGTTATAGGTTAGGTAGTGAAGGTATAGACATACTTAAATACGTTTATAAACATCCATGACTCGAGTATCACACGAAGCATTTGCACGTAGCAAGATCAGGGTCTCTGACCACTCGACCAACGGGCCTGTCGATATGTTAAAAGGGTAAAAATATAGGTTAGTAAGACTAGAAAGGCGGAGATATATTTTGTATAAACAAGATTGACTTTTACATTGAATCAACTGTCACCTACCTTTTATAACATTCTATGCAAATTTTGTCATGGTTTCTATTGACATTAGTTGAGATAGTTAAGATTTTTATATTTCCCTACTCCGCCAAGCTCGCGCTATTTAAAAAAAATAATGGGGGCTTATATTTGAATGAAGAATTTTAGAAGTGCATACATGCTCTATTTAAAGCCCATATATTTCGCAAGTGAGGTACGTATCCTTACCAACTAGCAACTAAACACGCTTTTAATTTCTAGTTTGAAAATAACAGAATTATATTAAAAAACTGTGTTTTCACCGTGTTTTCATTCACGGCAGCCATATTTTGCAGTGCGATTTTAATAAAGCCTACCGACTACTGATTTTTCTTTTGTTCAGGGCCTCACCAAGTTTACGAATACGTAGTTTATTTTCACTGTTATTCCAAAAAGCACCCGATACCTCAGTTGATTACTCGACCTTTTTATTTCTGATTAAGTTTCTTGCGTGTTTCAGGAAAGTTTAGCTTCCCTTGGGACCACCTGAGTTTCATTGCTTAGGGTAAATAAGTAGTTAGCAACGTTGATTCTGAGTAATAAATTTATTTTGACTGAAATAATTCTGTTAGCTGTTCTGCAAGCTTGCCATTTCAAAAGTTATCTGATTTCTTTTAAGTAAAGTAGGTTTAAAGCTTTCTACATATTTGTGAATATCACTATGACTTACGATATCATGTGTATTGGAAGATAAATACAACAAATATATCTCATGAAAAACACATGAAATAAGTAAATATGCAAGCTCGATGGCGCATTCGGTAGCGACCCTTCCTCATGCGCCAAGAGTTGTGGGTTCGATCCCCACCCAGGACAAATATTCATATGATGAATACTATTGTTTGTTCTATGTCTGGGTGTTAATATTCAATATTTAAGTATATATTTGTAATACCACTATTGTTTCTGATATCCGTAACACAAGTGCATAAGCTACTTACCTCGGAGTCAGATCAATGTATGTGTATATAATCAATGGCATTATTAAGCAGGTACATTCAAACCTTCCTGTTAAATCCTGTCTCAATTAGCATATCTGAATATTTTAATATCAGGTTACTAGCTGGGTCTGGAGTTCAGACAAAATAGAATATTGTATAATTTACAAAAGAAACGTAATTGTTATAATTTACATTATTGTACATATATATTTATACAACGCTCTTATTGTCTGTTAAAGGTCCTTCTCAGACACGTGTAAGCACAAGAGATTGAGATCATATGACAAAGGTATATTACTAAAATAACATATTATATGCGAAAAAGCTTTGTTTTCTCTGTAAAAGCTCTGGTTTCTCTTATTATTATTATATATTATTATTATGTTGTAAGTTTTCACGCTTAAATCAATCTTATTGTATAAAATTAGAATGGTTTTATTTTCGGACTCAAAAAATCATAAAGGTTACTACTACTTAACCGGATTTTTTTGAATCTTGCAAGACACTCTCACTCACTTGACAGGCTGAATTCCGCATGCGTAAGAACCTTACGGAAGCCGCTTTCATAGGGAAGCGGCATGGTGTGTGGGACTCCCAGGAGCCTCCGAGTCAGAGGCTCCTGTTCCGGCGTGCATAAAAAAGCTGGAAAAAGCTAGTATTTATTTTTAAAACTTTTTCTGAACTGTAAATCTCTGAAAATATGACATACAAGAAGTTGAGTTAGTTTAGTCATTTTATGTACTTATTAATTTATCACAAGAAGGTACTGTACGGTAGCTTTTCCTTCATTTTTGTGCTAGTAAATAATCATCTAAGTACTTTTTAAAGCTGAGGCAATGATAGATTATAAAAAGTACACATGATTTAATTTTAAAAGCTTTTGTCTGCATTTACAATAATCATGATCCAAAAATTGTCTAGTTCCCCTATCTTAGGGTTACGAAGGTCAGATCGGCAGTGGCTTCAATGTAATTACCAGACTCGCTATATCCTGAATCATGGTCTAAGCGGACCCCATCTAAGCACGGGACGTAACGCTAGGAAGATGATGATGTCTGCATTTACAATAAAACCACATTTTTTTTCAACATAGTTTCATAAATGTATCTCCTACAATCTAAGTTCATAGATAGCGCCATGGATTCTGCTATGAAATTTTATTTCATAATATACTATAGAAATCTTACATCTTGCAGCCTTACTACTTATTATTACTTGTTAAGGAACAAGTAAATAATATTTAGTTTTTAAGTCACCCCCATGGTATCATTCTATAAAATGTATACTAAACTTCGAATGCTAAACGCAAGCTTCTGAAGTATAAATAAAGTGAAAGGAATAAGATGTCGTAGTAAAATTCGTAGCGCTACGGACTTAGCCTATGACTACGACGTAGTCTTGTACAGCACTAAGTATCTTTTTATTTTAATTGGGGAAACTCTCACGAGCCTCTCACTCTCTGCTTGGGGGAACAGAGGGCAATATATCAGACTCAAACCAACTAAAATCCCAATATAGCCTCCCGAAGCGCAGTTTTGGTAGAGCCAGTATCCCAACTACCGGTACTATTCGACAGCTCCTCCGGTGGTACGCGTGCCACACTACGCGGCTCGCCTCGTGCGGCATTGGTCGATGTTGAGCACCCCAAGGTTGTGAGGTGTCCAATGTACAACACCTAGCACACTGCATGTTAGACCAACCGGCATGTCTCAACTACTCCGTCCAGGAATCAGACGTGAATCGTCCCCGCAACCGGCGTCATGGAACAATCTCGCGCTGTAGCCCTAGCCCAGTGGAATGTTAAAGTTTTTTGGGCTTAACGTGCAATCGTCAGTGAACACAATTTTATTTTTTAAATATCAAAGTAGTTAGTGTAAAGTTAAATCCAAGTTTGCGGGGTTGCAACCATTGTCCCACGGCCGCCGTCATGGAAAAAGGAGTTCAAATGGTTTTTTTGTTTATCCGACAAACTTTATTTTTCTTTCATGGATTTTCGTTTATAACTTTATTGCTTATGATTCTACGACTAAAACTTACGTGACAAAAGATGTGAATAATTGAATTTGCAACAAAAATTGTTTAATTTTTTTTTTTGTGTGACCTGTAGTTTGTCAAATAAACCATAAAAACCATTTGAACCCCTTTTTTAAAATGGCGGCTGTGGGAAAAGGGTTGCAACCCCACAAACTTGGATTAAACTTTACACTAATCCCTCTTTACATCTAAAATATAATCGTGTCTTCTGACAAATGCAATCCCAAATGTAGCGCCTTCGTATCAATATAAATGATATAATAATGATGATTAAAAAAATATGAAATGATTTTTAACGATATTCAATAATGATTATTGAACTTAGTTCATAAACTAGCTTTTTCCAGCGGTACCGCTCGCATGGAATGTAGCTTGTACCGTGTGTTCTACTATGGAGGATCTCGCCTTTTTCCTGAGTGTTCAAATATTGGGTGTGCCAATTTTATCACTATCGGTTAAGTTGTGTACATCTGAAATTGTAACAACAGGCTCAAAAAGAAAGATAATGAAATACAGCTAAAGTAGAACAGATTTGCAAAATAAAACCACATGGTGAAATGGGTATTGGGTATACCTATTTAAATTTGTTTTGTTTTATAGCTATTTACCTTTAAACAATATTTGACGTGGACATATATAATTTAGCTGTATTAGCTACACAATCTATCATAGAGATAGTTCACTTGGCTAATAGGGTTCTTTTAGGGTCTTTACCAACCCCCCCGCTGGGGTCTTCGGTTTGTCGTACTGGGGGGGGCTTAGTAGGCCTTGGGTTGGGTTGACCAGGGCTGAAGCGAAGAGAAAGCCCGAGGTGAGGTCCGGCTGTAGACCCACTGCGGCCGGACCACGGTTGCCGAGGAAGAGGAGGAGCTGAGTGTTGTCGTTGCTCGCCTCCCTATCCTCGGCAACCCGACAGGGGCGCGCTGGGTCACGTTGTGGTGGTTCGCAGAGGGATAGAGCGTCTCGACGCTCTCCCTTTGCGACGACAGGGCTCTGCCCTCAATTTGGGTCGCCGGGCGGCTCAGCAGAAGGCACAGCGTGAGAGTGGGCCCACGACACCGGTCACGGGGATGATCGGCGTCTGAATCCTGGGCGGAGTAGTTGAGACATGCTGGGTGGTCTGGCATGTCTCGACGCGCGCGTGTGCTCGGTGCTGTGCATCCCATGACTGTGTCGTGAGCTGCACAGCATCGACCACCGCCGCGCGAGGTGGGCCGCGTAGCGCGGCAAGCGCACTTCTGGAGAACCAGCCGTATAGTCCCGACAGTGGGGATACAGGCTCCTCCGGAACTGCGCCGCTGGAGGCCACCTTGGGGTTTAGTCGGTTCGAGTCCGACACACCGCCCTCTGGATCCCCGTTCGGAGGGTGAGGGCTCGTGGGAGTTCCCCAAGTAAAAAAAAAAAGGGTCTTTACCAAGACACACACAATATAGGGGACTTCTAAGAGGCTTATTGTCAACACCGAATCACTTTCACTTCTAGGGAAATGCTGAACTTATAGACAGAGAACATAGGGAAAAATGCTGGCTGAAATCCCTTTTCGATAGGGTTTCTATCTGATCGGAGATATTGTGCCTCACATATTTTTTTATTAAGCATTTCATGTCCTAAATACCTATCTAGAATAATTTTCTGTCGACGTCTAGCTAAACAGTTTTTGTACGAGATTTTGTTACAGTTCTATTTGCTTCAAGTAATATAGCGGTTTGCTATTTATATTTTATCAGATTGGATGTTCTCGGGGATACCAAAGCCCGTTCTGATATTCATAACAGAGAAAACGCCCTAGTTTTAAATCGGACCATGGAGCTCGTGTCGAAATTAAAAATGATCGATTGTATTCACTGCTACGGTTACATTGTTGCTGATACGTATTTAGATGGATGGGTTGTTATTGAGTAAACAATCATTTGCTACTAAATTCGAATTGTTTCCAATTGTAATGGCTGAATGTGATCCTATTTTTGTGCCCATGTCCTGAAAAGAGTGCTTATTGCAGAAAATACATAAAAGTATACTACAATTTAACAAAATATAGATATGCTAATTTGTAGATTCCTTTTCACAATTAGTATTAGTAAGACATGTTATCTTATCTCTTTACACCAATAAGTAAACTTATTCAAAACATAATTGAAAATATCATCTCCAAATTCCTAATGATTCCGGTTACAAACAATTACTCGAGGTCAAAGGTAGAAAAATGCTTTTTTTGCGATTTGCACCTAAACAGTAAGTTTTATCATATAATTACCGCAGACCAAAATGATCAATAAAAAAGGTATCAATACTTTTTCCTCAGAGCCACTGTTTCCGAGATAGAACAATTAAAAAGGTCGCAATCGTCATAATATGCACACATTTCCACGCCATCTCTGGTGTACTTAGCGCGTTTTTTTAACATGGTTTCCTTAGTAGGCCTATTCTCATAGTTATACTCATGTATAATTTATATTTTAAGTGTAAGTTAAAATTATGTACGGTTTTCACTTAAATTACAACTTCAGAGATATATACGTGGCGTACCTATGCATATTATGACGATTACGACTTTTTGAAACGGTTTTTAGAAAAAGGTAGGTATTGATATCTTTTTTAGAGATCATTTTGTGAACCACAATTTTGTTTGAAAGTAATTTTATGTAATAACTTACCGTTTAGGTGAAAATCGTGAAAAGCCCTTTTTCACCATTCATTTTGAATTTTGAAATGCTATTTGTAATTATATTTTGAACAAGTTAACTAATTTTCAGCTGGATGTTAATTATTGTAACTTGGAATGTCTAGATTGACCGGACTTATATTCATTGGATATCACTTAAAATTTCCGAAGTAAAATTTTCACTCCATTAATCCCAAATAAATATTTCATAAAAAAATATCAAAGGAATGAAAATGTATAAACAATAATCGGCCCTATGATTTACCGGTCTCATTATTCAATATTATTCCACTCTTATATGGACAGACACACTCGAAACGTAAGACAAAACGCAACGATTTGAATAAATACATTTTTTATTTCCTGAGTTCGTTGGTGCTTGAATACGAAACGTGTTTCGAGGGTTGTTAAGTGTAGTTAAAGCATTTGTATCTGTGGGAGTGGGGACGCTTGATTTCGAAGAAAAATAAAGACAACGTAACCGAAAGTATAATTAATTAGACTAATACAGACACTGCTTGTAATTATTGTGGCTGAGTGAATGAGTTAAACAGGTGAATGAGGGGAAAATAGAAATTTGAATTTATGATAACGGCGTATTTATTTAGGTATATGTGTTGGTATTTTTTGCATTTAAGTTTCAGCATATTTTATAATCCTGATTTTTTTATATATAAGGTATGAATTTAAATAAAAAGCGGCAGGTATTTTTTATATCCAAAAAAATATATAAGACCATTGAACCAAACGTAACCAAATAAAGAACTCTTCACATTTGTAAAAGAAACGCTTTTAATGGTCCTGAGAACAAAAGCACTCCAATATTATTAGCGTTCGTTTTTCTTTAGGTTTTTCTGGGAATTTGAACGGTTATTTACATTGTGGTTCATTTGTTTTACCTAAAATAGCCTGGTGTAAAAAAATAACAAGCTTTTGGATATTTTAAATTGTAAGTCACTTAAAAAATCCAGATAAAATATATTTTAAAATTTTCGTGAAAGCAATATTTTGATACAAAGCTGAATAAAGCCTGAACAAGTTTTCTACATCATAATATAACACATGGTGAATCAGATATTTTTTTGTAAAAAGATAAAAAAATGCGAAATTAGTCTGTGTTTTAAACCGTTCAAGGTCAAAGTATATGTTGAATGTCATACATGCATTAATTTATAAATGTTATTTGGCCGCGCATATTAATTGATTAACTATTATTATAAACAAAAAGCTGAGCTTGTAATGTCAAAATAATATTTATATTTTGCTAATTTCAGAAACTTATTGTGCTTGCAATACTACCTACGATAAAAGGAGATGAGTGTTATATAATTTTTTATCCAGATAACGTTGGCAGAATTCAGATTATGTTATGTCAGAACTTAAAGTGTAATTTCAAGTATTAAACGGTACATTGTAAAAGTTATACTACTTCCTTTTGAGATTCTTCCACTTACAAGGAAATAGTTTTGACACTACTGGTGTGTCATATTATCTGATATTTACTTTTCTCCTAAAATCTTGAACATATTGTTGCAAAATTATCAAAAAAAATCAAACACAAATAAAATTTAGGTTGCCGCAAAGATGAGTTATTGATCAGGCTCGCGTATCTCCTGGTATGAAAGTTTGTGAATGCTTCCGTATGTATATATGTATGAGCGCCGCGAACGGTTTTTCGCGAACTGAGCGCGCGTTCATTTAAACGTTAATATCTCAAAAACTAGTAGTACTTTATAGGTATTTTCATACACTTCACATTACCTGCTTGAAAAGGAAAATTTACTGATCTTTGACATTTTTTTTTATATGTCATTTGGTTTTGCACGATAGTTTATGGTTTGAATTCAATCTATGGTTTATACAGAGCTCTATGGTATTTTTTCTTTTTAAATTAAAAATAAAGGTGTCCCCACAAAATTAAATCTAAAAAATCTTCCATTCGCTTTCCATTAGGTTTCCTAGAGCGATGCGCTAACATCTAAAAAGGCAACCGCGGTTGCCCGGACATTAAAGATGGTATACACTGCCATATTATTTAAATTTAAAAAAGTATAGCATACATAAGAAAAAAAACAAGGCAAACCGTGTTTATTGCTTCATTATTTTTAAATTTTTCTTGAAAATATTTATTTTTAGAGGGTAATGAATAATGAAAACTTGTTTTTTTAATCCAAAAAAAAATCTGATTGGCAATTGTTTCATAACTATTGATTACTCTTTTATAATTTTTAAACGTAAGCATTTTTCCCACCCAATAAAGTAATCAAATACACCTCAAAAAGAAATGAAACGCGAACATCATAAACGTTATAAATTTTACTAGGTACGTTATTTTTAGTGTACGGCTACTAGACTATAAAAGATGATTTGAATTTATTGCTAGCTACTTTCTTTATGCATGCATAATGATTTAAAGGTGCTATAATTTTCAGAACAATTCCATTTTAGAATAAGATTTTCTTCTGAGCTCGAATAAAAATGTAAATTTGTTTGGGTGCTTCGATAACATCCATTAAGTTACGTATTTTTAATAGCAATAAAACTGTTTTAGTGTCTCATCACTTCTGTATCAGTATGTGTAACATTTATGCTTTGTTAGACTGAGTCTACAGTTTTCTGTGCGATTTTATTCGTTGAAGTTGATTCAAAATTTCTGTACAATAAGAATATAATGTTATATTCTTATTGTATAATGTATAGTAAACAACTAAAAAATACTTTTTAAAAAGTATTTTCTGTCTGGATTTTTTGTCTGAAAATAGCGCGTTCAAGTAAACAAACAAACTCTTCATTTTTATATATTGGATAGATAGATACGTATCCTGCGTGACCCTGATTTTTTATATATAGTAATATTGGTAACGGTCTTATATAAAAGTGCGTAAATATCTTAAATTTAAAGTATTCAATATGTTCGAAACCAGATGTAAGGCATTACCTCACATCATCCCACATTGGTACATCACTCACGGGTAAGAAATTGAATTTTCGTCAAAATTGACTTTTATCCATCAGTCAACAAAAAACGGCATAACATTTTCCCCAATTTCGTGCTCTCATCGACCTATTCAAATAGATGAATAAGGCTTGGCGAGATGAAGCTACATCTTCATCGTTATCGTGAGGACCCGACCTAATGTCAAATCAAATCAAATTACTTATTCAGAAACACACCACAATGGGGGATCCTCGCGTGCTGTCACACCCGTGTTTCGTGTCCTGTGGCCACTCCCACGACCTTACCTTAATACATCGGGGCTAAAACTACTAACGTTGACAAGTTAATCACTGTAACTTGTTTGTTTTGTTTAAGAAAACTGCAATGCTATACATGTCCGGAAATTAACGGTTTCTTGAGAAGGTAAAAGGGGTTAATTGATAAAGTAATGTTTGCAATTAGAACCTGCAACAAGCTCAGCTTTAATTTTTCTAATTTTAAAAGTATGATAGTTGATAAATCACGAAAAAAAATTATCTTAAACATTTGCACAGCGATAAGTTCAGTTAAAATGAGGCGAAAATTGGAGAAAATTATAAATGATATAAATAGGTAGACGTTGCAATGTTAACTGATTCAAATAATATTGCATTAATCTCACAGCATGCTCCTCCGATATTAAGGACACATTTTTACAACAGATCTATATGATTCGTTCGTTTAAAGCAATTGAAACATACCTATAAAAATGTATCACTGAATGTGTTGCTAACCGCAAATCTCTAAATTCTTTGTATGCTGTGTTTGTTTTTGTCAAGTGAAGGTTATTATGAAAAAAAAAAATGTTGCTCGGTGAATAAAAAAATGGGCACCTATTGAAAATTCGAGAACGTGGTGTTACGAAGTCCGCCGGGTCAGCTAGTTAAAAATAATTACTTGTAGGTACATTGTCAAGTTTTTATAAAATGACCATAACGATTCCATAACACTACAAAATAACTAATACTATACCGCTGTATACAAAATAACCCCAATAACTCCAGAAAAATAATTAAAGAGGAAACGTCGGTAAACTATAATTTTCTTCGGCATTTTACTTCAGGGAAGTTAGTTAAAAATCTAATTAGAGTAGTTTAGTACTACATGTTCCTTTTAATAATGCATAGCATGGAAGGTGTACTTAATTACATGGCTCCCACAGCGATTACAGGCTTAATTAGTAGAAAGGAGTACTGAATATAAGAAAGGCTACTTAATTTTTGCTCGCCACGAAATTGCTAGCACGTTCGTCGCTAAATCTCTGTTTTAGTCAAGCCAGTGGTTTGAACTTTTGTCTCAATTTGGTCACAATTTCATTTTAACTGGAGCCATACGGATATTTTTTTGCTTAAGTATTTTAGTGATACAATAAAAAATATTCGATAATAACTGGATTCAGTTTTTATGAGTCAGACGGTAGATCTAACAGTTCAGGTCGGCATTTTAAAGGAAAAAAAGAAATATTTTGAACCTATGGACTATGGACAATTCAATATAAATAAAAACATACATATTTAATATCAATATTGTTAAAAAATAATGAAAATGGAATTAAACTATTGCTTTCTTGTTTATAAGTCAGACTTACTAATTAGTTGTACTGGACGAATGCAAATTTGAATTAGTAACCATACTAGCTTAGACAGGCATCAAAGTTGAAGGATATCCTTTCTGACTATTAATGCGTCTAGATTTGTTAGCAATTCAATTATGTGGGAGGTAAACTTAAACAAGAGTTATCTAGCTTCTGACGAATTGACTTTGACACTGCGCCTATTTCTATTGAATTTGTATTTGTACAATTCGCGGTTATAGTTCTACTACTAAAGGGTCACCCTTACCAAAATACATGAGTTATTTTTACTCGTGTGTATTAACTGTCAAATAAAATATACAAACATTTGTTACTGCATCACTAATCGTCATTTATCACGCTACGCGCCTTGTCGATGAAGAAATTCAATACACCAATACAGATATAGTTCCAAAAGCGATGGTAGCTCAATGGTAAGGACACGCGCCTCTTAACCGAGGAGTGCGGGTTCAAACCCGGGCATGTACCTCTAGATTTAAAAAAATCTATGTACATATTTATACCACTAGCTCGACGGTGAGGGAAAAAATCGTGATGAAACCTCCAAATTCAAACATTTTTGATCCAAAAATTGTCTGGTTCCCCTATCTTAGGGTTACAAAGGTCAGAGCGGCAGTCGCTTCAATGTAATTACCAGACTCGCTAAATCCTGGATCATGGTCTAAGCGGACCCCGTCTAAGCACGGGACATAACGCTAGGAAGATGATGAATACAGATATAGTCCCGAGGTTGGTTTTATTAATATAAAAAAATATATGTTAATCTTACACTTTTATTATAATCATATTATGTCACCTCCCACAGTCATTGATTGTATGATTTGTTTTAGAACATTAAAAAAAGTGTATATTACTCATGTATATTTTGACGCTGAAAAAAGTGACTACCGAGTTTTTTGCCGGTTTCTTCTCCGTAGAATCAGCATTCCGAACCGGTGGTAGATTCACATTGCTCTAAAGATTTTGTAAAATTGACGATTTATAAGTGCTTTTTTTTAAGGCCTACATAAATAGACATTTTGAATTTTGAATTTTGTTGATGTTTATTAAGCCTATTTTTATATTATAACTAACCAGTTAGTGTATCTACGTTCACGTTTATAAAAATGTTAACTGCCTAAAATAGTGGAATCACTCATTCATCTTATTAACAATGTTCAAAGGTATCAAAAAAAAGTATAAACAAAGAATCAATAAGTACATAAAAGTTACAAAGTTTTTACTCCTCATTTCCCCATAAATTACCCTTATTGTGCCAAATGAAAGCCGTACAAAATCACCTATGTGAAATCACCGGCTTCTATCAAGTTTCAAAGAAACTCACACAATACAAGTACGAGGCAATACAGACTGTACAAATATTTACGGCGAAACTTCAACCGGCTAAGAGCACGCTTTGCAAAGTTATGTATGAATACGTATTTGAGCATGTTTGCTTCAGTTTTAGGGTAGGATTCCACCAGGTCTGTGCGAGGATACTAAGCGGTGTTCAGATAAATGTTCTCAAATCATATCAACATGTATCCACGAATTTATGCGAGAGATACTCGAAAGATACTACTATACATCACTCACACAAAATCTCTATAGATGAAAATAGAAAGAGTATCATTCGAATAAGAAAATAAATTAACGAACATATAAATATACACTGGATTTGTGCAAAAGGTTTTGGCTGATATTTCACAAAGTCCTTTCACACTGTCAAGTCTAAGGCATATGCTCTCAAATGTCTCAGCCTTGGAGGAATGAAGCTACAATATTTCTCAGCTTCGAAATGCCTCGTCGCATCTCTAGTTAAATCGCACCCTTAGGGTCACAAAACAACAGCTATATTTATGTAACGGAGTATAATTCTCAACGAAAGTTTTGTTTAAAAATGTATGAAAATTTTGAACTAACAAGGAAATCTGGCGTTTTCCTACTAATCTAGGCAAATACCTAGACTATTTGCAAAATCCGTAATTTTCTTGATTTTTCATTTTATATTATACTTTGTCGGTAATTTATTAAAGCTTACCTTTATTTTTTTTTCCTTGTAGATTCTATATACTATAAAATCAAAAATATGATTTACATTTAAGAAAATATATAGGTATTGGATTCCTTGTTAAATTTAAACAAGGACTTCTGTTTCATACTTATTCGTATATAGAATACCTTTATCACTTAAAACACGTGGCTGAAAGCAATATCTTCAGTATTTAGAAAAATGTGAGCTTACGTGTTTAATAAAAAAAAACTGAGACCATTTCCGTATTTTATCCCCATTCGATGAAATGATATATGTATCTCGGGAGAGTTTTTATGTGGACGGCCCTTTTACCACTGTCTCATAGTAAGCACTGTCCAATAAATTACACACATATGACCGAAAGACATCTTGTCGAAACCCATTCGTTTGGCAAGTAATCGAAGTTCCATTTTGAGCGATGGGTTGTGTGCTCTAGGGAAGTTTGAACGGACGGACAAAATGTGCGAAATGATTAAAGATAATGAGTGTTGCTTCGAATGTAATAAATGGTTTCGCTCGCGCAATGTGTTCTAGACGGACATTTATTATGTTGCCGCTAACATTATATTATGTCTGTAGGTATTTATATTGCCATTTTTAAAAGAGTGTGCTAACTGCTACGTAATGAAGCCTCTCAACAAAGTCGTAAAAGGCAACTAATGGTATATCGGGTTTTGGGTATGTGATTTTGTAGGCGATTACGTTTTCATTCTTATTCATTTAGCCCAGCCCAGTTTTATTTTTGGCTAAGTATGGAGGCCATCATTCCTTTTTGACCCGGCCTACCTCTTCGAGAATTACAGGCATGGTGTTATCATCGTGGTCAAAAAAAGATTCGGTAATTTGAAGAACTTGCCTACATATCATCACATCCACAGTTTACAAAGGGGTAGGTAGACCAAGGAGCAATTAAGTAGTGTATTGAGCCAAAAAATAAAGTTTAGTTGGCTAAGTCGGAAATTTGTAAAAAAAAGTACTATTCTGGAACTATATTTATAATGGGAAAGGTGTAACAAAGTATTGTAAATTTAATTTTGAAGGCACCAATGCTTTCCTTGCAATCATTTTAACACCATCACCGTTTATACAAAATAAGGGTCTATTTTCCGAGCGTGCGCCTACGTAGCGTTGTTTCGATAGCTTAAGCATATATACTTGGAAAATTAACGACCAAAGAGTGTTTCTATACCTTCACCCTCAAGGGTTTTGTAATATCCCTCATAAGGGTCTTTTGTGTATAAGTGTTAAAGAATAAGAAATAAAACCGGTCTAGCCGATGTACGTGATTCAATTAAGTGTAACTCCAGATACGTGAGTTAACGTTAAAGTAACACACAATAACATACAAACGACAGTACGAAAGCGACTAGCCACGAATTTGTATGGCTACTTTAGGTTATAACAAATTAAACCTGGGTAACAATAATTTATAAAAAAAATACATACACAAAACCACGCCCACAATCCCCGAAGGGGTAGGCAGAGTCAAAGAGGCAGCAGGCCCCTTTAACCACATTCAGCCATAAAAAAAATATTTCTTGTTAAAAAAAAACAACTTACATACTTACATATCATCACACCCGTAATCCCCGAAGGGGAGGCAGAGTCAAAGGGACAGCTAGCCCTCTTAATCACATTCAGCCAAAAATAAAAACTGGGTTGGGTTAGGCGGAAAATTGTGCAAAAGTAGTGACAAGTTAACTCCTCGCTTACTTCTGTATTACTCATATATATAAAAAAACTACTTGTATATTTTATTTATTCTACAAAGTAAATCAGTCAATACATCTACATACTCTCTAAAACCTACTTGAGTATAAAATGTGGCCTAGAACCATTTCCGTTCAAAAGCGCGCAAAATCGGCTAATTCAGCTCTTTTAATATTTTTTATGGCTATTAGGCTATTACATAATTTTTTTATACTTTTTCAAGATTTTAAATAAAATTTTTAATCGAGATAGACAGACATCTCATAAAGATCGTTTAAGTGGGGTAAAACTCGGATGTCTTAAGAATTTTAGGTCCCCAAATTTTTCATAAGTAGTAGCTATTAATAATTCATGAAGAGATGACAAATTTATAAATAAAAGGGACGATCTTACTGCCTTTTATTCGAGATATTTGAAGCCACCATTCATCTTTAAATATTTTCCTTGTGGCAGTTGTATCTTAAGACGAGATAACGCAACAATAAAAGTATAACAATTTTCAGTTGACTAGCTTTGCGTTGGCATAGCATTAATTTCGATGAAGAAATATACCTGCTATGTCTATGTGGCGCGACCAATAGTCATTATTCTAATAAATTACAAGATTGTCAAAACCGTATTTCCAATAAGCGCATTTTCAAAATATAATGTTGTTTTTTAAATTGTCAACACCACACCATACTTTATCTAATGCGCTGATGAAGGTAAGTATTAATAAGTATATATACAATTACTCAAAAACTTTAGTTGAACCTTATTCCCCGTGCACTTAACACATAGCACAGCAGCAGTATATCCAATATTGCAGCGCCCCGCGGTTTCAGCCGCGTACCTAGTTCCCGTTTCTTCTTAAAATATATGTTACTTGCTGATAAAGTAGCTTTCCATTGGTGAAAGAATTATTAAAATTGGTTCAGTAGTTTCAGAGCCTATTTTTATTCGATGTAAACAAACAATAAAATCGTTCATCTTTATAATATTAGTAAGTATAGATTAATACAATGTACGGAAAATAAAAACTACTACCACCTGTTCAGAAAGTAGATTCTATCGAGCAGGAGCTGGCAAGGAACTCGATAGTTGCTCTTTTATATTTATAATATGTAAGTCTATATAATATGTTAGGTACATATTATATAGACTTACATAGACTTGTAGTATAAATTAAGTTGTCTAAAAATCAAAACAACCATTAATCATGTATAAAGGTCTCGTTCATGAATGAGAAACGAAACTTTCAGAATCAGTGGTTACCAAGAATTTCAATACAGATTTATCGTTCATAAAGTTATCAAATTTTTTAAATTTTTTATCACAACTGATGAGCATACAATGATACGTGCAAGTACTGAAAATTAACTTAGAAAAATCGACCATTAGTCCAGACCATTAGTAGACACCTAAGTATACAAAACTTAAAATGCATAAACTTCAATTGTAAAGTTCAAAAGATTAAATAATATTATGTTGAAGTTTTACTAGAGCTTAGATTAGATAAATCCCACTGGCCCAATAAATTTTTAGATTGCTATTTGTGTTGATATTCGCTAGGTTGTCTTTTGGTACAAATACGCAATTATATGCTTCAATAGGCTGATTACTTCTCAAGAAAAATAATGATAAAAACGAGCCTTATGAGATTTTTTCTCTAGAAAAATTATGTGACAAAATTATTCTGTAACGCCTTTTATGGCCAAATGCTTGTTAATAGTTTGCTACGAATCTTTTTTGAGTATGCTTAATAATGATAATCTTAATATATAAAACAAAGTCGGGTTTGTTGTTCGAGCACTTATAACTCGAGAACGGCTGAACCGTTTCCATGGTTATTGATTTGTTGTATTTGTCTCCGTTTCGAATAGCAGATTAACTATTAAAAATATTGTAAAGTTGACGGCAAAAAAAATTTCAATACGAGTACAAAATGTCAAACATTCAATGTTCATCCCTTCGATACGGTAAACTCTCCCCTCAAATATATATTAAAGAACGTATTCAGATAAAGGTGTCGAATCGACAATATATATCCACAATATTCGGATAGTGGCGTATTTTAGATTTAGAAAATGTAAAATAATGTCAGTAATGAAAAAAGATTGATTATATTGGTTGTCAAATATTTATGCGTGCGTTTAGAAATTTATTTTGTGCAATATGTACACGACATTCATTGACTGTTAGGCGGTACGAAAACCGGGTCAGCTAATGATGTATGTTATGTCTTACATTTGTTTCAAAACCATGCAGATTCAAATTAAAAATGTCTTTGTAAATGCTAGCTACAAAAAAGGACTTTGACAAAGTCAATAAACAAAAAAGAAAATAAATACTACTACCACCGGTGCGGAATGTAGATTCAATCAAGAAGAAACCCGGCAAGAAACCCAATACTCTCTCTCCCGTTACTCTTTTAAATGAAAAATTTTACAATTTTGTAAACTTTATTAATCTATACTTAGTTAGACTAGATAATATTACTGTAGATGAAGTCTTCATTATGAAGTTAACCATTAATCCTTGGATTAGAAAGACCGTCTCCAGCAGTGGACGAGTATAAGCTGAATGAATGCAGCTCGTTAAAATCCTACTAATATTATAAATGCGAAAGTTTAGATGTATGGATGGATGTTTGTTACTCTTTCACAAAAAACTACTGAATGGATTTTAATGAAACTTTAGAATAATATAGCTCATACACCCGAATAACTTATAGGCTATGTTTCATTGATGTACCACGCGAGCGAAGCCGCGGGCAGAAGCTAGTCTTATATAAAACTTTTGTTATAAAATGTAACCCAGCCCAGTTTTATTTTTGGCTGAATGTGGTTAGAGGGGCCTACTGCCCCTTTGACTCTGCCTACCCCTTCGGGGATTATTGGCGTGATGTTATATATGTATGTAAAACTTTTGTTAATGATAAATCTATATGTGATGATTTAATTTTTTTTTTACATATGTCCATGTTCATCACACGAAACATTTGCCCCTAGCAGGATTCGAACCCGCGACCCTCGGTTTCGTGGCCACGGTCTCTGACCACTCGACCAACGGGCCAGACAATGATGATGATGCATGACTTTCATTCACGCATTAACATTTTATATAAAAGATGTTGCACCCAAAGTAACTTTTTCGGCTGTTACGAGTACATTAGCACCGTGTATATCGTTCGTAGATCGGGGTAACTTTTAAAATTAGGTTGACTAGTTGGCTGGTAGCCTAAAACACCCACCAAATTGGTTTTAGGTCAGCGAGGCTGTTTAATGACCTAATTTTCCAATGTAACCGGAACTTGTGACGTGCATTGGAACCTGAATACGTTAAAGAACCACACTTACCAACTAACGTGATAATTACTGCGTTAATCATTATTAAATGTCAACCTTAGGTGAATATTCCAAAATAAACAGGTGGGTGTTTAAACGGTATATTTACCGTTTTTGAAATCAAACAACTTAATTAATCAATGACGTCATATACGAGTATGACGAATAATATTTCTAATGAACCTATTAAAAATAACTAATAAATGTTACTTTTACTATTGACTTATTCAAAGCCTAAATTAAATGTATAATGATCATAAGTCCATAAGTATTGTCATAATATTTCTTTAAGAGTACAATATTTTTCCAATCTTTATATTTATTTTTAAAACTCCATCTCTTTAATGGTGTTAATTAAAAAAATCTTTGGAAATTATTAACATTTTTGACGACATAATTTCAGGAGATATAATTTTTAATAAGATTTTTTAATTAGATACAACACAAATCCTTGTCATTTTAATTGGCATCTTCAATGTGTTATCAACAAGCTCAAAGTTCTATTCATAACCTTGAAGTTATGCAGTATAATTACGGATTCTGAGAAATTTTGCATGAAATGTCGACATTTCTTGTGCCGTAACGTAAATATTATCATAAAGATGTGGCTCATGAGCTCAGAGAGCTATATACCCGAAAGATCATTATTTTGTATGAATATGAAGGAATTATCTCAGAAAGAAATGACATTAATGTCGTAATTCGAAGAAAGCATGACGGAATGAGAGTGGACGAAGACAGGATAGTTGATTCATTTGGGGTGTTTTATTTATTACATTTTGTAGAACAAAAGTACCACGTCCAATAACTATGGAAAAGACTGATGTTAGATATGGGATTGGAATATAGGAAAAAATATGACAAAGTGATGGAAAAATATATTTATTCTGTGACTTCTACCGAATATGCTTTCTAATGTTTTCTGGTGAATTCAATATAATATTGACAGTAGAAAAACACGATATGATCACATTACACCAACATGTTTTATAACGTTAGTCTTTGTTCTGTATGTTACACTATATCCGTACAAAGCTCTGTAAACTATTTAATGCATATCAAATTCCAGAAGACAATGACATCTGACTTTTGTAATCTCTAGAATTAGGTACACGTAGAAGTTTCCGCAGAATATGCTCTTAAACCAGGCTAATTATTTAAATCCGTGCTTCGATTTGAAACAACCTCATTATCCACCTTATCAGCTTTCAGGGCTTAAAACGCTTTTCTTCTGTTGTACTATAGCTAAATAAATAAATAACGTACATTAAATACTTGATCTGTAGCTTAAGCACTTGTGTTACGGATATCAGAATCAACAGTGGTATTAAAAATGTATAAATATTCGATATTAACACCTAGACACAGAGCAAACACAAGTATTCATGACACGAATGTTTGTCCTGGATGGGGATCGAACCCATAACTCTAGGCACATAGAGAGTAGGGTCACTACCAAATGCTCCATCAAGCCAGCCTAAATAGCTGTACTCAAAGTTATATAAGTACAGCAAAGATATAACATAAATATAATTAACTACTATAAGTTCTATATCGGGTTTTGAGTGTGTGATTGTGTAGGCGACAGGTTAGACGCTTGTCACTGCTTATTCACAATTTTCCATCTAACCCAGCCCGACTTTGTTTTTGGCTGAATGTGGTTGAAGGGGCATGCTGCCCCTTTGACTCTGCCTACCCCTTCGGGGATTATGGGCGTTATGTTATGTATGTATGTATGTAAGTTCTATACCTAACACATTATTAAATATACGTATACCTACAGTACCTATAGTAGCGTATAAACGTAATAAGTAAAGTAGGTAAAGCATATGCTTACCTATGTATAAGTATAAACACGCACCCTTAGCAAGTATAAATAAAAGCGAATTTTATTTTCTCAAGAGGAACGCGAAGTAACAACATCGTGTTAGAAAGATAAACTTGTCACAGCTGTAACTTCTATGAGTATTTTAAATTTCGTAATTGGTTTCTGTTCATACAACTTCGTGTCACGCGCAATTCCAGTGAAGGATTACACATGTATTTTTATCTTGTCTTCCTTTCACAAAATTGGTTACGCCCACACAACTTAAAAGACAAAAATGCTTAAGTAAATGTTAAGGTTACAGGGTGAAACGTCTTATTTTGTTTCAGGATTCCAATATAAACATATATAAATATCAGACAACATCACATACCCACATTGATTTGACAGCGAAATAAGTAGTTCGTTTATATTACGGAAATCAGAATCATAGCGCAAAAACCAGACCTGTAACAAATATCTGTTTTTTTTTATGCTTTGGATATCGAACCACCTTCCGTTCGATACGAATTCTAAACCATTGCGACTACGCGGGTATGATCAAAATTAATGATAACACTTTTAAGTTACAATTGTATAACATAGAAAATAAAACATTTACGGAGTTTAAATCTTAAATCTTCAATTTCCGTCCATTCATTAATCGAATAAATTATTTATAAAGACTGAAAGCGTTTGAAAAGTGTCCCAATTTAATTAAGTCGGCTGCAAAAGCAAATACAACAGATTGATCTGATAGCTCTTGACCATACTTATCTAGGAAGATAAATAAATATAAATTATTTCACTAAACTTAATACGTTTTACTTTTATATATAAATTATCTCACGTCATCTTTGAATGTATGGATGGATAAAGTCGATTGTGCAACACGCGCCATTAACTACTTTTAACCAAAAATAAAGGGGGGTTGTTAGATGAACAATTTTAACAATGTGGCAAGCTTGTCGTTTACATCATAAGTCGTCTTGTACGATAGAGGAGGAACATATATGGCATATTATTTTTGTTTTAGGGGTCCGATCAATACGCACTAAACTTAACTTTTGTGTTTTAGATATTGTATATTATTTGGATGAATGGATTGTGTGAAAGATGATATGAGGCTGACCGGCACGTATGGAAGAGGAAGACGCTGCGCCGACCCCCGATGACCTGGGAGAAGGGCAAGAGGATGATGATGATATTATTTATTACTATTATACATTGTATAATATAAATGAGTAAATCGGATTCTTCAAACGGATGACCCAACACTTCTTACAAATAAGTACTAGATAAGACAACTTCAAAGACATGTATTTTCAACGTCAATAAAATATGTACAAGTTACAAGCTTCAAATTGTACGTTAATACACACAACGGCCAAGTGAGAAGTTACACAAACCACAGAGTTGGTAGTTTTGTTCCACTAGTGATGTGCTTAGTTCTAGTAGTCCACTATAATAAAAAAATATCTACCTTAACCGATTTCTGTTAAGAGTATTCTTCATTCGATTAAAAACATCAAACTACTGAGAAATGATTTCTTTTTGGGCTCTGCAAAGTTTTGGACTTGCAATTATATGAGACAATCCCTAATATCTTTATCCAAATGTCACTGCATCGATCTTTTATAATACTGGACTATGGCTACATTTCAGAAACTTGTGATTTAGGTTCAATTTACAGCCTGCCCCAATACGTGGATGGAATCACAGCAGGCTCTGTTACTATCGTCTATGTTACACGTTGTTTGGTGATATAACCAAGATGGGCGTATCGATTTTGAAGGTCGAGTAACACTTACAAGGGCATATTCCTTTGTTATCGTATATTCCAATGTTTTTGATATATTGAATCAGACAAAAAATACATGTTTCCCATTGAATAGTTAATGCGGATATTGACATTCAAAGATTAAATTACGTTACCATAAATGTTCTCATAACAATCATATAATAACAATTTCAAATCAACATTGATGCGTTAAAATTAAGTAAATCTACCCATTATATAACACACATTGTTAGTTGGCTATTATACTGGGAAAACATCCTAGTCTAGGAATGCTATTCAATATTTGGGTTATCTTATCCTTTAAAAAAGTAAAACTAAGTAGGTAATACGATAAATAACGCTAATCGTGTGGTTTTAATGCAAACACATCTTACACCTTTAGTCAGGATACTTAAATAAAAGTACTAAAGGTTTTTAACTTTTTAAGCTACCTGACTAAGCATGCTAGTACTTTTTAAGCATGCTACTATTTAAAGTGCCTTCAGATGTACCCACGTACAAATGTTTAACAAGTGAATTCAGACGTATAATAAGCCTCCTTAAAACTTCATTACTCCTACTAAATTAACTAAATTAACTGTGATTGAAAATAAATAGCAAAAAAAAAACAAAAGCTAATTAATTACTCTTAGCTTTGCCCATCACTATCCAACGGAAGCATGCGTTATTCACAAACACGCACGAACCAATTACAGCCGGCTAAAATATTAATCAACTCCGGCAATCTAAGTTTGTGAACTCTATTTAAGAGATGATAACATTGTGAAATGTTTAACAGGTGAAGGGGCGTGATGCGTCAGCTGTGATGTTCACTCTAATATGCAGTGGGACGGCCTCTACTTCGTGTGTTTAGCATTATGCTGCCTACACACGGCTTCTGGTGAGTTTTGCATTAAGTTTTATTGGTATTGATATAATACTCCATACAAAGATGATATGAGAGAAATGGGAGTGGATAGCTTGATGACGGCTGACCGGGACGTATGGAAAAGGAAGACATGCTGCGCCGACCCCAGATGAACTGGGAGAAGGGCAAGAGGATGATGATATAATACTCCATACAAGGACTTGTGATAGAATACTGCATACTGAGATTAGTGATCTAATACTGCATACAAAGACTTCTCGTAAAATATGTTTTTGAAACGGCTGCCATGAGTATATTATTAAATGTGTTTATAGTTACAATCACGTAATAACCGTTGACGACATTTATTTTTATTTTGGCTTCACAAATTTATTTGTTTGTTGGAAATTAGGCGTAATGGACATAATATTATTCTCATGAAATGACCATTTGTGACTGGGACTTAAATACTCATTTATGGACTAGTGCGATCTGATTTGAGCTTAACAGCTGAGCTGTGTTATTATGTAGATTTTTGATATACGTATAATTTAATTTTACTTGTTGAAGTTAATATTTCATCCGTTCTTAAAACTTAAAGTTGGAATATGGTATAAGGAAACCAATTTAAACTAACAACTGTAAAGAATTTTTGATTTTTTTTTCAAATAATCAATCCAGGGGTTATTAAAATTACAACTAAACTTCCTGCAATTTGAAATCTAATGATGTCCCAACAGTATTTCACATCAAGGAGAATACCTTCAAACACTCGTTCTGTCATGAAAGATACCCGACTCTGGAGTTGTACGTGTCAAATTACCAATTCGTGGGAGGTGTTCGGGGCCTGACGAAATACGAGACGTGCTAGTTGCTGTTTATTTTTGAGGCGCCCTGGATTATCTTAGCCCAAAGACAATTTCGCGGGATTGGTCGGAGGTAAACACAGCCGGTTATAAGTTTGTAAAAAAACGTTGTTAAAGCTGTCTGTGGATCTACAGCTTTGTTTGGCTTTCGACGTCAAATGAAGAGTAGGTATTTGACTAGTTATTTTTTGATAATGTTAAAACTTTTAATAGTTTATTTGTGTTTAATTTTTTTTCTTATCGTATTAATGTTGACATTGTTCTTCGTTTAAATATCAATAGTAATTTCTGAAAATGATGATTCTGTTTTTTTTTAAATATTTTTTTAAACTTGTCTCAGATGAGCAAAGCTTATACTATTGTTAACTAGCTTAATTATCAGAATCACAAGTCACTTTATTTTTGTCATTTATGGAAATAAACTTTAAGAAAATTCTTACAAATTGAAAAACTATCACATATTAACAACTAGTTAATAGTTGTCATTGTGTGATAATTTTCCCATTTGTAACTACTACTACTACTACTATTGTAATAATACTAATTAGTACTAACTTTACTTAGGTATAGAAGAAGATTAAGGAATTTTAAGAGCTAAATACATTAAGCCTTAATCTCCATACTGTTATTATGGAGACAAACATGCAAATATGCAACAATAAGCAGAGCAACTTCTGCTTTTCGTAACAACAATTGTGAAACTCGTTGTCAACACATGTTTTTCCTGCAAATAAGATCTGTCAAACTAAGCATGAAGAAGTTTTAGGCCAGCGTAGTGATCCACTAACAGGCAAATAAGATTTTTTCATCTGTCTTCTCTAGCTACTTACCAACATGTTACATTAAAGGAGACATGTGTTCAAATAAGAATGCATATATAAAGCATGAGTTTAATATACAACAAATAAATGATAATCAGCCAGCCATAAACATTCTAGCAAAAAATACCATAGCAAATTTTATTTACCGAAATATACGTCTTTTCAAAGTTTTTCAGAGTATCAACACACCAACGTTAACTTCAAATTAAAACGCCGACAGTTCCAAACGCAACGCAAACAATCGCCATTTACTCTGTCATTTCGTATTTACTTCCATCGGGAGGAACTATCTGTATGACTAAACTTAAAAGTAAACTACGAAGTTCGGCCAAAACGGCTGCTGGTCTTTCTGAAGAGTCACACTTGCGAGAACTTGAAATTAGGTCCTGACCAAAATTTTCTATTAAAACAACTAGCTTATACCCGCGACTCTTCTCGCGTAAAATCTCATGTGTTATAGAAACATTATATTGTGTCCTGTAGGATTTATAATTTGTGCCGGGACAAAAAGTAACCTTTATCGCCAGGTTTTGTAGAGTAACAAATTTTACCGCAAGAAATGTTAGGAGACTAAACACGATATGCATTATGTAACACATGAGTACTTGCTTCAATAGTATAATTGAAACTTAACCGAGTTACTAAGTTTAGGCGCGAAGACGTAACATACTAAAGGGCCTATATCACATTTATGAAATTAGTACGAATTGAATTTAAACACTCAGTGTATGTACATGCCAATTTCAATTGATGTTTCATGGCTAAACATAATTTAGGAGATATTGCATTCATAATAATATCTTGTTGTCAAAAGAAACTACCACGCAGGCTATACTGCTATTTGATCTAATATAAAAGATCGAATATGTCGCAATACGCAATCTTTCTTCTTAGTAATCTGAAGCAGTGACGAGTCCAAAATCAGATAATAATATCTAAATTAATTTAAATTATTCTGCTTTGTTGGCTGTACTTTTTGTGAATATAAAAAATAATGGTAGTTTATGTACGTCCAAAAATTCATAACGATCTAACAAATTAATAGGTATCGTTCATATGATGTACTGTAAAAGTTTTATAAATCCGAACCTTCATATATTTACCTGCCGTCTGGGAACTTTTAACTTGATTATATGTGATAAATTAAATTAAACACGTAGGTACGTTTAAATTGAAACCGAACTTTTTACTTAGACATACTTAAATTAAGCACATTTTAATTTGAAACTAATTTAAATTCTATTTTTGTGTGCTTTCAATGTGAAGGTTATAATTTATGTTTCACAGCATCCAGGATGCTTAGTGCGTCTGATAAAATTTGGCTTGATTAAACTTATATCAGACCACATTTTTATCTAACACTCAAACATGTATTTGTGCTAAATTCACAAAAACGTGTTTTTGTGATAAATTCGTTTAGTGTTTGATGTTAAGAGTAATATTCGTTTTGCATCGATTATATTTTACTATAGTATGTTTTACGCTAACATTTTGACCACAATGTTACGCATTTAACAACATGACAAACAATTAAAAAAGGATACAGAATATCATATCGTGTCGCAATGAAAACTAATGTCCCACTTGGGACATTTTCCAGTTTTTAGATGGCGCACACTTATTAAATAGTTATCTTCCTCTAAAGTAATATCTTATTTCACCTACACTATACATTCATTTAAATGAGGTGAATATTTTTAAAACACCATACTCCTTTGCACTAATACTTATTAACAATATTGACATATTAACTGTATACTGATTTGTCGCGCGTATTGTAAAACACGAAACTCATTCCCACAAATACCTACTTATATAAAGTATTTTCGTATTTACAGTATACTGATTTGTTACGCGTATCTGTAATTCATTAATTAATGAGATAAGTTTTCTGTTCGAGGTTACCTGAGCGAAATTTCGCTCTGTGGCGACGGTTTTTAGAAGCGTCTCTTCAGGATTTTGCAATTTTCTACACAAATGTTTTTAGTTTTACATACTTCAATGATTATAAAACTATGTTTTGGTAGATAGATACATTTGTTTTATTATGATATATTAAAAACGCGATGTTTTTTTGGCTCGATCTAAATCTCTCTTCTCATGCGCGATAGTAAACGTCTTTACAATATATCTGTACTTACTGATGTTTGATATTGGGTGATTTATAAGTTTTTAGTTAAAAATTATATTTGTGTAGACAAAGGCTCTTGTTATCGTAGGACAAATACTCGCTGTGCCAATTTGGCTAGTAAGTTAGTTAATTAGTTAATTTTGACTTTGTGCAGAGCCTCTACGATTCCCAGAAGACTATCGGTCCAATGGTGTGCGAAGACGGCGCAGCGATGAGAAGGACAGCCTTGCTTTATCCAGAGAAATATTCAGGAACATCACGAAACACCTCAGGGAGAACATCAAGAGGGAGGGCGCTACGGATAGGAACGACCATTTGTTACAAAGTGAGTATCGATAATCGATCACAGTGCTCGAGAACGTATCGAGGTTTTTGTTTCAATTTCGAACTGGCATCCAGAAAGTGTGGAGATTTTAAAAGATATTGCGATTGAAATTAAAAAGTGGAGCCAATAAGAGTAATAAAAGTATTTATTACGTTGTCTCCTAATAAAACTTATCTCATTAATAAAACTTCGTCTGGCTAATAATTAAAGTGACTATCGCAAATGTTCAATGACAGATTCGTGTTGGCTTTTTAATAAGAAATGTTCATTTACTTTTGATTAATACGACTAGACGACATTATACTGGCACACCTAATACACTGTTTCATTTAACGAAAACATCTCAAATCGATACTAAAGTCTATTCTAAGTCTAAGTCTAAAAGATAAGTAGGGTTTATACACTGTCAATGAAATATTTTTAGCTATGTTTGTATATAAATCTAGATAATAATCGTTATAACAGAAGTATGCAGGTCCTGTTTTTTTTTATATTTCAAATGTAACTCTTGCAAATTATTAAAACACGTTCATAGCGATCCTTAACAATAAGTAGTCTAACATATATTCCTAAATCTCTACATATAAAAGAAAAGACTTTAGGAAAACTATTTAGAAGATACATTTGTAGACTTTGACTTAGTCATTGGTTAATATTTAAATTACCTTAATTTTTAAATACATCGCCTTAATCCCTTTCCTTTTTACAATATGTTTATATGTTTAGTAATATAATATATGCTATAAATATAAGTAAATATAAATAGAAAATAGTTTTTTTTTTCAAAATGAACAGCGGTTTTTTTGTTAACTATTTGCCTTTTAACGTCTCAATATCAGTATTTCCAAATAGAATTTGCAAATTAAACTGTATTTTATCATCCAAAACTGGGTATAGCAGTAGAACAATTTATTCAGAAAGTTGTAGCAGATAACTATCGTCCCTGGAAAGGACGATATGTTTTGCATAATTATTTAACAAAGCGAAGTTCAACAGACCAATGTTTATGTATGAACCTTGCAACTATTGTTGGTCTACGGAGTTGGCTAATGATATTTGGTCGTGCACTTCGTAGATACACTACATTCACAGTTTAAGATGAATGCTATAACAATTCATTTGTGCTAAGTGGATTTGCTGCAGCAATTGAATCATACAATAAGCAAATACAATACAATAATATATTATTTATATAAAAATAATAATATAGACTAGTATTTGCCGCCCGTGATATACACGTGCATAGAAAAACGTGTGTGATCCTCCGGACTTCGCTTTATGCGTGACGCCTTTCTTCTTTACATGCACATTTCAGCTTACAGTCTCACAAAAAATACATGTCTGTGTTTTACTAGCCGTTACGGTAACCTCTTTATATATTTAACTTCCTAAAATTCATAATATGAGATCTAAACACATTGGTCCCTTGTTGGTCTGGGACTCGGCCCATGTTGATCTGGGACAAAAAAAAAGAATGTGCCAACTGTGGTTCTTGCCTAGCATGTCGTAAAAGGCGACTAATGGTATATCGGGTTTTGGGTGTGTGATTGTGTAGGCGACAGGTTAGCCGCTTGTCACTGCTTTTTCACAATTTTCCATCTAACCCAGCCCTGAATGTAGTTGAAGGGGCATGCTGCCCCTTTGACTCTGCCTTCCCCTTCGGGGATTATGGGCGTGATGTTACATTAAACACATTATTCCGAGTGTAGCCCTACACGGCTCGGCGAACGCAGTTAAGACTTTGACGACTCAAAGTTACACGTGCCCATTGTGCTGATTGCAACTTTAGCCTAGATGTGGTGGTACCCGCCCTCAGAATTATCATCTTACTACTACATACGTAACAGTTAAATAAAATTGCAAATAATTCAGTTTTATCGCCATATTAATTAAAATACATATATATTTTTTGACAGACAACAAAATAAGAGTAAGTAAATCTAATTACTATACATATCATCACGCCTGCAATCCCCGAGGCAGACAGAGTCCAATGAGAAGTCAAGTACCTAATTTGTACTATACCTATTATTTTTTATTGCTTCGGCTAATAATAAACTATAATTGAATATTGAAATAAAGATTATTTAGAGTATTGTTTGGCACGTGTTTAAAATACTAACACATATTGGTAAAAGCCGGCTATGTTGGCTATTCCACGCAAGAAAAAGACGTAATAATTGTATGACTCGAGTTCATTAAGCCACTAATATATGTGTATAGTGGGTTTCGCACCCTGCCGGCAGAGCCTGCCCTAAAATAACCCGACAAACCGCAATCCGGTAACGTCAACCTCACGCTCCCAGATCGTTTACAGGCCAAGGGGCGTATCCTAATTCTTAACGTCTAAAATAGGATACAGGTTCCGAAGATATGCTAATATGATAAGCCTTACTGGGACAAGTAACAACAATACAGTCCGGGTAGGTATGTTTATTTAGTAAGGGTAATATTAATAGTACTCCACAGTGATCAAACTTGAATACGGAACGAATAATTTTAGGTTAAAAAAAAGTAAATTAAAAAATAAATAAATTCTCCTGACATACCACTTTCCTAGTCCCAAACTAAGCTTGTGCTTATGCTATGGATACTAGGTGAACGGATAAACATACTTAAATATGTTTATAAACATACATGACTCAAGAACAAGTTTACATGTTCATCACACGAAACATTTGCCCCTAGAGGGATTCGAACCCGCGAGCGACTCTCGGTTTCGGGGTCAGGTTCTCTGACCACTCGACTTATAGGCCTATCAGTAAATAATACCATATATTATATCATACAATAACAAGCTAGTTTCTGATTTTATAGTATTACGCAAACTGTGTCATAGGCATTTAATAAGGTAGTTTAGAGAGTACAACTCAATTATCTTATATTTAGTTCATTGTACGATTTGACTAACCAAATATCAAATTTTTTTAAGATGTCATTGTTGTCATACTATTCCCATAACAGGAAATATTGCTTATAATAGCTTACCCAATTTACTCGAAATAAAACTAGGTCGCAAAAATTACTAGCTTATTAATAATTTGTTCAATTTTGGCGTCAAATAGTTTTTAACAAATAAAATCATCCGAATGACTTGATACACCTATACATACATACGTATTCCTATAAAGTAAGTTCTTCAAAACCACATTGATAGTAACTGAAGTGGAAAACGGCCATTCTTTGAAAAGGACAATTTAGGCTCAAAATCCCTTTCTTGGCAAGGTAAGCATGTATAAAGAAAAATGAATATCGGTTTTGCTCACTGAAGCCCGTAGAGATATCAAAAATATGTTAGTCTTTATAAAACATTTCTTAAATATAGCATCTTGTACAAAGATCAATATTGTTAGGGTTAGTATTTGGATCTAGACGTCTGACATCTCAATTAAGATTCGGACGCGAATGACGGTTCAACTTCATCTGACGTGAAAATTGGAAGCTAAATCTAAAGTTAGGATCGTAGCTCTTAACGTTAGTCCCTAACAATTCCTATTTGTCGGGCTAGACACGTCGTCTTTGTCTGTCATTGTTTTAACAAAGTTCTTTTAATCCTATGTAACCAGCAATTATGTACTCTAAACGGTAATTATTTAATTACCTACCACATTTATATGCATTATTTTACATAACATCTTGTCAGGTAGATTACTTTTTGCACAAAGCATTCAAATAAATTGAACTCACAGGTCGCGTATTATAAATATAGATATAAAAAAAGGCTATCAGTATTTATGAATCTGCAATGTTTCAGAAAAGCTTTGATATCAGTAGTAATATAACTAAATCATAATTATTTCACGCACTGAACCATTAATAGAGAATAAATATGCCCCAAACGATTTAAGTAGTTAAAGTAAATGCAATGACTGTATTATTAAGTATATGTGTACAGAATTCTTCTGATTTGGTTAGTGTGTACAATGTGTGTATATATATATATCAAACTTATATCCAATGCTCTTATATCCAACTGTAATGGATAATATTACACACGAACTAAAGTACTATCTATACTTATAATAAATCTGTAGAGAGGTCAATTCTGTACATGAAATATATTTTCAAAATAACTATCAGGGGGTGATTAGTGATTTTTGTCTGTCTGTCTGTCTGTCTGTATGTTCCTTATAGAAACAAAAACTACTCGACGGATTTTAACGAAACTTGGTACAATTATTCTTCATACTCCTGGGCAGGTTATAGTATACTTTTTATCACGCTACAATCAATAGGAGCAGAGTAGTGAAGGGAAATGTTGGGAAAACGGGAGAAGTTACTCCATTTTTTAAGCTTCCGTCGCGTGTGCAGCCTTAATGGTTAAAGTTACATAGAAACCATGTATGACAGAAATAGTCTTTATAATATTAACCATAAACGCGGGTGACACCGCTGGCACAGCTAGTTGAAAATAAAAGCATTATTTATTTTCCTATAACGATTCTATCTAATATTTGGGAACTGAAATTCTGGATATCCATTTATTATAGACGTACTCATATGAAAAATACACTAAATGTTTCCAAACTTTATTTACATTTAGTCCTTTTCTTCACAGATAAGATAGAAGAACCACGCTACAATGTCCCATACCAGAGTTATCATGACCACCATCATGAGCACCACTGGGGCCCGTACTTCGAAGATGAGAAGTACACCCAAGTGACCGCCCACGTCGGCTCTGAGGCTCTGCTTAACTGCAGAGTCGTTATGCTGAAGGACAAAACGGTAAGTTTATTGTGTGAAAATAATGTATGATTTTAAACTTGCGCGTTGCATTATCACTACAGGTGCAGATTCTGCTGCATTGTAAGGTCTGCTTGTGATCACGGTCATTGCAACATGGCTGAAACGTCAAGCTATATTAACGATAAGCATAATGCATATCTCGTCTAGTCTCGTAAGTATTATTTCTTGTGTAAAAAAAGTATCGCTCAAGTGCAACGTATACCAACGATCTAAGCTCTAAGCTACTACATCATCAACCAACTAGTTTAGTCAGTCGTCCAACGAAATGACTAGTTCGCTTAAGAAATGGCGCCGTTTAACAGCTTGCTGTTATTCAAGAAGTCCAGTTATCTCTTTGATATGGTTTTGTAATCTTGACATGCCTTTTGCCATTTTTTCGTTTACCTAGATTATTGTTAATTGTGATTTTTAGAATTTATTTAATTATTTTATGTTTGACTTGTGTTTTATATGTTATTCACTGCCCTATATTAACAGACTAGGCATTAGCCAGGCTGTCCTTTAATATCTTAGTTAACGCATTGGCCGAATGCCACTTATAAAGCCACTTGAACTGCGCCGCTTAATAAGGCGAAACTGTTAATTTAAAGGATGTTTAAGCTAGTTAGCTGTGACATCTACACTGCAACGATTGGTGCATGCTTAGAATGGTTTAGTGAAGGAAATGTGTACATGCTATGTACACTTTACATAGTTTGCATTTATGCGCCCGGTGAATATACATTGCACACAAAATGTATTTCGTGTGCACGTTTATGGTCGCCTGCTAGAAAATGTTGAATACCTTAAAACTATTTATTTTCCTGATTTAGAAAGTTAGCTATGTATTAATTTACATTTAGCCGAATGGTACTAGGTTTAAATACCATTAAAAACCTGTCAGTTGCATTCATTGACCTGTTTTGAACAAGCTTCAGAATTATAACATTAGGCATGTCGTTAGGTTAACGTTTAATTTTTTTTTTATTGAACTGTGATTACTGAATTTTTATTTTTCACATAATAATGCAGAGAAGTGGAACTTTTTGCATTAGCATTTGAATTGAACTCTCTACTCACTTGCAAGTTAAAAACTTTAAAGTTGCGAGGTGTGCACCTTATCTACGAGGGTAATAATAGCGTTTTATGTTTTTAAGGTACATTTTATTATATAAAGGATAGATAAGTATCGTAAGCAGACGGTGAAGTAATAATCGTTTGCGATTTTAAGCTCGCTTTGAGGTACCCGGCGAAAAACCCATATTTTTCAATTTTAAACTTCAATATTGTTATCAAGATATTTGAAATCTTCGTGTTTAAAATTAATTGCAACTTTTTGCAGAATTTCAACTTTGAGGTTCGCTTATTTATGTTAAAATGGAGCAGGTCACGCAATTCAAAACATGTAATTTAATCTGCATCTTTTCTTCTAGAAGTTGCCGTAGCGAAATCCATAAAATAATTATCATACCTTTTCGTGCATGACAAATTTCTGGAAATTAATACTTTATTAGTTTTCTCTTTTACAAATTAAAAAATTAACACATCACAAAATGTCCGAACTCAGATGTAATCCTCTGATTCTAACAAATTTTCAGATTGTATGTAAGCAAATAAATGGAAATGAAGAGAATTACAAAACACTTTTACGCAATTTTTTTTCTTTTTTTTTTTCCAGACTAACACATCAATTCCCTAGTTCCAAACTAAGCTTGTGCTTGTGCTATGGATACTAGGTGAATGGATAGACATACTTAAATATGTTTATAAACATCCATGACTCGAGAACAAATGTCCACGTTCATCACACGAAACATTTGCCCCTAGCGGGATTCGAACCCGCGACTCTCGGTTTCGTGGCCAGCATCTCTGACCACTCAACCAGCGGGCCTGGCAATTCATATTGTCTTCATTATTTACATGTAAATTTATTACGTTTTACCTTAAATTACCGCAAATAAATTCTGATTACAACGAAACAAAATCATATTTCCCTTTCAAACTGAAATATTTTAATACCATCCAGTGGGATTATGTCTTCCCAGGGTATTTTAGAACCAATTAACGTTCTACCCGTATACAGAAATAATTATGACCCTTTCAAAGAAAATACTTTGTTTAATATATGTATATACATATAGAAGGTGTATATTTACAATGCTCAATATGTTGTTTGTTGTTCTAAAAGATTATGCATACACACACACCACCATGCCTATATTCTCCAAAGGTTTAAAGTAACAAGCCCAAAAAAAAAATTTTGTTGGGTAAGATTTCAATATTGATTCTTGAGTCTTTATTTCGAACCGGTGGTAGATTCATATTATTAACTAATAATATAAATCAACTGATTTTCCTGTTGAATTGACAATTTATAAGTGTTTGTTTCAAACCTATATAAATAAAGAGTATTTTGACTTTGACTGACTATTTTCTCAATGGAATATTTTAGGACAAAAAATGGATGCGCTACCAAAAGTCTGCATTTGGACAAACATACTAAGGATTGTGTGTAAAGCATGTAAACGAATGGATAAAAAATTCTAATGAAGATGTCTTTAAACCATTTTTTATTCATACCTAATGGAATCATAACATATGTGTATAGATGTTATTGTCACTTACTAATATTAAAAATATAAAGAGTTTGTTTGTTTGTTTGCTTGAACGCGGTATTATCAGGAAGTTCTGGTCCAACTTAAAAAAGTCTTTCAATATTAGATATCCCATTTATCGAGGAAGTAGGCTATACAGCATTAACTATAAACGCGGGTGAAACCACGGGCAAAGCTTGTTGTGTGATAAAAGAGAATTCGATAGAATCTAATTAATGATTGCCCCGACGGGTAAATAAAATTACGGCAATATATAAGCCTTGACATAAATAAATGAACTGATGACATTTCTGATTTTGATTTTGAGAACTTAACTTATTATTGTCCCAAAAGTTACACACAGAAATTAATGTTATAACATTCAACTTTAAGTGACTGCCTTTAGTAAGGTATTGGGGAAGAAAAACAGAAATATCGATAGAATGTAGGTAATTATTACTCTTGAGCAAAATCGAAAAATCCAATCTATCTGGTAATCCTACAAAACGCTTCCCAGAGAATTGAAAGAGCGATGTAATGTCGCTAGCGCAATTCAGATAATCTTGTTTGATGTATAGTCTTAGATCCACGAGATGGGGTAAGCCGTGAAAACATGACCTTATTTCGTCATTAATCTGCCATCAATAAAGACGAAGATCTTTTCAATCACGTTTATTCGTCGGATACTATCTAAATATGTGACGCATTCTTTCAATGTATTTACCGTTATATTTATATTATTTCACTGTATATTTTATCTGGGCTGTACTTAATACTTTTATTTTGTACGTATTCTTGATTATTGCTCGAATGGATTTTAATCGAATATATACATGAGAAGGGTTAATAATTAAACATTATTATACATTTGTAAATTTTTCAAATGGTTGTCAGCTTACACACATTTTATACACTTCGACATAATACAAAAGTATATGTGTTCCTTCTTTAGTATCTATGTTGTAATTGCGGCTAATATCATGTTGGGTTTGTGGTTAAAATTTTCAAAAGATAAATTATATTTTTTTACTATTTTTCATCTATCTCAACTAAATATTACAATAGAACAGTAGTAGGATAGTAATTCTATATCCACAGCACATGCTGACTGTTTAAGAAATTAGTAAAAAAAAACATTTACCAATGCTCTGCTCTTCTAATCCAGTTACAATTTTATAGATGCTATTTTAAACACTCGTCAAAAATTGGTATATCACAAACGTATGTACTTATTTCTAGCGGACACGAGCAAGCTGTGAAAATTCCTCGCATCTGATGTTTTTCCGGGATAAAGCTATGGCTTACAAGCTAATCCTGCATGCAAACCTTATTGAATCCTCTGAGCTTAAGTCTAGTATATTGAGCTATCAAGATTTTTATTACCTACCTACATTAGGCTATTATTAGAAAATTGTATCAGTTACTTTATCCAATAAGATCAACTTTGTATGACGTGTTTTAGTGTCATTAAAAAACAACTAAGTAGGATTTAACTTAGTTGTTATACAAGTAAGAAAACGTTCGTAGTTAATATTAAATGATCTCTGGCACTACTACTGTTTGGAAATGGAAGACTTTTAAGGCTTCATAATAGGTTTCTATAGAAATTTTAATATTGAGTTGGACCGTTTGCATTTTACAGTTTTGTTTCAATGTATGCATGCTGTTCTATAGTATAAATAGGGCAAATCCTAACGATCAAATATATAGCTGGCAGCGTGTATGAATATGTGTATAGTCCAATTCAATCACGTGAAATAATACCATGAAAGGTTGTGTCCACTGTGTTGGTATGAAAACAAACGCAGAGGATGCATTTGTTAAGTTATACGGATTTGCAGTATTCATTGGAATTCATTGCTGGTTTGCAATGTATTCATTGATTCAGCAAATAAAAATAGCATGATTCTGCCTTGGTGAGTACGGCATCAATTCAATCCATAGGTAATATTTTCAACTGAAATAAACAAACAATTTTTATAATTTTATGGCAGGGTAAGTATTTATATAGTATAGTATTAACCTTATTAACCTTATTATTACGAATATTCTACCAACACTTTTATTTGTTTCCGAAATATTAATGAGCTAAAATTATGAAACGCATAATAATCTATTTTGTAGAATTAATCAGGGGCAAAAGCCAAACTTTATATAACATATGTATAGTTTCGTTTAAATAATACATTTCTAAATTCAATTCGGTGTAATACAATTAAATTAAGATGTCTAATCGGCCCAATTTCTTACTTCTGTAGACACTGGCTCCCTTTATTTCACGGAGAGGAATTTGGCAGTACTCCACGACGCTTACCTAATACGCGTTGGCGAATAAAGTATGTACAATGTTAATAATTAGTGTTCAGGGTAAGACAGTTTCCATGCAACAAAGCTCAAAGTTCTATAAAGCATTCTTGCGAGTTCATCCGTTTACTCACGGAAAATTTATTCGATTCAGGCAAGCGTACGCTATACGGGTGCAAAGAGTTCGTTTAATGTGAATATCGTTTTCGTATCGTTCGATGACTTCCATGGATAGGAAAACATGTTAAAATGTTGGTCCTGGGTACTTTTATAAGATTGCTGTCATTAGGGAAACCAAGCTGGACCTTCGTTCAAGCTGAACATAGGCATTTAAATTGTTACAGTTAGAAATAACTCTTTTAAAATTGGTCATGCACGCAATAGCAATTAAACCTGCCGTATTAATATAGTTTATTAGCTTCTGCACGCGGTTTTTCTCGCGTGGGGCATCAATAAAACATAGCCTTTATTTTATTCTGATGTATAAGCTATGTTATTACAAAGTTTCATTGAAATACATTCAGTAGTTTTTGCGTGAAAGAGTAAAACACATCCATCCACCCATACAAAGTTTCGAGTTTATAATATTAGTAGAATTAAGTAGTTTACTATAATAAGGACATTGAAATCCTTCTAAATACCACTTAGATAAGTGTAAAACTAGTTTTTATTTGGTTTTGTATCAACAACAGCTAATTTCTTACAGGTCATATGGCTACGCAACTCGACCGATTCGGCTCAGCTGCTGACTGTGGGCCCAGCGCCTTATGCTGGAGATAATCGGATAGCCGTCAAGTTCCAGTATCCGAACAATTGGCGGCTCAGCCTCAACCCGGTCACGAGGGCTGACGCAGGGAACTACATGTGCCAAATATCCACACACCCACCAAGAACGATATTCGTTAATTTAACTGTGTTGCGTAAGTTCCATCGCTTTACTGTTATACAAGCTAAAACAGGTTTTCTAGTACTTTTTATGTGATATCTTCAATCGATTGAGTGAACAGATTAATGAGCGTGAAAGATTGAAAGGTGTGAGCCAGGATTGTAGCAAATGGAACTTTTAACCTGTCGGGACGTATGTACATACGTTTCTCCAATACAAGTTACAGCTTTAAAATTCCGGATATATTGATATTTTACAACCAGCAAATATACAATATATAAATGTATTTAGGTATATCAAATCAAAACTAACTGACAGTGCTACTGTTACAAGTATCGTATTTCTATTTCAAAGATGACCAGACATTTTTCATCCGCTGTTTTTTTTTACAAACAAAACAAAAACGATACGAAACAATTATTTGTTGTTTTTGTTTCAGCTCCAGTTTTAACGATTTACAGTGAAAAGCATGAAGTCAAAGATAGGTTTTATAAAGCTGGAAGTTCCATAAAGCTATCATGTATCATATCAGAAGAATATGTTTCGACATTACCCACAAAAGCCCCGGCCACTATGGCTCCACCTACAACGACAACTACTCCAAAGCCAACCACTACAGAATTAACTACAAAAATGAGTACCGCATTCAATAGAATAGATTTAATGATGAACAAGAGTTGGAGCGTTGAAACAACGACAATTACATCAACAGTTAGTGTTAGTACAACGACAAAAGCACCGGAATTAGAAACTACCACTTTGCGGGCTACGCCGAGACCAACCACTCCGCCAGTAGTGAATAATATTTATGGGCTGGCTTGGAAAAAGCAAGGAAAAGACTACTTAGATAACGTAACATTCCGTAATATGAGGTGAGTTATTAATGCGGTTCCTGAAAAAGTTTTTTGCGTGGTCGTTATACTTCTTAGCACATTGTGTTTTATAAAGGGAAATATCCTATGCCGACATATTCTTCAGGATAAATTTCATACAAGAAAAAAAATTGCTTGTCTAGGCTTTTGGTGCTTTTGCACATGACATTTGGAACAGTTAAAAAAAAAAGAAACAATAATATACAACTAATCAAAAATACACAGACATATTAAAGTCTAAATCAAACAATATTTCCAATGGCGAATATATACGATGGGTAAATGGTTCAGAAATGGAATGAAGGTTCTCATAAAGTCGTTTTAAGTTTTATTCCACATAATGATCTCAATTGTCGAAATCGTGAGACAGTCTCGAAAGACATCGAACAAGTTTCGTAGTACACACTCAAGGCTTACAACATCAAAATGTGCGTAACGTCTTCTAAGCGCCCTTCACACTCCGGCGACCCTTGGGACCTAACAATTGAGGCAAATATTAGCTTAACAGAAGTCAGAATTCGTAATGAACTGCAAATTGATCGCGTCTTTGTATTTCAGTGCCACAATCAGCGTGGCATCTGCATCACAAAATGACAGTGGCATATACACTTGTCTGCTGCTGAACCATTCACAAGTGGTTGTTAACGTGCATGTTCTCATTGGTAAGTCAAATATAATTTATTATTAATATTTCGATTAAAAATACCACGACCGGCTAGCCTGATAATTTAAAAAAATATCGATTAACGTACCTTCATATTGTATGGTTTCATTTTTTTTACAATTTTTTTATTGAATTTAACCTAATTTCCGCTTAGTGGTAACTTCAGATATTCACTGCTATTTTTTCAATAATAATTTAAACAAAACCTATACTTTTTACTCAACGCGATAGTTTGAAAAAAGGCATAACTTTGAGTAATTCTTATCTGGGTGAAATGACTCCACAAATAACATACTTTTTACTTAAAAATATGTCAAGATCGATAAAATAAAATTTAGAGTAAGCATATGTTTAATACACGTGAACAACACAGACATTTATTTAAAATCTTTGAAGTAACATACCTGACCTTCTGATATTTTATTTACAATCCAAACTGTAAAAATATATTTAATTCATTGGTATGTTCATTGTGAATATTATTTGTTCAATAGGTGAGAACCAAGCTGCAGTGCACCACGACAAAAGGAACAAAGGAACTCTTTTTTGGCAACCACACACCATTTGCCTAGTCTCTATCGTAGTTTTTCTTTTATCGCTCACTTGAACTTTATTTTTTATTTAACCTCGGTATTGGTACGATAGAAATGGCACTAACTGGACTAAACGTATATTCTAACCATAAGTCATGTAGCACATACGTACCTTTAAGTTGAAATTACGGATATCAATCCATTCGTGATGACCGTTGCAATGCAAAACGGCAGAAATGTGAATCTATAGGTACTTATGTACTACATATTACATAATATATCGATTAGTCCCATAAGTGTTAGTCTATCTATAATCCAACGCGAAAGTTTTAAACCTGAGGAATCTCGCTTATTTTCAATGTATCTACAAATTGTTTGGCCCAGCGCCCTTGTTGATCAATGTAATAAAATTGAATCGAATGACCATTGTGAGATTAGCTAATATAAACAATAGTAGGCCCTATAACTGTATGGCTGCAAAACCCCTTATTAACCCTTATCCTGTTTTTTTTTTACTCAAGCCCATTTACTTGAAAGATAATTATTCAAAGTGGATAGAAATTACGTAAAATTGGAAAAGTTCTTTGTTGTAAGACCATGTTAATGATTCTTCATAATGTAAATAATAGAACGAAAATGAAAAATATGTTTTTATAAATTTATTGTTAGGCATTGAAAAATAAATATTGTCATTAAAAGCAAAATATATTTTATGAGACGAGTCAAAAATTTTCGTTGATAATATTCAGAGCTCTTTAAAAGGACTGGATACTGATGATTAGGAAAACACGATTGTTGACTGGGTTACGTAAAATAACGAACGTTGTTGTTTATACGTACAAAGACGCCATAGCAAATCAATTTTGTTCACTTCATTCGAAAACAATTGATCAAATTTATACAATTTCAATTGTTCCGCTAGCTCGTAACGGGCCGAATATCTATGAAAATTTCGGTAATTATAGTCGCAATCCGTAGTAATTACATTAAGTTATAAGCTGTAATTAGATGCTTATTAATATGAAAAATATGAGTGAACTATTATTAAAATGATATTTTTGTTTAAAATCAATATAACCTAATAGTAAAACTCTATTACATTATCCATTTAAAAGTTTACGAGCAGTTAACCGAAATTTCGCCAAATATTTACCACACATAGTGTGTTTAGTTGTAAGACTACAGTTTATTAATAATTATGCTCTTAATTTAAGGCTACATTATTAAGAAATCATGTAGACTGTACATAAAATTTTGGTTATTTTTAATTAAAAAAAATATAATAATTTTCTTCAACAAAAGTAACGTTTATGTACTAGATGAACAGTATACATAATATAAGTGTATTTTAATACAAATGTACAGTTTAAGGCTACAAAATTCTTGTACTGTTCTAAGAATAGATAATTTTCTTGTTTGTAATATAAAAACATAGAAGGTTAAATAAGGCGAAGCCAAATATATAGGTAGAAACTTTAATCCTTAAGATATTTTATATGTTGTTGCACATTTTTTGTTAATAATACACAAATTTCTCATCTGTATACAGAAAAAGACTATGTTAAATGACTGTAAAAGTAATGAATAAACTTAATTATGACAAACAGCTTTGTTTTTTTGTACTTATTCTATTTAAACAATAACATTACATACAATTTAACAAATGTTGCATAATTTTTTTTGGGTTTTCAGTAAGAATAATATATTGAAACGGGAATAAACCCCATTATTTATTTACTAAAAAGATCTTGTTGCAAAATTGTGAAATTTTGAAAAAAGCTAAAAAATATATTGAAGAGCAAAACAGACTAAGCTAACAGATAGTTAAATAAAAAAAGTCAATCACACAAAATTTAACGTGCACGAAAATAATATCAGTATTTTTAAACTTTTCTATATATGTATTATAATAGAAATTGGAAGTATTGTACGTCGAAGGGCATACTTGTGGGGAAGATTTTATTTCTTTACCATCTGCATAATAAGAATTTTATTGAAAAAGCGATCTCATCTCAATAGCCAAACACCTGCCTCAGACCCTTTTTCAAAAGGCACAACCTCTACTCAATATAGCTTAATATTACCAACAGTCCTGTGAACCACGCGATATCATCTTCACCTTTCAGAAAGAAAATGGGATAGGGGATCGACGACGTAGAAAATCAATTATACAGCTGACTTCAAAGGGTAATAAAGAAGCCTCATTTTGTGATGTTTTTATTAACAATGGGGACCCTGCGGTGCGGTAAGTTAAGAATTTTTCGCGTGAAGAAATGTGGATTGAGATCGCAAAGGACGCCTCTATTCGATCGTGCGTTGAAATTTTGAAAATTGATTTACGATTATTGTTGTAATGGGTAAGTTTTTTTTGTAAAGGCTCGATAAATACTTATTTTGTGTGTAAGAAAGAGGCAAATAAGTAATAACATTTTTAAAAGTTAAAATGCTGTTACATTCGGAAATATAAATAATATATTCATTATACTTACACCTATTAAGTATAAGCTATAAAACTTGCAACCTGCAATTTTATTTATATTATATTCTGCCAAGAATATTTCATTTATAAAATAACTGTTATAAGTCTACTGAAAATTATCACGTCAAAAGTAATATTATAGCTAGAAAGATAATATTTCAACAACCTGATTACAAATTATGCTGCTACTATTTGGCAATAAAATGACTTACACGTAGTATTGCTTCACAGAACAGATAATCAGAGCCAAAATTATAAATTCTGTAGGCGAAAATGCGCTTCGCTTTAAAAGGGAAAACGTAATGAAGGGCAAATGTAGGTCAGGGAACTGACAACGTTAAGCCTTATTCAAAAATTCTACGAAGTTCTTTAAAAAAAGTGGGGATTAGCATATTACACACACATATTCGAGTAGCTGAGAGCAAGCAGGTCATAGAGTTGGCAGCATTGCGCGTAGCTATTTCTTCATTTACTATGCTTATTATTTTCTTCTTAATATGGGGTCAAAAGTTTTATCACAATGTACCTACTGTTTTCTGCGGGTTATTTTGTTAAGAAAAAATAAGAATAAATTATATTGCGACCAACCACAAATTGTTACATACATAATAATAATTATCATCACGACCGTAATCCCCGAAGGAGTAGGTAGACTCAACAAAGAGACAGCTGGCCCCCTTAGCCACATTCAGCCAAAAAGTAAAACTAGACTGGGTTAGATGAAAAGCTGTAAAAAACTATTGACAGGTGGCTAGCTCATCGCCTTTAACTCTCACACCCAAAACCCGATGTACCATTAGTCGCCTTTTACGACATTCTAGGCAAGGAACACGATTGGCACATTAATTTTAAGTCCCAGACCAACATAGGATAATTTTTTTTGGAGTATAAATATTTATCTTAATAATATTGCATGAAAGTGCTAAGAATTTTTCTGTAAATTTAAGCTATCATATATTGTAGCTTATATAAGTAAATGCGAAATGAGTGCTTTTTGTCATGATTTTCTTAAGAAATTATTTAATAATTCTTCTATTAAGGCATTACCACTAACAACTTAAGTAAAAAATCCTAGATAAAGGCCATTTAATACTATATTTCAATTGAAATTGAATTGTAAGATAATGTTTTATTTTTGATTCATCACCTTTAAATAAAATTATTTAAATATTGTTGCTAGTATTTGGTGTAGACAGTTTCTTCCACGAACTCAAACAAGATTAACTTTGCTCTCGATTAAGACCTTTAAGTCAAGTCTACTAACAGATTAGACCCCAACACCTTGGTCTAAAAGAGAAAACGTAATGAAGGGCGAATAGCGAATATGGGTCAGGCAGCTAACTCCGCCTCACTACTCGGCGAAATCCGAGCGCTTTCGAGAATTCCTTTCGCAAACTGCTAAGATTCCTTAGAACTTTGTGTGTCATTGTTCCATCGCATGCGGGGAACAGCGAGAAATGAACGCACGCTTTGCGTTATATCTACGTTAACGCCTTTTTAATTACAGGATCCATCGTTAATTGCACGGAAATGCATCTGAGATAAGGTTGAGATAAGTCCAGATTTTACTAGCTCTTTAAATTTTTTTGAACAAGTGTTTACAATTAAAATTGCATGTATGTAATCTTATAACATACATACGTAAGATAACTATCTACAAAGACAGAGTCCGACTAGCAAGCTCGTTGAACCACATTGAGCTAAACAACAAACTGAAAGTAAATACACCATTAAATACTTTTTACAACATGCAAAAATAGGAACAGTTCATAAATGCATTTTATTGTTATTTTCAATATTTTGTAATATTTTAGACGCGTTTTTTTATTAAATTCTAAACCAACACCTACAAATGAGTATATAGTACATACCGCGCTAGGGAAAAGGCATGAAGTTACATAGTTAGTACTGTAAATACTATTCTTTGAACTTCGTTAAAGGTAAATGCATATATTGATGACCTTTTGAATTAGTTGTACCTATCCAAAACTTTTAATATGACAGAAAATATCATCACAAATTTACTTACAAGAAGTTTTATTGTCAGCTGTTTTCAAAGTCGATACTAAATTGGCTTAACGACCACTTTGACATAGACCTTTCTCCACAAATTGTTTCGCGTCAATAGCTTTACCGAGTATGCAGTGACAATTTCCAGGAAGCTACGATTCCTTTTACAAATGTACTTCTTTGAGAGAATAAAGATAGAATGCGTTTATCCTGGCTTCATTGAACATTGTAGTCGTGAGAAGATAAAGAAAAATCGCTTTTCTTTTTATCTTCGTAAGAAAACTCTTCGAGATATGCATGCATATATGGAATATCTTAAATTTAATATTGAATATTGACAACCCAGAACTCAAGGTTGTAGCCTATCAGCTACCTATTGTAGATGGTTGATATTTATAAATGGTTTTTCTTAGGGAAAATATATCGTCTAAATCAATTTTCTTTAGATGTTGGCAATATATCTATAACACGTATCATAACTGAAGCTCGATGGTGCAACCGGTAGTGACCCTGCCCCATGCGCCAAGAGTTGTGGGTTCGATCCCCACCCAGGACAAATATTCATATGATGAATACTTGTGTTTGTTCTGTGTCTGGATGTTAATATCCAATATTTAAGTATATATTTGTAATACCACTGTTGTTTCTGATATCCGTAACACAAGAGCTTAAGCTACTTACCTCGGTGTCAGATCAATGTATGTGATGTAGTCTAATATTATATTATTATATTATATTAAATATGTACACATATTTAAGTTTGTATGTATGAGGCTATAATCCGAAACTACTTATTCATATTCAAAAATTCACAGTAAACTTTAATTTTTAAACAATTTTAGGCGACCAAAATCTTATTTTGACTGGCCCGTTGGTCGAGTGGTCAGACCCTGGCCATGAAACCAAGGGTCGCTAGAGACAAATGTTTCGTTTGACGAACATATATACTTATTTCCGAGATATGGATGTTTATAAACGTATTTAAGTATATCTACCCGTTCACCTGGTATCCTAGAACAAGCATAAACTTAGTTTGAAACTAGAAACTTGGTGTGTCAGTCTGGAGAATTTAATTTATTTTTATTTATCATCAAACCTCAATCCACTCAGGCAAAGTCAGGAGTAACTGCCTAACTAACTACTAAATATAAAAATAACGAAAAGTAAAAGAAGCAACAAAATGTAACTTATATTGTTTTGCTCGCAGTGTGAAAAATATTCCTGTTATTAATACTTTATTGCACGTTACTATCGTCTCGCGAATCTATATTTTTTGTCGAAATAAAAAAGGAGCTTTCTTATTTTTATGGCAATTGTTAAATAAGTATTTACATTAAGGACATCAAAATGCAACAGCATTAAGAAAGAAAGGAAATCTAGGTAGATTTCCTTTCTTATTTCTAAATGTGTAAGGATGAGTAAAAATAAAAATATAAGTACTTACCGTAATAATATCTGTGTCCGAATGGACGGCCCTCTATCTAATAGCTTGTCTGTGACCGAGAAAATGCTACGTGTTAGGTTCTGCCTTCTGTCACAAGACGAAGATCGTTAAGCCGTGTCAGAAATCCGTACGATGGCTTTCATAGTTTTGACAACTGAACCACCCGCTACGCTCACATTTCGCCCACTTAGTCTTAAACGGAATAAAAATAATTTCAGATGGAAATGTCGCAATTTTTAAAAATTATTACACAATATTAATATTAGCCCATGTTGGTCTGGGACTCCAAAATATGCGACTTCAAGCGTGATGGTATGTATGTATGAAACACTGTCATTTGTAAAATACATAAAAATACTTGTCACATTTTATCTATAGGTAAACACATATTCAAATATTAGTAAGTAATTATCCGCCCTTTATTGTTTATTTATTTCATCAATTAAGTACAAAGTAGAATGAATATTATATCTAGTTAACAAGCAACTTGAGACTTACAATCATTTAAAAATCTCACCTTCAATCGCCCTCCTATATTGCGCCTTAACTCAGCTACGCTTTACGCCTAAGCTATATTGAGTTTCTAAAGAAAAAAAAAGAAAAAAGCATTGAAAAAATTGGCTTAAGTTCTTACAAAACCAACTTACTGACTGCACACGACCGGATTTGAAGTCTGTAAAAAGCAATGTTATTTCAACGGCTCTCTGTTTCAATAAGGTAAAAGATTCATTACTGTTTAATCTCCTTTTCAGTTAACTCGGTCTTTTATGGGACGGAAGCATTGAAGGTAATTCCCGACTGGGCGATGCAGAATGCATTTAAAATTGTCCTGTAATCTCCTTGCCTGAAAGGTACCGTTGAATATAAAGTTAACTATATCATCATCTTCCTAGCGTTATGTCCCGTTCTTAGACGGGGTCCGCTTAGACCAAGATCCAGGATTTAGCGAGTCTGGTAATTACATTGAAGCGACTGCCGACCTGACCTTCGTAACCCTAAGATAGGGGAACCAGACAATTTTTGGATCATGGTTACAAATCCAAAGTTGTTTGAATTTGCAGGTTTCATCACGATGTTTTCCTTCACCGTCGAGCTAGTGGTATAAATACGTACATAGACTTGAAAAATCCAGAGGTACGTGCCCGGGTTCGAACCCGCACTTCTCGGTTAAGAGGCGCGTGTCCTAACCATTGAGCTACCACCGCTTAAAGTTAACTATATACATTGATAAAATAAAAGTTATTTTATCGTGGTAATTCAATAAAAATAAAATAATAAGATAACAATTAAAATGAAATTGACATACAAGTAGGAAAATTCTAAAGAAAGGCTGGTAAAGTACCTTCAAAAGACAAACATGCATATTAAGAAAAAAATATGACACCTTTCTATTCTATAGTAGATTTAGTACGAAAAAATTTTTAATATGACGTTTATAACAACAAAATATAACTTGCATGTATTTATCAACTTTACTTTGAATATATCAGGTATAACGGCAAAGTTTAATTTTATCAATGCATAGTCTCCTATGTATATAAGGAAGTAGCTGTTTAAGTTTTGATGAGCAAACTGAGATTGCCCAAGTACTTTTCCGCGGCCGTTGTTGGTTTTCAAAGTTTTCTATTTCATAAAACCGGAACTACGAACTAATCAACCTGAAGATCGGAAGAAAAAAATATTCACGAGATTCCTTTCAGACACGGCTACAGAATCTTTTAATCTGGAACTACGAGACCACGGCTGCATGTTTAAGTAGAATTTTATTTTTACAGATAAAGTAAACTTGGATTGTTTGTATGTAATGTTAAAAGTAATGATAAAATTATTATTATGTATTAGCAGTATATATTAATAAGGTAATAGCAGTTTACTGTACTATAAAATAGATCTGTAATTTATGACAGTGCTTTGTATTTCTCGAAAGAATTCTTTGAAGGAGCACTAAAAATAGAAAATTAAGTAAAAATATTAGCTGAGGACAGTGCAGCTTGTTCGCGCGTTCATTTTAAGATTATCTATGAAGCACTTTGTCATAGAGATAGAGGCTCTCACCAATGAGCCGAGTGTTAAAAGTCTTCTGAGATAAATGGTGTTAATAACTTATATTTCAGACCATTAATATCAATGGAAGAATAAAGGACAGTGGAAATTTAATTGCAAGAGCTCTCGACCAAGGGGAGTCAGTTCGAACGTAAATGTGCACCACTGGTCATTTAAGTCTAACACACAACTACATATTTATACTATTTTGGCGGAAAAATATTGTGTAAAAATTTGCACATTTATTACGATAAATGTATCAACATGATCCAACTGATCTAATTACTTCTTATCTAAGTCGTACTAACGTTATTTGAAAGTCGCTTTAATATAGTACCTAGATTCGACTAATTCAAAACCATGTTCCAAGCTCCTAGTGAATTTTAACTTAGAACGGAACATAACGTAGATAATAATAGACGATGACGTCATATAGTAAAATGCACTACATGCATACACATATGTATAACTTTCTTTATTTCTGCTACTTAACATAAAAAGAAACCTCTATTCGTCCAGAAGTTAAGAAATTTAATCTCTCCATTTCGAAGAGTGAATAATTGATTTACTATTTTACTTTCTTCAAATTCTAAGTAATAGGACTCAAGAAATATCATTAGTATTAAAATAAAATTTCACTTCAAAAAGGTCCCAAGTATTGGATTATATCTCTTTGAGATGGGCTGTAAATCTTACTTTACGGCATGTCAAGCACTTAAAGCTTATTTACATATGAATAAGACAAACAAAAACCACTCTAAAAATGATACCTCTAATATTAGAAATGTCTAGAGGCTATCGACTGCTTACCATTAAGCCATAAGCTTGTTTATCACTTTAAGTAGCAGACAAAACGAATCATGTTTTTAAAATGTATTGAACCCGCTGTAAATCTCAACGATGCGTTTGTTTCAGTAACGCGCTATTACGACGGTAGAAAACTGCAATAGAAATGCAAATGAACGATGCAATCAAGAACGAACGGCAAAATACAGCGATTTCCACGCGCGTTTATATCCTGTTTAGAATTCGCTTGTATCCTCAAACGTTTGTTTTTCAAGTTTAGCAAGGTCGTTATTGCATCTTAGACAGTATTAGTATAGGTTATTTAAACTAAAAAACATGACAAAAATACAGTTTTTCTGTTTATTAATGTGTCACCGCAGTCTATAGACATTTGAATCCCCGGGCGACAACTGTCTTGCCTACCGTACAAATGCCTTGATAAAGTCTTCTTTTGTAGTCCCTAGGGAAAACATCAGCCACGCAGCAATACGTTTTGTGCTAAGGTTAGTACTCATTTTTTAAGCCAAAAAACAAATAATGCAAAAAATCTATAAGCCAAAGCAACTGTTGTTTGACCTTCACTTAGTCAAACAATTAATGTATCCAATGCATTGAAATGGTAGGTATAAAATACTTACCTTTGTTATTTAAGATGGTTTTTCTCTAGACATTTTTGACTCCCAAGTTGATGTAGATACACGAATGTTCATGCAGTTTCGTTACAATTACTTTTATTTGTTCTAACCGTCGAAATTTAGCGCAAATGTGACAGTAATAGGCCATAAGAAGCAATTCCCTTTTTACTTTTATTGCCTTGTACCGACGCAAAAGTTCAATTACCAAGGATAATACAATGTAAGTAGCCTTTTTTGTTGGTTAATCCGTACGGCAAATAGTATGAAAAGCTCATGTTCCCACGTGGTTTTCCATGAATAATAAATTACTGTTATGAATATTTACACACATCGTATTACGAATTTAATATTAGATATAATAGGACTGGGGGTGGTATTTACATATATATTTTTTTTATACGTTGTTACCTGTCTTTGTAATCATTTAAAAACACAGTGCGTATGAAAATTCTAGAAACTAGAACAAGAATATTTGACAATTATTGCAATAAAATGATTTATTTTACAAACTATACAATAACTATCTTATTTTTTCTGTCATCCTTAGTAATATAATCTACATAGACAATAGCATAATAACCAATTCTACTTGGTTTAGAAAATAAGACGTCATTTGATAAAGCTTTCTCGCGTTATTAATGAGCCCATCAAGCTTATAAATTGCCGGTTCAGTTTTGGATTTGTATTCCAAATTCGTTTAATATTTACACTTTTAGATACACGATAGTGACAAGACGTCTTATTTATTATTCTGTAGACAAATAATTACAGATCATTTTATGAAATCGAAACAAAAGTTTAGTATTGCAATTATGTTTGTTTAATATATGTTCAGCGTAGGTATCCGTGCGTGAATATGAATGTAAAACTTTTGATGAAGTACCATCTTTGTCATCATATTGGGATTTTTGGAAGGTAACTGAAGCTCAATGAATAACATTATTCATTGAACTACCATCTTACTTTGATGTTTAATGGAATTATTTAATTTCAATCTCACCACGCCTGCAGAATAGGCCCGAAGGATAATACAATTTGTCCATAATATTTTCTTTAATAACACAACTCGGAAAGGTCGTTATCGTGTATTCCGCGCGCGTACGTGATAAGAAATAGAGACGGGAGTAGTTTTCTCTTCAATTTACTTTGAGCATTTTATAGGTATCGTGTTTTTCGGTACGTTTTTTTTACATTATTTCGTATATTTTATGCATTTGATAAGGGTTGTATGCTACAACCCAAAATATAATCATGTACTAGCTTCAGCCCGCGTCGTTGCTCGCGTGGTAAATCGATGAAATATAGCTTATATGTCATTCTAATGTATAATGTACACTGTTGTTAAGTTTCATTAAAATCCATGTAATATTTTTTGCGTGAAAGAGTAAAAAACATCTACACATCCATCCATTCATACAAACTTTCGCGTTATAAAAGCGATATTAGTAAGATTACATTTTAAAGCACATACAGATATATTAAATTGTAGATAAATTATGTTAACTATTGTACATCGTAGTGGTTGTAGAAAAACACTTATTACCTCAAATAGAAGATGAGTTCAATTCTGCTGGTTATTAGTAAGTAATTATTACTAAAATAGAATTCAGCTGAATTCAGCAAGCCAAACTATTAGTTTGAATAATAAATAGATTCCATTTGTAAATCACTGCCTACAGCACTACATACATTAGACGTTATTTGGCGAAATTGTACCTATTCCATTATTTGGTCGAGTAACTAAGACCATGGCTTAATTTGCAAAAAGCTTAGTAAGAGTATAATATGTTATATAACAATTTGGAAAAATATTAACGATTTAAATATAGTTTTAGCTAAAATATAATTAAAAGCACTTTACAATAGCTCTGATTTGTGGAGATTCAATAGCAACAATTTATCAGTTTCCTTTAAGAAGACCTCTGTATTACATATTGACATTCCTAATTGTAACAAATACACTCAATAATGATTGACATTCCTAATTGTAACAAATACACTCAATAATGATAAGCGGGAATGTTTGACGGCTAGTAATTCTATGCTAAACCGTGTCAGGTTATCCAAAACGCGGCTAGGTGTCAATTGATAGGCACACACTAACTAATCAGCGGGAACAATCTAGACGCATCCCGACGGAACAAACACGCCGACGTATCAGACACCTGATTAGATAACGGTTAGATTGGCTGATTAAGAGATGACGATAATTGTAAGCCGCTAGATATATGGCAATATCTCTATAGGATATTAATTAGGATATGATGGACAATGGAGAAAAATCTATCAGCCGTTTCCAATATACACTACAATACTTATAAAATGCCTTTTCCTTTCGCTTTTTTATTCTTAATTTAAACTATAAAAATGCAACTAATCGTTGGGTTATTAATAATGTGTATACACCGTGCTTTTTTATCGTCTTACATCCGAAGCCCACTTAATATACCCGTCATTTAGAACATCTTGGCAGTGTTATTTTTTTTTTATCGCTTTAAATTATACTACGGCAAAATAAAATAAATATTTCAATTTAATTGTGAATCAACCTGTACACAATGTTTACGATTTAGTAACACCAAGCGCATGCGCGAGATGCGCACGCGGCCATTATTGTATTCTCTATTGGTTAAGATAAATGTCTCACACCAATCAATAATAGTCCACGTGGACTGATGACCAATCACGCGCTAGCCTTTTGGCCCCGCCTACGCATTCGTCACTTGCCCTTTGACACAAGAAAAAAATTCAGTCGTTTCTAGGAATCCGGATATGCGCACGCGCTATTGTTATTGTTATTTTTCGCGACTGTGAGTGTGACTATGAGTGACAGAAATTACGTTTACTTGGTCAGAGCTCCAATATGGAGTTTTAACAAATAGTACGTCTGTACGCAGTGAGTGGGGATAATTAAAGCGAAGCAAGAAGGTTGTACGCTGCGCCCGAACATCTTGATATGTTACGGAATCGAGGTGCTATCAACCCACAAGTGCCAGGCTTCCAAGTCATTTTAGCAGCAACACAACGTTTAATTGACTGGGCAATTCCGCACCCCAGCCTGTGCCCCAGCTCATGCACGAGGTGGAGGCAGACCCCGACATTCGCCTGTCCTCGAAGAGGATATCTTACGATATTTCGAATTACTTCAATACAGGTAAAGCCCCTACACATGTACATAAATTTGTGATTTGTAAATAGGTAGGTAATTTTTGTAAATGACGTAGATTCCAATTTTTTAATACACCTGAAACAATTTACTTTCTTATTTTGAAAATGACAAACCCATTTACGCGGTAAAATTATTTGATACAACTTCCTTTCCTACGTTTTCTTGAAAATAACTAATGAAATTGATTGATTAACTTTGTGGAATGTTTCCGACGGTCCTAAGTCCGTAAAAGTATAAAGGGAAAATGAAAAGGATTAATCTGTTTTACCTGTTACCTACTTATAAGTAAATAATTTGTCTTACTACACTATTCGGCCGCGGCCGGCTCCCGGGTGAATGAACTTTACGTCCGAGCGCGTTACGGGGTGTTTCAAAATGAATAGTCTGAAATAACTATTTTATAATTTTCTTATACTATTTGTATTGTTAAAAAAAAATAACACTGCCAAGATGTTCTAAATGACGGGTATATAAAGTGGGCTTCGGATGTAAGACGATAAAAAAAGCACGGTGTATAGATTATATACTGAAATATCAATTACAAATTTAACAAATTCTAATTAATACTGGATAGTACATTCACATTATTATTTTAGTTTACAGTCATTTAGAACACTATTCAAAAATCATCTCTTCACTGAAGCAATGAATTAAAACGATTAGACGCTAAGCTAGAAAAATCTTTGTTAAAAATTGACAAATCAAGGTGAGCCCCAATTATTAATTCCATTTATATTTACAACGCTGTATAAGTTAAGCTGACATATTACTATTAGGATTTACTTGAACACTGAATATTTATCAGGTTCTGTCACTTCGCTCATGAATAATCATTCGGCTATTAATACATTAATATGTATCAGTATAATATTTTCCACATTTTCTGAGCTTCTAGAGCTTTTAGGTAAATCATAATTATGTAATAGATCGAAAGAATGCAACAGATACTCAAAAACTCCAAGTCTTACCTACGACTTATCTGATAGTAAGCAGTTTCATTAGATTTTGAACTATTGCAATATCAGAAGTATACATTGTACATTGTTTGTCAACCTTTAAAGTACCATGCTATGAGTTTGGCTATCATCAAATGTCATTCTTGGAGGGTTATAGTGACTTTTTACCTTACGATTATCCATACCTGCATCATATGCTTCTTACCACTTTTAGTGGTGTAAAAAACCTAAATACTGTTGGCGTGAACATAGCATAATGTACATAGCTCCATAAAAGGTATATGTCGTGTGGATGTACCAAAATAAATAACTAACATTTGCTAGTATGAACCGACTAATATTTTTGAAATACTAAAAACAGAGTCGCTGTAATCATGCATTCGGATCTCGTTCTATTACTTGCTATACACTTCTAAGATATCCACTCGCAATAAAAGCTGCAAAATCTTGAGCACTTAAGCAATATTATCACAATTTGTGACCCTTTCTATTCAACACTCAGATCTACAAGAAAAGTGCTACAGGGTCTAACAAGCAAATGGGAAAATGCTTTCATGGTGTCGCAATCTTTGAAAAGAAACTAAGTGAAAAAGACAATCTCTTATTCCTATTCTAAAAGTTTTTTCGTGTACTCTCACTAAAATATAATTGATGCTGTTTTGTTTTTCGTCGTTTTCAATTATAGATTTTAAATCCTCAATTGGAAATTATATTCACAATTAACAATTTTTATACGGACGATACGTCACATTGAAAGGTTAAAGGCATATAAAAAGGTCAAATAGTCCATTTATCATTTTTTTCCTGGCGCTATGTGCTGTTCCTATCCGGGTCTTTGAACTATAATCCTAGATTGAGCGAGTTAGTTATAACAATTAACCGACTGTCATCTGCTTTCATAACACTTGACGGGGAAACCGTTAAATTGGACCATGAAAACACATTTCTAGTTATTTGACTGTAAAATTTCCTCAGAAGTACTCGCTTGTGTTTGAGCCAATACTATGCGCGTGTGAGGCGTGTAGTGAGTTTAACACTGATCTTGTCTCTATGAGAACAACTTGAATGAATAGTATTTATAGTAAATATTTATGATTAGAATTAACAGTGAAAATATTTTATTTAAGTGATAACAAAATCAATCTTTTGAAAAAAAAATTTGAAAATGGGGATTACCCCACTGACTGGTTTGATGGCGCATTCGGTAATGACCCTGCCCCATGCGCCCAGAGTTACCCACAACTCTTGGTCTGATCCCCACCCAGGTTGTCCCCACACATTTGTGTGATGAATTCTTGTGTTTGTTCTGTGTCTGGGTGTTAATATCCAATATTTAAGTATATATTTGTAATACCACTGTTGATTCTGATATCCTTAACATAAGTGCTTAAGCTACTTATATCAGAGCCACATCAATTTATGTGATGTAGCCTGATATTTATTTATTTATTATTTGTATATTTTCCATAATTTTAGAGTGAAATAAACACAGTTCTAAAATACAACACACATACGCACAATAAAACAGCCTATTAAAATCCCACTAATTATTTAGTCCAGTCCAGTCCGATATAATTTTACTGACTTTTAAGCCGAATCGTCCAACGCGTGAAAATATTATGATTCAACATCCGCAAAAGTGACGACATTTAAAATTGTACTTATCACACGTTTCACGTACCCTCCCTTCAGTATTTGCCGCCGGTAACAGAATTTAAAAGAGGGTCAGGAAAACCCTTTAAAACCAACAGATGGGCACGGTAAACTGCGTCCCTAAGATATTTGACACGTTGAAATAATTTACAGGTATTTAGACTAGGATCGTACAGATTGCGATGCTTTGATTTAAAAAAAAAATGCACATTAATTGTTTTCATTTATTTCGTATTTTTTCTTAGTTGCGCAAAGATAGCTTATATCTAAATAAGCAAAAATCTGCTATAGTATTCTTCTTTCGTTTGTACAAGTAATGTTGCTGCCTGTCTGTAAGTTATTTAATAACTATAATACAGGTTTATTGTTATTTCGGTTTTGCTGTACACTTCTTCCGTACAAAAAATCAGCATAATGGAATTTCAATATCATGTCATAAGGCATGGGCGGCCATCTCGGTCGAATTAAATTAATTCTCCTTTGTCAAATAAGCTTTCCGATAGTAAAACGAGCCAAAAGGTTTTTTATATAAACTGATACCTAAAGAGTCAACTAAAATAATTGTATTAATGAAATTTACCTAGAATAGCAATTGCCTGATAAAGTAAAGAGGCTTCCCTAAGGTTTGCCAGCACTCTACAGTAAATTGGTAAAGAAAAATGTTTTCATAAATTAACCCCAGTGTTCCTTATTAAGCACTAGACAGTGTTTCAAGGACGATGCCAAATAGATAATCAGAGTTAAAAGAGAAGCGAAATAATGTAATTACACTGAATTCCGGCTCAGAAAATTGGAGGTCGACAACGCGACGTGAATTTTGAGATCAATTGTTACAGATATTCTACATAAATGTCCTTGAAAATTGAATGCATAGTTTCATTCAATTTTTAAGGATTTAAATTTTTTATATTGCCTCGACATAAAAAATAAGTAAATTAAATAAATAAGTGGAAGATTTTCAAGGTGAGGGAAAACATTGTAAAATACTTGTACATTTTAATAATTGTGGATATGTTACATGGATCGAATATAAAAAAAACTAACTAAACTTCACGCCACTTCCCTGGCGAGGTAAGCAGAGAGAACCGAACGGCATATGGCACGATCCTTACACACCTCACCCGAATATAAAAAATACCTCCTATAGATTTCCAAAAATTACGAAAATCATATGACAGTCTGTTAAGAGAATTAGACTCAATAAATTACGCTAGGATTTGGGCCAAGCGGACTGTACTTACTAATTAACGTCAGTTTTCGTAATTGTTGGAAATTAACTCAGTGCTGGGAAAATAATTAAAAAATCAAATAAGCAGGTAAAACCGTTCTGAGGTAAACGTTGTAGTGCGGACTACATTAAAAACGCTACAATCTTAGACGTTTCTTCATCGCGCGAGTAAAATTAACTCTCTCATAAATACTTACATCGAATATAATAAACCTAAATTAATGTAATATATTTTATCATTGCTCAATTGCTCATTAGGTATGAAGCAAACCCCCCGCGAGGTCCTCGGTTTGCCGTACCGGGGGGGCGACACTGCTCGAGTTAGGGACGAACCAAAGAGTTTTAGTGGGTATGGTATACCCTGGCCGTTACCATCTTGGCATTGGAGAGGGGGTCTCCTGATGCAGAGGTCTGGGAGTCCCACATAACCATCTCGTCCCCCCACAAGGCTAGGACCACCTCGCCTAGGGGGGAATGCGTAACGCAGTTCTCCGGGTAAAAAATAAAGGTATGAAGGAAGTCTTACCCATCAATTTAATCAATAAAAAATTAAATGCTCTTTTTGTCTTTCAATCCTTATGATAACATTTCCACACCACCAATGTTATACCTACATGAATTTCATTAAACAGAAAAAACTTTTTATCTTACTTAAAACAAAACCAAAGCGGACGAAAGCCGTCACCCTTACCAACTGTGAGACTGAACACACATCACACGTTTTGTAAATACAAACAAAATAAATCTTTAACGGAATAAATGTTTTACCGCGTGAAAAAACGGGTGAAAAATAAACATATTCTTTGGTAACACTTTTTATTGCGTCTTGCGTGAAGTTCGTTTTATTTCCCCTTCCAACTTTACTGCTTTTGACATTCATGGAGCCATGACTGTAAATAGTTTAACGTAACATCTTTTGCGGATATTGCCAACTTAAATTTTTTGTATCGCTAAATCTCATAGTTTCGCATATTGTATGCATATCTTATTGATGTTTAATTTATGCAAAAAATTTGTTTACATTGAAGTTTGATCCCAATTTGAAGCACGTTTGAAATTAAAGAACCATTGTTCTTATTATAGAACTAAGTCGCAGTCCGATAATAAAAAAAAAACCTTGCGGGACATGGTATCTACCATGTCCCGCAAGCCAAGAGCACAGTATGTTAATATGTTGTATCAATCCCCCTGTCGCTCTGCTCTATATAAAAGGAATGCATTTAATATGTAGGTATATGATATTATTAAATAAACTTCCTGAGCATATAAAAAAAAATCAAAGGCTCAGAATTAAACGCTGGACTGACTAAATGGCTCAATGTCACAAAGTTTTTATTGAATAAAAAGATTATCTCCATTGGAAGACACCTTAAAAAGCCTAAAAATATAGAAGCCCAGTACTTTAATTGGAACTAGTTATATTGATTCTTGTAGATAATTTCTTTAAATGGTAAGCCCAAACACGAATACAACAAAGGCATAGATAGTATAATTTTAAACTTTCGCGTTACATTATCACTAGAAATAATACTAACGAGATTAAACGCGACAGTCCCGTTAGTATTATTTTTAATAACAAAGGCATATTTTGTATTAAAGAAATTTATACCAATTAATATGCAAATAGCAGAACTAATACGCGTATTACGCGTAGTTTTCGAAATACCGCGTCCAACGTTTTCCTTCGCTGTACAAACTGGGTACATGGCTAATGAAGTAGTCCTTGGAAATTGGGGCGGTTGAATCCTATGGGGACAGCATATTTGTGAAACTCAGTCTACTCTAGTGCGGTATAGTCAGTACACTGGTACTTGCTATGAGTGCATTATAAATACTACTCTATTCATGTATTTTCGAAGGGAGAGGAGTATGATATGACGTAAGATTAAAAAATACGACTAATCGATAAATTTCAAGTGAATTCATCAATTGATATCCTACACTAGAACATATCTACACTAGAATCTTGTATATTATTTTTCTACATATTAATCAATATTAATGCAACTTTATCTGCGTAAAATGATTTTCCATTTGAAGTATGTAAGTATAAAATGAAACCCATATAAACATGAAAGAAAAAGTATACTTTTTCTCTATACCATTGTATAGGAGGTATTAAACTCTATATAGCAAAAGAAATAAAGGTTATTTTATTAATAATTTAATCTTGAATGATTACAAATTATCTTACTATTCCAATTTACCTAAAAAGCTAACGATTAATTGTACAAATTGTGTTTTAATGTTCTAAGGGAAAACGGGCGTAATTAAGGAAATCGTTAAAATGCTGAAATAAGTTAACCTTATTTTGTTTTCCCTAAAGATTTATTTAGCCTACCAACAATAAGCGAAATTGTCGGCAAATAATTTAACAGAATCTGAAAAAAACATCTGTAGCTTGTTTTTTTCCAATCATTAGGTACTTACAACAAATAAGATTCTGGTAGTTACGCTGAATTAGTTATATCTACTAAAAGACCGAGTTACAATACCTGTGGCATAATGGTTGCAAATGATTAATTGGCTATACCAATAATATACTATTATCTTCCGAGCGTTATGTCCCGTGCTTAGACGGAGCCCGCTTAGACCATGATTCAGGATTTAGCGAGTCTGGTAATTACATTGAAGCGACTGCCAATCAATGACCTTCGAAACCGTGAGATAGGGGAACCACAATTTTTGGATCATGGTTACCAATATTAAACTATATAGGTACCACTTAAATTGGTATTCGCGAACTATCTTGTGTCAGAAAACTATCGTGTTTACATAGCAATGACTGACGTTAAGCATTTACCAATTTTTTCGACGACTTATATTGTTGATACGATTTATATAGAAATCGGTAGAGTACATACATTCTAAAGAGTTCCAGCATAAAGGCAAACAAAGAATTGACTTGATTTATTTAGAAATGTAAACTTGAAACAATTTCCCGGTATCCTTAAATGTTTTTAAGGCGAACAATCGCGGATGGGTGGCAAAGTTGTTGTTTACGTTAAATCGCTTCAACAATAATTGCTTTATCTGTTCTCATGTAAATTCGCGTTTATCTACGGTTTACTTGATTGTCTTTGGGTATAGCTCTGTTTGGAATCAGAGGAGCTTGTTTATCAGAAGAATAGAAGAGACGAAGCCAACTTATGTCTTGAAGATAATTTGATGTTTTATTAAAGCTAGTATTAGGTAATTCAGATTAATAAATACGAGGACTATTAAGGTGACAAGTTGACTTTTATACAAATGTACATCTTAGACTACTGTCTGTAAAATCGTGTGCGTATTATTTAAAGATTCCTAGATCTATCCATCGGCATACTGATGAAATGGGATAAAATGTGCAATTATCTTCATCTTATTTGATTATTTAGATCAGATATTTATTTAATATTTATTTATTATTTAGATTAATGTCTAAATATCCTAACATAACTAGACCATAAAAATTCAAAACTGACAGTTTTAAGAAAATCTCATTACACTTAAAAGAATCGACGAGGATCTCGTGTGTTTTAAAAAATAAATACGTACAATAATCTACTAGCCTTAATAGATAATTTTGACACATTACACGTTTTAAGTATACATACTAAGTTACAATAACAATAAATAATACGTTATTACTGTGTGATTTTTAGAAAAAAAAATACCAATTAAATAAAAGTCATACCTTAAAATGAAACCTTTTTCATGAGGCCCAACAAACTTCTCCAAGAAATTTGAAATGGAAACAGGAAAAATTGCTTGACTTCACAAACAATTTATTAAGTTAGCTGATAAGCTTTGCTGACGATTTTTAGGGACTCGAAAATTTCTTCTATTCGATTATTTTATGGAATCAGAAGCTTCGATTTATATTAAAATGTTTTTATTAGACTGGTTTGTCATAAGTTTGTATACTTTATATATTCTGGACATAAAGCCATAAAAAAACATGTAAATTGAGTAAAGGCACTTTAAGAGTTAAAAACAAAAACATGTGTAAACATTACTAAGAGAAGAGTAGGCAGATGATGCCTCTAGCGATAAGATCGTAACGTAACGTAATTTGTAACGTAAATTTCAGATAATAAATTTACCGAATACCTTTAACGACGACTCTTTATCAAATTAACTTTTTTTTTATTTGACAACGAATAAAAAAGGATCAAAAGACAAGAAGAAGAAAAAGTCAGTTATGAGTAACTCGTTGCCAAGAAAGTCACAAACCCAATACCTGCTCCAAGGCACACACTTGGTACTTTTTATAAGTCCCAGGTCGACACTGAAACTGCGTATGTTTACCATCGTAAAGAGGTGCTGAAACTAAACACTCGTTTAAATTCTAAATGAAAGAACTGTTCAAGTCTAATATTAAATCACCAGCCACCACGTTCCATGCTTTGAAGCAGAACTATTTGTTTGACGCAAGAGAAAGTCGGTCATGACCTTTTTATGCCAGTTTGTCTTTGGATCTAATGAAAACGTTTTTTCTATTCCCTATTTCTTGCTGTTTATCTATCACTTTATAAATTTTGATGTTTTTAAGACATCATTAAAGTCTTCAATGTGTTTTTTATATTATTTTATGAATGTTGTTTTAATACAATTTCAACCTCAACTCAATTACATTATGGCCAACGTTCGAATATTATTTCAGTGATCTGTCTAAAAATTTTCAAACAGTCTATTAGTGGGCAATATTAACATCTCCATTATTAAATCATAAACGTGAATTGTTTAATAAGCTGAATTGCCTATTATCAAATCTATTGCCCTTACAAAAGCTTGAAATATCCGTTATTATCTATCTCAATAACTTTGATTGAGCCCAATTAGGAGATTCTTAACAAGCTATATTTAAGTGAAAACCATAATAGCTACTTCAATAAATTAGATGAACGATTCCACTTGACACATTGTTTGATCGGAGTACCTCATTTTAAGGTACTACGCACTCCAATACTACAGCATATTAAAGTTCTATTTGCTAGACTACAATGGAGAATTTCGAGGTAGGTACTTCGTATAAATGAAGCGCAGTTGTCTGAGGAAAGTTTAATTTTATTGAACATGTTACCTAAATATACTTAGTTGATATTCAAGTTTCAATGGAACAAAATGTTTTCAGCGCAATGCTAGTACAGATGAAAACAAAAACGCATTAACTTTGCTTACTATATGCAATGTTAACAGCTCAAGTAATGGATTTATTGGCTATATATGTAAAATAAAGATTAAATGTAGTGAAATAGAAAATTATATTTTTTTTGCTCACTCTAATTCCATAAACGTAGGTCAAATATGTATATGCATACTGTCTTCAAAAATAATAAATAGAACATATGAAATTACAAAGAGAACTGTATTTTTATTATAATTTAACAAAAGACTAATTAATAAACATGCGGCTTAATGATACTTTACAGTTTGAGTTAACTCGTCATGTTAATACGAAATATTAATAACATGAACCTAAAATATTTAACTTAGAGGGAAATATGTTCTCGAGTTAACTAAGCGCCTTCTATAAGTGCTTAGAAAATTTAATTTTGGATGGAGTTAGGTATATTAAATTTCCATTGAAACAAACTTTGATGGATACGTTAGAGGTCATTAACTTTTGCCTTCTGAAACAAAACATTTAACAAGATTGTCTTAACTTTAAACTGCTCCAATCTCAAACTCAAGTTAAAAACAACCAATAATAATGAAGCTCATTAAATTCAACTCAAAATGTTAACCACGGTATTCCTTGAGTATCGGAGTTAATTCAGCAAAATAATTTTCGAAGGCGTTTAATCCATACAGCAGATTGCAACAGCTAACTAAGAGTTAACTTTGTCCACTCCAACGCTTATTAAATTCATTATGTTTCAAGAAAAACTGCAATTAGCTGGCGAGTTCTGGTTAATGTTACTCCTAACTACTTTCGAGTTATCGACGGAAAATTTCGGATCTTATAAAGAGCGCAAGTTCGGTCTTCGTATCCCTGGGTGAGGAGGCTATTATTTATTCATGAGTCTTGATACTTGAGACTTGTTCGTGTAACGCGGAAACAGACATTTTAAAACGCGTTACGCGCAAGACGGCATAATTCACTCAGTGCCAGCGTATTTCTTCAGGGAATGGGTGTATTGTATAATTAATTTTGCAAAAACAGAATTTGAATACGAGTATGCCTGCTTGTCGCATTATAAGCAATGTAGGTTAATTTGCTGGCTGAAGTTTATTTAAGCATAGGGACCAATTTAAAACACGTTAAAATATTGTATTAAATATGTTTGTGCGAATAAAACAGCGGATAACTACTTTACATAGTTGCTATCCGTGGTTTCGCCAGCAGATATCTTCCTGAGATACTGACTAGAAATAACGAAAATAAATGAATCCATTTTGCAATGACAATTAGTTACCATAACCTAAAAACCCAACGTTGTTTAAGTAGGCTTGGGTAAAAAAATGATATATCCAAATATCGATATTTTTTCAGAAAATAAAATCAATATAATTATATTGGCGATTAATTTTTTTTCGTAATATCGAGTTTTGATTTATTTTCGGATATCGAAACCGATATATTTTTACCCGACTACGTTTTTATTTTGCTCATAATTTGATCCTGATTGTTCGATTAAATGAAATTATGTCTGGTCGTACAGATAAAAGATTATAGGTAACTGTTCTTATTATAAGTAACCGCTTCTTGGGAAAAAATATCGATATATCGAAATATTGTTTTTTTTTGTCAATATTTAGAGATACATTTGATAAGTATCGATACAATATATCGATATATTTTATCCATTTAAAACAAACCAATTTATTAACATATGCTAGTAAAACACAGCAAAATCTACTCAAGCAATATATTTTTTGACAAGCTCGATGGCGCATTCGGTAGTGACCCTGCCCCATGCGCCAAGAGTTGTGGGTTCGATCCCCACCCAGGACAAATATTCGTATGATGATTACTTGTGTTTGTTCTGTGTCTGGGTGTTAATATCCAATATTTAAGTATATATTTGTTATACCACTGTTGATTCTAATATCCGTAACACAAGTGCTTAGCTACTTACTTCGGAGTCAGATTAATGTATGTGATGTCGTCGGATATTTATTATTTATTTATTTATATGTAAATGTTCCTATGAATTTATAACCTTTCAATTATTCTAGTGTTTTCCTCAGCGCTCTACAATATTCAATTAAAAAGTTATAACAGCTCAAGCGACTTGGATGCTGCACTCGGCGCTCACCTGATCTGCGATTAATTATACACTAACGCAGGCCTGTTTAATAAAATTTTATGTCGGAAAATAAGCGGTGATTAAAGAACAAAGAAAAAGTTAAGTAGGACAGCGATTATCCGTCTTGTACATCTACTTAGGAGACAATGCCTTTAAAAAGTAGGCAAGTGATAGTTTTTATTTATATAAAAATTGTATATTTAAGAATCGTTAACAAAGGTTAAGGGCGTTATATATATGACCGCTAATAACTGAGTTCTGGCTATATTTTAATTTAGTATTTCTTTAAAACATAATTTCAGACGCTAGTATTTCTGCGAAAACTAAATTTTTTACGTTAATGGAATGCTTAATTAATATTTTCCATCACAATTTATATTTAAAATTATATTGAATCTTCAAATATAATGGAAGATGTAGGAACAAAAATGAAATGCAGATTAGGATAGGCAGAAATACAGAGAAACACTTAAAATATAGTTCATTCCATTAGTCTAGTAAAAGATTTGATTTAAGTTAAATAAATTGAATAAATATAATTTACCTTTGCAAATCTTTAGGTATTCCTTCATTTAGGCAGCAGGTATTATATAAAAGCATTGTTTCATTGTTTTATATATATGCTATTATTATCGGTGACTCTATACTCTTTATGAAACATGCATGCTCCACTACGCAATCGTCCATATCTAGTAAATTTTATAAACCAATATTATAATTTACCTAGTTTTAAATACAGGCTCAAATATTACACACAGCATGTATTCCAATTAGCGCCGTACCATTTGCAGATTTGGTTTTATTGGTTGCAAATGACAGATGCACATTTGCAACGTTAGAGTGCTACAGCGGGAGACACGACGCGGTCAATTCAACTATGCAAATTAATTAACAGTGTCACACGCACTTGTCCAAGTGCCACAAAACCTCATTTCTGTAATTAGGGGGAGCTATTTCACTGACATTTGGGCACACTGTTCTCAGAAATAAAATGGGCCATTAGGAACCATCATTATTTAACAGCCCCACACTTATAAAATTAAATCCATTAAATAATAAGCAATCTTATATATCTATGCAAGATCTAAAATAGTTTGTTTATTGCGATAATATGAAATCCGCAGTGGGCATAGACACAGTACCTAATCTAAGCATGTCCCAGTTTCATGTAAGGGAACTCATTGTCCCTAGTCTCTAGACTATATCTACGGGGCGATTGTAATTGTGAAATACAAAATTAGCCAAACATTTACTATACCACTACAGTTTCAGAATTTAGAACAATATGCAGGGGTGTGCGAGTATTCCCTAGCGTTAAGTTAATTAAAACCACGTAAATGATATTGTATTTCTAGCTGGCTGTTAAATGACGTGGGTAAGTTGATATTATTGTTTCAGCTGTAAATCAACTTGAGTCCATGTTTGTTTTGGCTGCAGGAGAAATTACTATTGGAATACAATGTGGTTAGGAGTTTCGAAATATGTATTTGTAACTAATTGTTTGAAAAGGATTTTAAGATTACAGTGGTATTGACCCTCAATGTGTAGTGTAGGTATAATGAAAAGGTTCTGCAGTAATAACTACATGGTTCATCATCACTCTCGTCGGCAGAGTCCAATAAACAGCTAGTTCTTTAACCGATATTTTCAAAAAATAAAATTTAGGTAGGTTAGATGGATTTTTTTTACAAGTATAACAGCTCGTTGGCTACACAATCAAACCCAGAATAACATTAGTCGCCTTTTACGACGTGCTAGACAAGCAATACAGTTGGCGTATTTTTTAATCCCAGACCAAAATAGGAGTCATATAAACTATATATTTTATGAATATAATAACGTATTTTTTTTTTACACCAGCTAGCACAATTGAAGGCAGAAGATTGACAGTACCTAACGAGACAATAATATAAAAAGTATCAAAATAAACATTAACTAGAAGCAATCTCATCTGCTATCGACACATAAAGTCTTAAAAACAAAGACCAGTTAGATAGGTCTTATTTTTCTTATTAATTTTACAAATTAAGAGTACCAAAGAATGTCATAAAAGAAATCAACTTAGTGATTTTCCGTAATCCTTCGTCCTATTGATTTTTGATTAACAAATACATTGAGATATTACCACTACCAACCAGGTAGTAACAAAGTAATCAATACTCCAACATTACATAATTTGTCTAGAGCTGGTAAATGAGTACGATTACGAAGCCAAGACTACCTATTCTTCAATATATCTAGATAAATTTATACATTAATAGAGCCAAGTCAAGTGTAATGATTATCTAATTGGTGTTTTGCTTTTTGTGAAAAGATATGCACAACTGTATGTACTCACAAAATGCAAAAACTACTCATACACGGACGGGCTGCATAAGTGTAGTAGTAAATAGACTGTGACAAATTCAGCATGCCTCAAGGGAAATCAAGCAATACCGACGACTGCGAAGAAATCTGAAATTGCACTTACCTCACCAAGTAAATGCATCGGGGTTGGAATTAAATTAGTGGGAAACACAATGGGACCCAGTTTTTTTATATACACTATATATCTATACTAGCTTATGCCTGCGGCGTTGGTCGTGTGGTACATCGATGAAACATAGCTTATGTGTTATTCTAATGTATAAGCTATACTATTGCAAAGTTTCATTAAAATCCATACATTACTTTTTGCGTGAGATAGTAACAAACATCCACACATCCATCCATCCATACAAATTTTCGCGTGTATTAGATGAAGATAATAAAAAGAAGAGAGATTAGATTCTTTGTTTGTAGTTCGCATTAAATAGGCTCCAAAACCACTAGACCGATTTGTAATATTATTTTTCCAATGGAAAGCTACTTTACCAGTGAGTAACATAGGCTATATTATATCCCCGTATTCCCACGGGAAAAGCAACTACGCGGATGAATCCGCGGAGCGCTGCTAATATTTTATCTATATTATGTGGATTTCGTATTTTGTAACTGGTTTGCTTCTAAATCACACGCTATCAAGATACAACTAACAAGATAATAGATACTGAACCTATTAGTATAATAGTTTTACATTATAAAAACGTTAAACTTTATGACTTATTGATATAATTATTTACAATCAATCGTTTGGTCTTCGCATACTACCTATACTGAGAGCGACACCGCAACTGAACGCGAGGAAATGAGCATAGGCTTATGAAGATTGATACTAAACAAGACCTGATATCTTTGAACTGCTAATGAACTGGCAAAACGTATGCACACCTAAATACTATCTTTGCCCTGAAATGGAAATAGAATATAACAATTGAACTGTTGGATATAATTATGTACACTGCTGTAGATACAATTAATTTATTAGGCATGTTAACAAAAACCACTTAGGCTTTTAATTGTGTGTAAAACGTACTTATGAGCCTGAAAATTACTTTTCTTGTTAAACTTACCAATCAATATCTTGACTAAAAAAAAATCACACAATGTGCTTAACATTCTCAATTAATTAAACAATTAATTACGTAAAATTTGACACTTAATATTATATCAAAGCAGTTATTATGATTACGATGAATCATTTGTATGACACAAATAATAAATTGAGCAGAACATGTTAATTAATATGTTAACAAATCCACGCAGTACCCAATTTTCTTTTTCCTCCAAGGCAATAACCACTAATCCTTATATTTCCTTACCAAGGTAATTTATTTACGCTACCCAGGAAGAAGCGGCTATTCAAATCGTTAAGACTCTATGAATACCGTACTTTACAAAGTTGAACACCTCGGATCAAATTAAAAAAATGCAGTTAGCGAGATCTGCCGTTAAAACCTTACCCTCGAAGATTTCTCCCGATCCTTTAAATTTATTCAACCAACCTATTTTTCTTTTCTTTGTTTTCCGCTGATTATTTTCTTCAGACCTCCGCGTCGAAGATAACGAGCTCTCTTTAAAGGTGCCTCATTTCCCAGTGGGTCTGTTATTTTTAATTTTAGGTTGCGACTTCATTTCAAGTCTCGCCAAGGATTGGCACCTTTCGAGATAGGCTACTTTCATATTATTTTACAAAAGTTATTTTCATCATTAGTTAAATAAAGCATTTATTTTGTGCTTGCAATTTTTTTTTTTATATATTTTACTCTGTCTTGTTTGAATGTCTATTGCTTTGGCATCAGGTCCATTATATAGACTAGAACTGAAAATATTAAGATTAATATAGAACCATCTCAATACGTCAAACAGCCAGCCGATTATAATTTAATTGAATTTTAATTGTATTTCATGTTTTTGTGTTGTTAAAGTAATAGTTTTAGTTTGATTACTGTATATTTAAGAAGGATTATTGTTTGCAAGTCTGTAAAGTGAATAAATCTTCGTATAAGTGACAAATTGTGTTCGCCGGCCGGCTGTCAAAGTGTACCACAATGAAATTTGAACATACAACGGAATATAACCGGGGGAGTATTTGTTTTTTATTTAAACCAGTGCCCTAAATTCATATACGTTACCACATAACCATTAAAGAAGGCTTAAATAATCATTGTCAAATAATTACATTAACTTGCCCTTCATTATAAAGTTGTCACACTTTTCATATACATTTACACACAATAAACTGAATTTGGCAGCTCTCTTAAAAGAGATTTGTTTAATTCGAATTACACATCGCCTTTGTTGTGTCTCCAGTAGCTTAACTTATGGTTAAGTAAATTGGATGATAGACAACCGTTGGGTGCACATATACTATCAGTAACACTACACACTTCCTATTTAATCATCCACTCTTACCTATCCTAATTTACATCTAGGTATACTACACAAAATTAAATATTTAAAGAACTTATTCAATAAAATACATTACATACAAACCAACCTACTACCCACATATATTTCATATTAAAAAAAAAATTATCAATTTACTATTTTCTTTTTTGTTGTTATATAAGTAATTTTTTTAAAGATTTCAAAAAAACCCCCTTCCCCCTCTTTATCACTTAATAGTTAACTCAATTTTAAACGGAATTTGTTTCTAACATAGAAATTTAGGTTAATTATTATTAATTTGATCCTATATATTCTTTCTTGAACTCTGTTGTACACCTTTCTTTTTTTTATATAAAATTCCAGGCGATCTGCACTACACAATGATGACACATAAGGCAACGGTCCAAGAATTAGAAAATAAACTGAAAAGAGCCCTTGAAGAACTTAAGGAAGTGAAGCAAGTTAATAGCCAACTTCTTCGTGAACGTGAAGAAAACGAAGAGGAAGTCCTAAAAATATTGAAACATCACACACAATTAAAGGGTGAACTTGCTGAGCTGCATGCCCAACTTGTAGAAGCTCAATATGAACGAGACCAACTGCTCTGCACAATCAAGAAGTTTGACGAATGCTCCCAGACATATGAGAAAACCCTAGGGCGCATCCATGAGCTCGAGGTAGATCTGTGTGATGCTAATACAACCATAAGGCAGTATGAAGAGGTTGGTCATGTTCAGGAATCTTCACACACCCATAGTCTGTACGAGGAGCTGATCGGGTCACCTGCCGGGATGGACTTAACTCTAAAACATAGTGTTAGTTCTACAGTTAGGCTAAGTAAAAGTTAATTTAAGAAATATATAAGAGTTAGTAAGTTTATTGAAAAATCAAATAGGTTAATAAAAAAACAAAAATGTTATCAGAAAAATATTGCCCTAAGGAAGCAACGCCTAGATTTGCTTGATAGCCTAGAATTATATAGCAGCAAGTTAGACCAGAGTAGATTGAAGTATGATAGGGACACGCATGAGTTGCGGGTTGACATCGTGCGGCTGCATAGGTCTCTTGAGCTCATGACTAACAAATTCTCGTCTGCTCGGTCCGAAATTAATGAACTCATTCAAGCTGTCAACTCACTTTTGGACCAGTGCAGCTGTCAAGGTACTGATCCCTCTGATCAGCACAGTGTGGATGTTATCCTGCAGCCTCCTTGCGACATGTCAACATCATCTTCAAATTTAAATTCTATTAAAACTAGTATTTCAATAGCTCCTAGTATAGTTAATAATGTATTAATGTTTTTAGATGAGATAGGAATTGGCTATGGGGCCCTATTAAATACAAAAATTAACTGTAAAGTTTCTAATTTTTGCATGCCAGATGCTCCTCTCAGTGAGATATGTAAACGAGTGGTAGCTAGCAATTTTAATGAAAATTCCGTAATCATATTAATGATTAGTAATTTATTGACGAAGAAAAAAGACATACTTAAGGGCTTTTCCCTTCTGTCTGAACTACCTGTTAAAAGTATTTACTTATGTGCATTACCTTTTTGTAAATTCTATTCTTCTGCACAAAATGATAGTATTCATAAATTGAATACTCTGTTATATAATTTGACTTGTCATAGTGACAAATTTGTGTTTTTTGACACAAACAAATTTTTACCTAGTAATATGTTGACGGGCGAATGTTTTTATTTGCCTTTCAAAATTAAAAAACAAATAGCTAATTTATTAGCATATAATATTAATGTTTTTCTTAGTCAGACTTTGGAACTCGTTCCAAATCATTTAAATTTAAGTCAAAGACAATAGAGGACACCTCTAGCTTAAATAATATATTTAGTTTGAAAAAGACAGGAAAGCCTAATGTTTTGAATATTGTTCATCAAAATATACAGGGCTTTTCTGGCAAAGAATTAGAAATAGAATTATGCCTCAACCAAATGAATATACATGTTTTATGTTTAACTGAACACTGGTTGAGACAGAGTGAACTTTTATTTAACATTGATAATTATACAGTAGTTAGCTCGTTCACAAGAAAGTCTGCTATTAGAGGTGGGTCACTTGTACTGTTAAACAATAAATTAAAATATAAAGAGCGTAAAGATATAGTTGCACTTTCAACTGAACGAACTATTGAAATATCATGTGCAGAGATTAAACAGTTCATTATTGTATGCATATATAGGCCTCCATCTGGAAATTACCACATTTTTGAGTCAATTATGGATGAAGTATTAAAAAAAGTATGTAATTGTGATAAAAATATAATTGTATGTGGAGATTTTAATGTGAATATTTTAGATGTCTCTCAAAATTCAATGATGTTTTTGAATATGTTTAAAAGTTATAATTTACATGAACAATTTAATCAGCCTACTAGAATCACACCTACATCTGCCACCTGTATCGACAACGTTTTTTGTAACTGTAATATAATTGATAGGGAAATCATCAATTTTATAAATTCGGACCATAGCGGACAGATTGTGTCCTTGGAGCACCATCATGAAACAGCTTCATCTTATTTGATTTGTAGACCAATTACAGCACATCGCATAGATACATTTAGGGAAAATATAGCTAATAAAGTGTCGTTGTTGCAGCTCAGGGATGAGGAAATTAATGATTCGTATAGTATGTTATTCAATGTAATTGAAAATGAATTTGATACTATTTTTACTAAGAAAAAAGTCACTATAAATAATTCTAAAACTAAATTTAGTGACTGGGCCACCACAGGCATCTTCACGAGTAGAAGAAAGTTATTTGATTTATATAATTTGAAAGCAAATTCAAATGATCCTAAATTAGTTGAATATGTAAGAAATTATTCTAAATTATTTAAAAAAGTATGTGCAATAGCAAAATCGAATTATCTCAAGCTAAAGATTTTAAATTCTAGTGATAAGATTAAAGCTACCTGGAATATTATTAACAAAGAGACTTGTAAAAACAAAATACAAAATCACAAGCTCTCTTTAAAAATTGATAGTAGATGTTTAGACTCAGATGATGAAGTGGCAAAAGCTTTCGAGTCATATTTTTCTAATATCCCGACTGCAGTAACTCGTTCATTAGATTCCAACCCACACTTAGCTAATTGTATCCTTAAATCAAATGTAGAGGAATGCAAAACTCCTTTTTATTTTCGCCGTGTCAATGATAAGATAATTTTCAATACTTTCAAAGATTTAAATTTAAAGAAAACAGAGGATTTATGGGGAATTTCAATACATATACTTAAACATATAATTCAATATATTGCCCCTATCCTATCAAATATTTTTAACAAATGTGTTGACATGGGTCAGTTTCCTAACTTGATGAAATATAGTAAAATAATTCCTTTGTTTAAATCAGGTGACAAAAGTGACCCGTCCAATTATAGACCAGTATCTATACTACCTGCACCAAGTAAAGTCTTTGAAAAGATTATATTTAATCAAATAATATGTCACCTTAGAGTCCACAATTTACTACATACTAATCAATATGGAATTACTAAGGGGAAATCCACTACTGACGCAGGACTAGCGCTTCTAAAACATATTTTTGAAGCTTGGGAAGGCAAACAGGATGCTATTGGAATATTCTGTGACTTGTCGAAAGCGTTCGATTGCGTCGACCATCAAACCTTACTAATGAAGCTACGCCACTATGGTGTTTCTGGTAACTCACTTAGTCTGCTAAAGTCGTACTTAACCGATAGGCTCCAAATAGTAAGTATTAATGGAACTAACTCTTCTGGTGCCCCATTATCGATGGGAGTTCCCCAGGGCTCAATATTGGGACCTTTGCTCTTCCTTCTGTATATAAATGATCTACCATATTTTACAAAGGACTTGTGTGAGATAGTATTATTTGCTGATGATACCTCACTATTTTTTAAAATTGATAGACATAATGAATCTCTTGACGACGTAAATAACGCTCTCTCTCAAGTCCTATATTGGTTTACTACTAATAACTTGCTGCTTAACGCAAAAAAAACGAAATGTGTTAACTTCTCAATGCCAAACACAAGGCAAGTCAATACGCGGATTATTATGAATAATGAAGCAATAGATTTAGTTCAATCCACAGTATTTTTAGGAATTTCTATTGATGCTAAATTGCAATGGGGTCCCCATATTGCGGCTCTGGCAGGAAGACTTAGTTCAGCTGCATTTGCGGTTAGAAAAGTAAGGCAATTAACTGATGTAGAAACAGCAAGATTGGTGTACTTTAGTTACTTTCATAGCGTTATGTCATACGGTCTTCTGCTGTGGGGATTTGCGGCCAATATACAAACTATTTTTGTATTGCAGAAAAGGGCAGTCAGAGCCATATACGGCCTCAGTCCACGTGACTCGCTTAGAGAAAAGTTTTGAGAAATAAATATTTTAACAATAGCATCACAATTTATTCTGGATTGTATAATGTATATATTCAACAATATAGTAGCATTTCCTAAAAAGTCAAACTCTCATAGTTTCAATACTAGAAATAACCACAAACTTGCTGTTCCTATTTAAAGACTCCAAAAGAGTGGTAATTCATTTATTGGTCTAAGTATTAAAATGTTTAATAACCTACCACAAAGTATTATAACATTACCCTTACATAAGTTCAAATTATATATTAAATCATTTTTAATGAGTAAGGGTTATTACAAAATACAAGATTACCTCAATGACAAGGATTCATGGTTAACTTCATAATGAAGTGTTCACCTGCAGTGATATCTACATAGTCTTAAGTATATAATAATTAAGTTTACAAATTTGTAAAATTTGGCATTTAAAAGAGTAACTATCGAGTTTCTTGCCGAATTCTTCTCGATAGAGTCTACCTTCCGAACCGGTGGTAGTATTAGTTCTTATCCTTTTTTTTATGTATATTGACTATTTATAAGTGCTTTCTTGAAGCCCATATAAATAAAGATATTTTGAATTTCAATTTGAATTTATAAATTAAGTACTTAACTTAAGAATCAGGCATTGCAAAGATAGTCTAATCCCGTTACTTTTGGTATTAAAAGAATGCCATTAGCTAAACCCAGAGTACTTTTTTATTTCTTTAATCTTCTATAGCAGTTCTAAGATGCCAGTTATGAACACTTATAAAATTTATCAAATAACTTCTATATATAAGTTAGTAAAGTAAACATAAATACATGCATAGTCAACATTGTCACGTCACTAGTAAGTGTCAACGTTGATTAATTAATTAAATTCTCTTCCGAATTGTAAAATGTTACTTCATATTTGAGTATTACATGTGATATATATACGATTTCTCCAACTCGCTAGAAAGCTTGCACTGGTTTTACAGCTAGGAGCCAGCAATAAAACCGCGTATCACAGCGAAATTTAGTTTAATATGCTTGACAACAGATTACGTTTTGTATCAGTTTAACTGCATATTGCACGGCGTTGCTAACCGCAAGCATTGTACTTTATGGTTGCTTCTATCAGAATGCCTTCAGCTTTATTATAGTAAATGTATAGTTTGACGTTTTTTCTTATACGTAGCTATACACTATCAGAGCTTTGCGTGATGTTTTTTCTATTACTTTTAAAGCTTTGAAAACGGAAAATAAGCGTACTTGAGCATAAGTTGAAGAAGTGAGTGAGGTGTGTAAGGATTGTGCCATGTGGCGTTCAGTTCTCTCTGTCTACCCTGCTAGGGAGTGGCGTGAAGTTTAGTTAGTTAGTTTGTTGTGATAAGTAAATACCAACTTTTTTTTTGTAGAGAAGTTCATTAGCTACCCAGTCTTTTTCAATATTACTGAAATCTAATATAATACAGTCTGTGAAATTGCCTTGTACGAAACTTTAGTGGCAATGATAAATGATCTACATATTAGAAGAATCTTAAGAGTCAATTTCTATTTCTATTGAAAAATATTTCAGCGTCATTTGTATCTTGGTCGCGGCGAGAGTTCTATAACTTATGCAATAGGTACCACGATTGCACAAGCTACTCCGCTACTAAACTACTCTTAAATGCATTATCCGCAAATAACAAAAATACAGTTAACATTATTCTATATCGCTTTTATAAGCTCAAATTGTTAGCAACTAAGTAGGTATCTTGGAAGTCAGTTTGACCCATTTACTTTGAAGTCACTTTAAAATATGCATGTTATGTCAACGATAAATAAATAATAGATAAGACATTGTTATCTATAATTGATTGTTAAGGCAACAAATACATTTATTTTTTGCCTTTCACCATCTCAACACATTTATGGAATGGTGGAAGAAAAAAAAAAATTCTATACAAATATAATAAATATTGATTTAACAATATAAATCGTTCATTACCTGCTCCAAAAGGTTTCTGATTTAAATAGTATATAATAACCTACAAAGTAAAATAAAAATCGTCAAAATCGGAGCTGTTTCTAAGGACTTTCTAGTAAATGGCTTTATTGAGACAACTAATCACTGATGTATTTTATTCTGCAGGCATTTGTCTAATGCAGTGTTTTTTAATCTATGGTTTGCGACCCCAATGGGGGTCGCGGAGCCATGCTCAGGGGGTCACCGGCAAAAGGAAAATTGCAAAGTTCTACACATTATACACATTATTAGTGCGAAACTGTTTTCTGTCTATGGCCTAAGGGGGTTTTTTCCTAACTGTAAAGGGGTCACTTATAAAACAGAGCAGAATCTAATAATAAAAGTAATCAAAAATATATCCTATTTGTGTTAAACAACATGAAAATCATATTAGATATCATCTCATTACTTGACCAAACCATTTCAATTGAAGTCTGAGTTTGTCCTTGCAAAGAAAACGAGCATGATTTGCAGTTGAAAGTCGCTTGTATTTCATTAAACCCTTTATAAGAATTCTCGAGATACTACCATTAAGAATGGTTCAGTATACACTGCAGTTTGCATCCGCTCCGTTCTACAGCTGCAATAAAAAGGAAGTGCTTTATCTAGGATCTCTACAATGCCATTGTATTACGACTATGTCGTAAAAATCACATTTCGCCTGAATATACAGATGTTAAGCAATAGGGATCGTACTGTTTCTAAGTCGTGATTAAAAATTCTGCAGTAAGCTCACAAAAATATGAGTACGTACAATTCACGATAAAGTGCATTGTTTCTGATAAAAATGTGCTTTGTACGAATCTATAACATAGATTTGGCTGAATTTATTCGTAGGCACAGTCCAAAGAGCGTCCTTGGACTGCCTTGGACCCCTTCGGGCGTGATGATACGAATTTTGTAAAAAACTAAGCTCAAACCAATTTATTAGTATGTAAAAAAATGTTTTGTTTCGCTTGAAATGTTCCTTTCCTTACACTTCCAATTTTTAAAGGATAGAATAGCTGCAACCAAACAATTCACAGTAAAATACGTACGTGTGAAAAATATTTGTTTATTAATGGATATTTTCCTCTTGACACTATGTTAATATTCTAATTCTTCAACTCCCTCTAAGTATACAACATCTAATCAAATCAAAATGTATGAATCCCTCAATGGTTGACCATCTGAAATGCAAACTACAATTTTGGATAGGGTGCGTAATCATTGCGGTGTATCGTGCAATAAATCCTGAATATTTATGAATGGGATTTGGATTCCGTGGATTAATGTACAGCGCAATACGTTGCCTGAATATCGTTATTCTATCACGTTTAATAACATTTAGAGCTGTGATATGACAGGGGATGCTACAGCAAAATATAGATTTATCACCGTAGGAAACTTTATTGTGTACTTAATGAGAATGTTGCCGGTTAATAACTAACGTGATAATTGATTAAGCCTACTTTGTTCACTGTAGATACTGGTGTTAAATAGATTCTGGATTTACTCGAAATAATTTTGCGAATATATTGTAAAGCGATCGTTGGACTAAAGTACAGACTTAAAGTGCCTTGTGGTTTATTACAAATACAAAAATAATAATAGTTTAATTTTATTTTAGGAGTATTTATTACAATAGTTTATTTATAACAACAACTAAAGTAAAGTCCCATGTTGGTTTAGGACTTAAAAATAATGTGCTAACTGTGTTTCTTGCCTAGCATGTCTTATAATGCGACTAACGGTGGATATATCAGATTTTGGGTATGTGATTGTGTAAGCGAAAAGATAACCATTTGTCACAACTTTTTCACAAATTTCCATCTAACCCAGCCCAGTTTAACTTTTGGCTGAATGTGGTTAAAGGGAGCAATACCCCCTTGACTTTGCCTACCCCTTTAGGGATAATGGGAGCGATGTTATGTTTTGTATTAGAGTAAATATTATTTTAAAATTTATATAAACCATGTTATTATTTTTAGTAAAGAGGTTTTACTAAAGAAAATTTATAAAAAATATGAATATGAATGCCGAATTGAAACCACAATCTGATTTAGAAATATCTAACCGGATTTAAATGTGGAAAGACGGGTTGCGTAAGCTAGGCTATATGGCTCTTCGCCGGATTACTCTAGAATCTGCGAAATCACCGATAGCATTATCCTGGTAGAGGATCGTGAGAATTTCATTTGCATTTTATCAGGTCTTACTCCGGTACTGCAACGTCGCCTCGAATGATATTTACATCTTTCCGGCTTTTACGAAAAATAGTAGGTATCAGATCGACAAGTCCATCTTTTTCCCTGCAATATGCTTTTGAAATATATAAGCTAAGCATAATATATTTAGCTCATTTACCCGTAGCACAAAAACATATATATTAAACATGTGCCTATATATTCTATATTTTTCTACGGTAGTTAACGGAAAGACATCCTTAAAAATCATTAACAAACATATATGGTTTCATACGCTTATTTTTGCTTTTAATAACATTTGACACTATAGCCTTTGATTTTATGGCCTGCCAGCTTCAGTAAAAATATATTACAACAAGTCCTTAAATTTTTAATGTCTATAATAAAAAAAGTTACTTTATTTGCTTTGCACCTTTGTCAAAAGCTAAACTCCAATTTTCGAACAAGAACTCTATATATACTTTTGGTTTGAACTGTATCACATTGTATTGAAACTCAGAACCCGTATTTACGAGTATGAAGACTAGGCTTTGCAGTGAAACTCAACTGACAAGTAGAACGTCCGTGGTCGATCGCTGAGGCTTAAGTGTTCACGATAGTACGGTTTGTGGTTACACTGTATGTGTATAGAGTTGTTAAAACCGTTACACTGTTTAAAATAAGTTCTGACCGATTTTGAAAACGGAATACCTACACTTATTTATCAAAATCTTTTCACCATTCTCTTTAGTTAATTGACAGTACAGTTGTAATATTTGTATGTATACTTTTGGTTTGGTAAATATAGAATTAAATTCCTAAAAAAAACTAGTTAAAAAAGTTTGGTTTCTTCTCGTATGAAATGGAAACTAGTATTATTCCAATTATTGTCATCTCGTTTTGTTTCTAAATTAGGGCTAATTTATCCTTGGACTCTGCCTACGCCGTTTGGGGATTAAAGGGGTGATGATACGTATGTATATAATGTCATAAATTAGTATATTTAGTAAACTTCACGCCACTTTCCTAGCAGGGTAGACATTAGGTAGTTGGTTAGTTAGTACCTATATTTACAACTACTAATTTCAACTGTTAAAATGGATTAGCCTTTCAACAGAAAAACAAATGGATGGCTGGATAAACAACACCAGTTCCCTAATAGAGTCTCATTGGCACCCTTTGAGTACCGAACCTTGAAAAGAGTTACCCACCACATCCAAACGAGCTCAGTTTATTTCCTAATGTAAATATAATTTATGTAAAAGCATTCAGTGAGCCGGAGAGAGGCAGTACAGAATAATTATAATAAATTGTTCTCATTACCAAGTTGAGGGCAGAACTGGCGTTGCGCCGTGGAACGTGTGCAAAACCATACATCAAGCACATGGACGTACTAAAAACAAAATACGAGTGGGATCAATGACGCGTTGCGATTTCAGAACGTGTCTTTGTTACCTTTTATGGTAACTGTGTGGAAAAACACCGACGCAGAAAGTAATATATATAAACTTTGTATTGTTTTTTTTTTTTTCATCATTTGGTATCGGAGAACGTCTCTATACAATTTACTTTTAAAAATAATTCTTACGAAGTCGTTGGAGAAAAGGTAATGAGAAATGTATTTTCTTTAGCTATAGAACAATTCAAAATGAAACATATTAACATTATTGGTCTCGTCTCCGTCTATATAAGCATTGTAGTAGATAAATATTTAGCTATCCACATGTATCTAAATAAAAAGTACTGAATTCGTGACCGATTAACATCTATACTAATATTATAAAGCAGAAGAGTTTGTTTGCTTTAACGCGCTAATCTCAGGAACTACTAGTCCGATTTGAAAAAATATTTTAGTGTTTAATAGCCCATTTATTAAGGAAGGTTATTAAAGGCTATATAACATTAATCATAAATGCGGGTGAAACCGCGGGCACAGCTACTATTCAATAAATTATTTACAAGTAAGTAGATATCAAGAACGCTTATTCCAACTATTACTCACCTACTTAGAACTTATCAACACGAGTATCAGACATAACGCATATTGAATACGATACGAGTCAATCACTAAATGAATGTTATAAACTTCATTGGATTTAAAATATTCCGTTGTTTTTATTTAGTATCATGAAAATAAAATGCCCGAGTTTCCAAATTACCTCCCGTTCATTTTTGGTATAATTTTACACCACGCCACAGGGCAGAGGGTTCCGATGATGGACCATAAGTCTAAAGTCAACAGACAGAAACTAATTTATTTAATGCCTAGCTTGGGTCTAACCCTGTATCGCAGTACACAGTAATTATATTAACAGTAAGGTGGATCGGTTGTTTTTTAATTGTGTATTTTCGTTAGGTGTAGGTATTATAGAAGAACAATAAACTAATATTATGGTAATTATATGGTAAGTGTTAAATTGAGGCCTATACAATAAAGGCTTTACATTAGAATATTTTAGGGGTTTCTAAAAATGTATAAAAAAATGGCAATTCACGGCTATAAAAAGAAATGGTCCCATGTTGGTCTGGGACTTTAAAAGAATGTGTCAACAGTTTTTCTTGCCTAATATGTCGTAAAAGGCGACTAATAGTATATCTAGTCATGAACAAGCTAGCCAATTGTCACAATTTTTTCACAATTTTCCATCTAACCCAGCCCAGTTTTATTTTTTGGCTGCATGTGGTTAAGGGGGCCTTGACTCTGCCCACCCCTTTGTGGATTGCGGGCTTGATGATATGTATGTATGTGAAAAATGACAAAATGCCGGATATTTATCATCTAACTTAGTTGAATAAACAACAATTAGATTATTAAGTTTAGTTTACTAGCAATATAATGATGTAATGTGGCATAAATTGCACCTTTGGTTCTAGAGTAGGTACTTAAATGTATAATTATATGACAATCAAAATAGAAAAGAAATTGAAAAAAAAAACACAGTTAAGCCGCTACGTTTATGTAGCTACATAATATTAACTACCTGGATACGACAATTAGGCAATCGTTGTGTCGACGTCAAGGCAAAGATGTATTGCTGTTCTTAATTCCTCTGTATCCTGCCTCTGCTCAGGCTGAATAAAGGTACCCCATTATTTAAAGAATCACCTGACAAGCCGACCCAAGCCCGGGCCTTAGTTAACAAGTTGTTAGAATTTTAAAGACTTTGTATTACAGGATAAAGTTTACTATGTAATTAACACTACACTGCATTGCGGTAATCAATTAAATTTTGCTTAAATTTTGAGGTTTTGACTTCAATAATGTTATTATTATCCACTTTAATCTGCTAAGTAATAAGTATGTGTTTATATTTTTTAGTAATTTATAACCTAGAGGAAATTGGCCAAATAAAACTTGAGTACAATACACATTGAGGTCTTTTGTCCGATTCTATAAATTCTATCAAATTGTCATGTAAATGTAACGCAATTATTTGACCCTAGAAACTTTAATGCATGTGAATTATTGCGCTTCAATTTATCGCAACATATAAGGCATTTACATTAATTTTCACGCAAATGATTTCTGTATACTACAGGTAATTTGAATCGCAACTAACACTTGGGTGAAAGAGCGCCTTAAGATTTAGCGGAAAATCCCACGCATATATAAAAGGGAGGTGCATTTCAATGCGGCTAAATCCCACAAACCACACCTATTCCAGAAAAGTGGTGTAATCCCAATTATCAGAAGTATAGTCTAGTTTAAATCCTCACATTCCTCTTAACTTTACCTTTCTGAAAACTACCGCATCCAAACACACATTGCGTCGACGGTTTGATCAAAACCTACTCAACAAATTCTCATTTGCTACTCTCGAATATTCGACACCCGGCAAAAAGTTCCGCGCTCGGCGTAATGAACGAACTTAGCCACTGAAAGGGTTAAAACTGGGAAAGTCACGACTTTGTTATGAAGAAAATTGGTAATTCATTGCTAAGATTAAGCTTACTTTACTTGGGTAATAGGTTCCCGAGTATTGGCAAAACTTTTTCTCGCTAATAAAAACGTATGACACTTTCTCTCTGGTAATACGACTTTAGCGAAGTACTTTCACCTCGATTCTATCCAAATGTTTGGTGTGAAAATAAAATAAGCTCATAAGACTTATTATAATTGAATAGCACAGAATTCTACTAAACGTTTGTTATTTAAAAGTCCCTCATTGCTGTGATGAGATTATCTATAGTTGGGGAAAATCTTAATAACTTGTTAAGAGTCCAAAACTATAGCCGGCAATTTTTTTAACGCTTTTTTTTATTATGCGTATCAGTGAAATATTTCTGTTCAAATTAGAATGTGCAATCAATATTTTAGCTTAAAATAATCGTGCATCTATGTTTACAAGGCAAATATGTGAATAGATCTGGATTTGTCCAAATTAACAATTTTATAGAAACTGCGAGTTTATTTTTGGTCAAATTCATGCCAACTGGATAAAAAGCTTTTGCTGTTCATTCATGCTTACTCATTCAATACATTCGAGTCTGTGGCAATTTATATATAAAAAAAAGGTTTTTGTATAACACGTAAGCGGTTTTAATTAAAAGTAAGAATTTCTAAACAATATTTCCTATCAAAACACAAGAAAATGGTTTGGTAAGAAATATGAAATAGATCACATCGAAACAAAACGATCAGTGTTATTATTATAATATTGATGACCAATCAACATTAAAAGTAGTAGGATTCCTTTTAATTTGAATAAAAGATGTCAAAATATGCAACCCAGCTTTCCATCCAAACCAGCCCACTTTCCCATGTTGGTCTGGGACTCAAAAATAATATGCCAACTATGGTACATGTCTAGCATGTCGTATAAGGCGACTAATGGTATATCGGGTTTTGAGTGTGTGATTGTGTAGGCGACAGGTTAGCCGCTTTTTCACAAATTTCAATCTAACCCAGCCCGGCTTTATTTTTAGCTAAATGTGGTTGAAGGGGCATGCTGCCCCTTTGACTCTGCCTACCCCTGCGGGGATTATGGGCGTAATGTTATGTATGTATGTATCAAATTTCAATAAGAGAAAAGTTAAATAGCGACAAAACATACTGAAAGAATCTCTATAATACAAAAAGGGTGTTTATTTTTGTCAACGATAGGTACCTACTAGCAAATGACCGATCGGCAAGTTTGTATAAGATAAAAGTTTGATCTCTTTACCCATTCAGGGTTTTAATCTTCCTAGGCTCGGGCGCTGTCAAAGCTTTTTTCTTTGCATGAAAACATGAGGAGATAAAATAACATTTCCTCTAATCCATTTAAACATGATAAAGCGTTGACCTCATATTAGCATAATGGATAAAGTTAAAAGGGACTGAAGAAATACGTTATCTGTGGATGTACGGAATAAAGGATGCAAAGAGATTTCCTCTTTTTGTGGACACGGGTTAACTATTGTATATTGAACAAAAGAGATCAATTTTTGTAAAAGTTGTTTCACACCCTTTTTCATGCGATTTGATATAATTTCTTTGTTCAGGTCAAGGCAGGCTTTTTAAAAATAGATAGAATCTATGGAGAGGGTTTCAATAAAATACCGAAAACAATTGTTTTATCTGTAATAGTTTTTATGCATAATATTAGAGTAAAAAATGCTTGTAAATATCAGACAATGCATTTGTTTTTAGTATATAATTATCTTGCCGCGTAAATAATATTACCAATACTATTTATGTATTGGCATTAGTACGATAACCTTATTCTTTATATTTGGCAAGAATGCCGATAGCTTTCAAATAATATATATTAATATACAGTAAAAACATCTCGTTTTTTAGACATCAAAATATTTTTGAGTGAGTTAAAATAATGGATTATACATGACCACATAACAGATCATATTGCACAACAGCAGCGGAGAGACTAAGTATAACCAAATAAAATAATTAAAACCGATTTTGTTTTAAAAAAGCTCTACTCAATTCGGCAAAATGGGTATGTTTACGTTTCGTATCAACTCCATTCCACATTGTTCTTCGCCCTAATAACAACTATAACGGGCGAAGTTTTAGTTTTCAGAGGGTGATGAAAGACGAACATTCCGACTATAATTTCTAAACTTAGAGAACTTTTAAAACAAAACCATATTTCAATTGAAAGTATCGTTAAGGTCTCAAGGTTTTAACGTTGACCGTAGCGATTTGTCATAAGGAAAAATTTCGGTTGTAATAAAATTGAGAGGAACTTTCGATTGTTCATATATAGGTATTAAAATAAGTAAAAGTTGTAATAACCCTACGATTTTATGTGAAAATGAGAACCTTAAAGGCAACTAATGGTATATCGGGTTTTGGGTATGTGATTGTGTAGGCGACAAGCTAGCCACTTGTCACTACTTTTTCACAATTTTCCATCTAACCCAGCCCAGTTTTATTTTGGCTGAATGTGGTTAAAGGGGACTGCTGTCCCTTTAACACTGCCTACCCCTTCGGGGATTACGAGCGTGATGTTAAATTTTTTGTTAGTTTGTTTATTTTAAGATAACAACACGTAGTAAACCAAATAAATATTTGATAATAAAAAGCGCTAAAAATAACAAATAGCTCTTATTCTTTGAGATGCTAAACTAAAAACTCGTAATAAAATTATTACTAAAACGTATTTTGCCTCTGATCATATAGATTCCTGATCAAAAGTTGCTTCATTTAATACTTATACAATAATTCTGTACAGCAAAAAATCTCGTATATGTTGTAAAGTACTGTCGTACTCAACCGACAACTAATACCAATTACGCGAATACCCCAGCTAAGAAACAAGAAGATTCCAATCGGCTGTTGCCACGGGCGAGCCGTTAGTAATTCAATAAATCCTCAATGAAAGGGATCACGCGTTTCCCTACTCGACATAATATAGCATTCCCTCTCGTCATAAAAACGCTCCGTCTATTCGCCGCGGATGTATAGCCGGTAATAATTCACGTCAGTATTCATTCGTGTCAAACAAATCGTAAAATGTATTCCCAATCCAGGTTTCAACCTGAAATGGATAACGTTTTCTAAATAATAAAACGATGGACGGAAGAAGAAAAAAATTTACCTAACAAATTCAAAACAACTTTTTCTTCTGAAATATCTCGGAAAAATGTTTATCGACAAATAGTTGATCGATTGTAGTCATCCGGCGTTACTTGATTCAAATAAAATATTTAAATCTAAAGGGAATACGATATTGAACAATCCGGTATCTACTTCAGTCAAAGAAATCTTTCTAGGTCCCCCAATTTAAGTATTACCTAAAACAGATAATGCGAAAGCCAAATAACAAAACGATGAAGAAATAGAAAACATGAGTTTTTGTAAGATCCGGGGAACCCAATAAATCCATTTACATAATGTATTCTCTATACAAGGCTCAATGTATAGAAGCAGAGATACAATATAGTCTAGTAATGTAGTAATATAGCAGGTAAATAATACTAGGTATAATAAGTATTTGGACTCGAATGGCACTGATGTCATGAAAAATAAATATTATTTTGCAGTTTTATTGAGTTTACATTATTATTCGATTACTTTCTTTCTGGTAGTGAATTAACATTTATTCATTCATCATCTATATACTCTTAAAAATATAAACTAGAACAAAAATCAATCACTCACTAGTACACAGAGAAATCAAGAGTATGATGACACATATGCAAATATGCAATATTTCACAGTCACCTGTCATTTGCAATCGGATCGTTAGCCAACAAAAGCTGTAGCGATGAATTTTCCATCGACGTTTTGCATTCAGAAACTCAAACATAGAAATTGCCGGTGCAACAAAAGCCGTAATGTATTGTGCTGGGAAAGCCAAGCCAATTGTGTCGCCCGATGGGGATCTGAACATCCGTCTTTGCGACATGTTACGATGATTGACAATTGACAACGTGGGAGCTCATAGCTCATTCTGTTTCGAAAGAACAAGGAAATTTCATCGTAGAACTGTTTCCTTTGTTACTGAATAAAAGGAATAGGAAAACGTAAAGAACTACATTTTTTATTTTGTTTCACGTACATCTCCGTAATAATTTACATACAGTTATTGCAGTGAGTAAGCTATACTTCCGTTGAGACAGGTCGGGTCGTACTGTATTTTATTGAATTCTCTCTGGAAAAGATATACGAAACTTGGTCGGTTTTCTTCAACAATTTATGTTGCCTTTGAGCACATGTCTTTTGTTCAGCAGTAATAAATGAAAAACATTGAAGGTAAATGAAATTTGCTTAAACATACAAATTTAGGGTTAATTTGTTATTCGAAAAATATTTAAAATAATACATAATATTTTTCCTCATATGATTATAAATTGCATACACACAAATTATCGCTTATAAGCCAATCAACTATTGACGAGTTGTTGCACATACTTACTCTTACTAACGTTCACAGCTTCCATAGAATAGGAAAATAAATAATTTCACAATTATTCGTCACTATGTCTGAGGCGCAGTCGATTTTGCCCAGAAATTACAGATTTTCCAGTAAAAATTCATAAATGATTTTAAGATTAATTTCTTACTCCACTACAGCACAGTAGTTTTCTCAATAGTTTGCTGGTCATTCTACTCAAGTCTAATGAATAGGGACGGAAAAGCAAATGATGCAATTCAAAATATCGTTTCTAGCCTAAATCTCCCCATGTCCACGGCAAACGTTAACAAGAGCTAGTGTAATAATAAGGTATAATAATAAGTGCTAAAGATAGAAAACTAGCTTAAAGTGCGTCTATATCTATTGAAGAAGAATCTGTAACTTAATACAATTTCTCTTTTGAAAAAGCAGGAAATAACAATACGGCAAGCATTGTCATTGCTGTTTGCCCTGGCGCTCCGTAAGTAAACAGTTAAAGCAAAACGGAACGCAATAAGGCAGTGTCTCTCGGGCAGTGTTGAGCCCCACATGTGAGGAATAGCTGGCTAGCTAAACTAAATTAAGGATTATTGAAGAATACGATTGCACAAGTTTAATAATGTTATCGTGTTAAAGCAAGATAACGAAAACAAGCATTTTAAACAAGCTGAGGTAATGTTATTTTTAACCGACTTCAAAAAATGGAGAGGATTCTCAATTCGACTGATTTTTTTATTATTCTAATAACACTTTTATTGGGCTTTAGTTTAAATGGGACCAAAGCGCAAAACCCAGCAAATTTTACAAAAGGTACTCACTCACTTAGTATCCACAGTACCTAAACATGAAGCGCTGGCATCAAAATTCAGATCATGTCCATCATAATTTGATGTATCCCTATATGGCATAAAAATTTAGTTATTATACTGCGTATCTTCACTTCATATAGGCAAAATATCTATTTTTTTTGGAAACAAAGCGATTCTCATATCTTTCAAACAAAAATACGGAAAGAATCGTCATTACCGTTTGACCCGGGTCGTCGTGTGTAAACAGTAAAAGCAAAACGCAACGCAATAAGCGGGCAGTGTCTCCGGGGCAGCGTAAAGCCCCACATATGAGGGATAGCTGACTAACCCGCCTTGTCTCACTAACCACTATTAGAAAAAGAGCGGTACGTGCCCTCATGAATAATTCATTTAAGGATTGCCATTCGTATAGTCTTGACGAATGGCGGCTGTGAATCAATAAGCTTGTAAGTGTACCATCAGGAACAGAATCTGGCTTTATTTCGGCTGAGCCGCGAACCGGGCTGTTTCTGATTGGTGCGCAGTGCGATTTGAATGATTGATCTCGTGTTTTTATTCCGATGCCGAGTTGATGTTCGTGAGTAGAATGTTTTCAAAACAATTTATTGTAACGATTCGCGATTTCACTCGAATACATAGGTATTCGACGTGTTGCGAATATACGCGAGTAGAAAAATCGAACGTTCTAGAACTTTTTGAAACAACGTAAACGTTCGATATACAATATTTTTGTAGATACTTGTGTGATCATAATATGAGAATTGATTCCAAAACCATTCAATGTAATCGCTACCCAATCCAATAGATTACTTTTAAATATCTATTAGATAAAAGTAAATTTATTGGATTGAAAGCTTTTTAAGACAACAATAAGGAATTAGCTTGTTATAAAATGGTAACCTACATAAATCGTTTGGAGCAGTTATGAATAAATTCATAAAACACAATTCGTAATTGGATCCAATCGGGCAACAAACTTAGAACCTTCTCGATTCTAGTAACTAGGTACATGGGATACTATCCATTGAGGTCGTCTTTGTTAATGTCAAGTTAATTTAAATTTTGGATCTCCGCCACACATATGAATATTCATGAAACTGATGTCACATCACCCGACCCAAAGCACCAAATGCCACAACGCATACAATTAACTAAGCAAATAAAACGGTTTCCAACAATCTTAAAGAGATCACTTGGTGAAAACATTTACTGGGGAGTACTTAAAACTTTGTTGAGCCTTCCCCGTTGTCGCTCCAAGCCATTCCCCCTTGTTTCTCGGATTTCAGAACGAGGCGTTAACCACCTCCGAGATTTATGAAAGTGGCTTGTCTTTTTAGGCACTTGAGGGCAAAAGGAAGTTATTATCTATGTTCACCGTCGCCTTAATTTTGTTTTTTCTTTTTCACAGCGTTGCTTTTAATTTAGAGAGGGTCAGAAAGTTTCGCCAAGTTTTGGATAAAGTAAATAAAAGCCATCAACAGAGTTCACAACTGCCCTTGGCGTAGGTACCTACTTACTACCTGTAGGGTTTACGCGTACCTTATAATATAAAGAATCAAGTTAAAAGGGCTATATCAAAAACTAAGCTCGGGGATTACGAGCGTGAAGTTATGTATTTATGTAATATAACTTAACTATATACGTTCCTAACGTAAGATCTAAGAATCGTTCTACTCTATTAACAAACATGAGTGAGTAGAGTATAAACATTCAGAGGCTCAACTCTGTTGTGACTAGTAACGGACCGAATAAATTATCATGCCTAATATTTCTAGTCCAAGTCCTACATGATTTTCAATATAATACGTGATAGCCCTACTGAAACAAATCAAAATCTTATCTGGGAAAGTTTTAGGTCCTACTTTATTCCGCTCAATCTAAGGGTCAGTTCACAAATAATGTAAAATCGTAAAATACTAACGTTACTTAAGTTTGTGCATCGAGTTACGGCATTTTGCGAAATATTATTTACCCTCAAACCCTCGGCTTCCCTATTGAAATCCGTAAATTAAAACGAGTCCCTGTTTGTTACATTATTTATTACATAGTTTTTTTTTATCATTTCACCAAATAACTTTACTCTTAAACCTGCAAATCCTTATTACTCAAGTCTTTGTTAAAACGATTGAGTTTTTTTCAGTTTGAAGAATATGATTTATTTTGAAATTGTTTCTTATACATCGCTACAAAACTCGCGTCATTTGCAGAAGTAGGACATGAAATAAGAAGCAATATCGTATTGTAACATTGAACTAATTAGAAACATTGTGCAGCGGGAAAAACAGTTCGACAGGGCTCTAGGAAAAGATTAGTTGCAAGATACCATCAGCAACAGTGACGACCTAATGGATTTTCCTGTTTGTACCTTCAATACTTTAATGGAATAGGATGTAAATATATCTGTCATCATGTCTAGAATGAATGTAATGCATATGTTACTGTAAAAGCCCGTATATTGGTAAATTTTAGGTTTTACCGTCATGAGTTGGTAAATGTAAGGATTTATAGGTTAGATTATATTATAGGTTAGGTTGGGTTAGGCTTTTTTTAACCTAATTTAAAAAGAGTTAAAAAAACCTAACCTAGTAAGATTAGGTTACATGTACCAAGTCAAGAATCCTGAGGTTTACCGAGTAAATGGTGGTAAAAGTAAAAGCGAATTGCACAACTGCTCGGACTTTTACCATTAAGAGTTAGTAAATCTTAGGTTTTTCTGGAAAGTCTTCGGAATTTCCGTAGTTCGAGCTTTTACAGTAACACATACATTTATGTAAATTATTTACCGTATATACTTTAAACCCACAATACCTGAAGTGGTGAGTAGAGTCCAAGGGGATATAAGCTCCTTAAAAACATACAAACATACATAACATCATGCCCATAATCCCCGAAGGAGGAGGCAGACTCAATGGGGCAGCAGGCCCCGTTAACCACATACAGCCAAAAACAAAATTAAGCTGGGTTAGATGGAAAATTGTGAAAAAGTAGTGACAAGTGGCTAGCTTGTCGCATAAACAATCACATACCCAAAACCCGATATACCATTAGTCGTCTTTTACGACATGCTAGGTAAGAACTACAGTTGGCACATTCTTTTTTCGTCCCCAACCAACATAGGACAAAAACAATTAAACAAAAATAAAATGGAGTTGGGTTGAAGAAAAATTGTTAGAAGTAGTGACGAGTGGCCAGCTATTTCTATTTTAGGCCCGTTGATCGAGTGGTCAGAGACCCTGGTCACGAAACCGGGTTCGAATCCCGCTAGGGGCAAATGTTTCGTGTGATGAACATGAACTTTTGTACTCGAGTCATGGATGTTTATAAACGTATTTAAGTATGTCTATCCGTTCACCTAGCATAAGTATAAGCTTAGTTTGGACCTAGGGAATTGGTGTGTCAGTCTGGAGAATTTATTATTTTTTTATTTATTTATTATTCGCCTTTCCAATCCAATACCCTTATAACAATTAAGTAACACAGTCGATACATTATACTTAAGTCCCAGATCTACATATATGGAAATATACTAGTATGTAGATCTAATAGACTATATTAGTATCTGGCTCTAAGTCCATTTAAGGTCAGTCTCAATATTGGTTAGTTCTTCATAACAACAACTCAAACATGATATACGTATTAAACCTATAGCGTCAAACATTATTCATGTAATATCTGGAGGGAGTTTAGTCTTATCTGGAATTAATTTAAAGTTTGCGACGCGCGTGCATATTAATTAGTCCGATATAACTGATTTAAACGACAAGGATTGAACACTACTAAACTTGAGTCGCTTTGCAATATTATGCGAAACGTATATTGTATACTGTTGCTATTTTGTCTATCCTGGCTGTAGCAGAATAATAAAAGTTTATAAAAGTACATCTTTTCGTGCGAAACGATATGTATCTCCCTGTTAACTGAGTACGCACATAAAACAGGTGAATAAAATATAAAATAAATCGGTTATTCACCTTAAAATAACATGTATATAATTGTATAAGGATTAATAATATATAAGAAATGTGGGTGGCTAAAGTCGCTCGAGTTTTGCCATCTGAGTAATTGCATGTACATATAGTAGTAGTAGTACGATTAAATCAGTTAGTATCTAACTATTTATATTTAAGTAAAATCAAAACCGTATTATTAGTAAAATCTATGTATGCTTATAAATTATCTTGTTCAGTTTAAATAAAATTTGTTGAAAAGAATTAAACCCATTTCATCTATCCATGTTAAAAGCATGAGGTAATTATTGGCATTAAATCTATGACATCAAACTAAACCTATACACTTTTTTTAACTCAAAGACCATCTTTTGCACATCCACATAAGTTTTATTTGACTATCCCTATCTAATAACTTAACGATATTAGACAAAAAAATGCTGATGTACAAAAAACCAGATCATATAACTTTTTCCCTTCGCCCACTTCCCAAGTCGTCATAAATCTATCACGTAATGCCAAAAGCGTAACGTTTACCATGAGCGATGTCTCTTTGAGAAATCGTTCAACATCAATCTGTCGGTACCACGCGGGTGATGTTCAGCAAAGTCAAGCAATCCGACGTAGGCATTTCGTCATATTCCTTTGCGTTTGCGGATCCACTTTTCTTCAAGTACGAGAGCAAACTTATTCATTACTCGTCCCCCTTACAGCCTCTTATACAACGTAACATGTAACGCGAAGGCGTCGGAAACAAAGGCGTAACCAATTTACGGTTGAAAATTTTCGTTATTCTAGGGAGATAAAAAGAGATGGTATATCGGGTTTTGGGTATGCGATTGTGTAGGCGACAAGCTAGCCACTCACTACTTTTTCATAATTTTCCATCTAACCTAGCCCAGTTTTATTTTTGGCTGAATGTGGTTAAAGGGGACTGCGACCCCTTTGACTCTGCCTACCTCTTCGGGGTTTACGGGCGTGATGTTACTTTATGTTATGTTATAAAAAGAGATTCGGATTCTTACCGCGTCAGGCAATAGCACGTGTCTGTCAGAAAACTATGTAACTATTTTTGTCAAAGATAAAAAAGTATTTGTAGGTACTTATTATACCTACTTCGTAAGTAATGAATCCAAACTCATTTCTTCAATGATAACATTGCCCCTGATGTGGTTAATTTTAATAAGTATATTTCAAAAGCAAGAATAGTAACTATTATGAGTTAGCAGTATTAATAGCTGATTGGACATAAGCTACAGCACAAACGTATTCTATGATCAGATCATAGTGTATTATTTGCAATGACACAACAATACATACTAAGTACACAGACTTTCAATGCTTTCTGCGTTTATTTATAATTAAATTACTATACAGTCGTCTACTTTGCGGGAGCGGTGGTAGCTTAATGGTAAGGACACGCACCTCTTATCCGAGGAATGCGGGTTCAAACCCGGGCACGTACCTCTAGATTTTTCAAGTCTATGTACGTATTTATACCACAAGCTCGACGGTGAAGGAAAATATCGTGATGAAACCTGCTAATTTAAACAACTTTGGATTTGTAAACATGATCCAAAAAATATCTGGTTCCCCTATCTTAGGGTTACGAAGGTCAGATCGGCAGTCGCTTTAATGTAATTACCAGACTCGCTAAATCCTGGATCATGGTCTAAGCGGACTTCGTCTAAACACGGGACATAACGCTAGGAAGATAACAGTCGTCTACTTTCCAAGGACAATATTATGGTAATGAACAAAATCTCAAACTCGATTCCTTGAGTAACTTTTCTCTTAGCAATATCGAGGAACATAATATTAACACACCATATCAACAAATATATACTTAGCCAGCATTACGAAATAGGAAACCAAAAACAATGATCAACGATCAAACGAACGAAAAAAGAATCGTAACGGGTGTATCGAAAAAATTACTTCCATTAGTTGTTTTGGCGTGTCGCCAATCGTTCGAATGGGCCCTCCATAGCTTTTGTTTTTGAATGGCCTTTGTCAATATTGTCGGGGTTGCACTGAGTTCATCGCGAGACGTAACGTGCGAGAAATAGTTCTTTGAACTGTCCGCAAGAATGTCGGCTACGAAGAGTTTGCGAACAGATCCTCTTTGGCCATTGTAATCTCCTGGAACTAGTTTTCAAATAACGTTGGTAAGTTTGTTCTTGGCGTATTCGCTTGTTCAGGATAAGGTAATGTTTTGCATTACCTTATATTTGTGTGGTTATTTTGAGCTCTTCTTTAAATGTATTCGAGCTACCTGACATAACATAATAGTTAGGTGGTTAAAAAATATTCAATGCGCGCATTATTCAATTTTATATCTAGCTAGAGAAATCTGTGATGTGTAATCTACATACGATAGAAAAATTAAGACACATGTGATGACAATAATATCCGTCGAATTTGCCATGCCTAAAAACACGTAAAGCCATGTTTAAGAGTAAAACTATATCTCAATATTACTCTCTATTTCAGCTTTTAGGCTAGACTTGATTTTATTTAAAAAAAATAAAGAAATAAATTAGAAAATATAAAAATATTTATATAAATAGCCTTAGAAAATATTTTAGGCCAACTTCTCATCGATGCTTATAATTATTTTTATACTTAGAAAGAAAATCATAAAATCTTTTTATTAAAAAAGGCAATTTAAAAATTCAACCAGTCACGAAGTTAGGTCATAGGTTTCACTCTTTTTTTGAAAGTTAGAGCTCGAACTTTTCCAATATTTAGCCGTTAAATTTTATACCTAAGCGGTTTTTCTCTGCGTTTCGATTTTTTTCAAGCGATTGCCTCGTGATTCGTGAGACAAATATCTGGTTAGAGAGCCAGGTCACGTAACGCAGGCCAGTTCCTAGCAGACTATTTGAGCGGTCGTGTGTACACTGGCTATATATTTATATCCAAAATTGAGGTATAAAGCTTCTTGCTATCGTTTCCTGCAGAATTTTAAAGTAGGTAATGCATCTTATAGGTTGATTGATTGGACGCGTTGATACAAATAATAAAATAGAAGTTTATTCAAACCTCTTACGAACTGAAAATTCTGGCGGAAATTTTAAGTATAATGGGAAACTATATACTAGACTATTATCTCGTTCTAAAATAAGTATAATTAGGGTGTAACATTGTTAACAAATTATTTAATTAAAATATAATTTGATTATGTGCTGCTTTTGAGGTCAAAAATTATTACCTTACAAAACATCAACAAACATCAACATCATTGATAGTGTAAGGTTGACTATACTTCTAGTATGGCTTTTCAATTAAGGTACCATAGAAGCATGCAAGTCATCCGAATTTACATTCGGCTCTACCAATCTTCACCAATTCAGTCAATCAGCCGCCTTTTAATTGCACCTAAGCTAATCCTCTCCCTTTATGGCATCCCCTCCCGACTGCCATTTTCGGGGTATCGATGTATCAGACTCAGAATACACGAAGCGATGCTACTAATTGGAAGATTTAGCTCTAGTTATCTCATTGAACTGAGCTTATCTTAAGTCTTTTAGCGAATAATACAATACTTATATGCGCGTTAATCGCGTATTTATCCATCAAAATCAATACTTTTGGATGATTAATCGATGAAAGCTAGGAATGACATTTGAAATATTGTAAATTTGAAATTGGTAATGACATATAATATAACATCACGCCCATAATCCCCGAAGAGGCAGGCAGAGTCAAAGAGGCAGCAAGCCCCTTTAACCACATTCAGCCAGAAATAAAACTAGGCTGGGTTAGATAGAAAATTGTGAAAAAGTGGGGATAATGGCTAGCCTGTCGCTCACACAATCACATACCCAAAACCCGATATACCATTAGTCGTTTTCTACGACATGCTAGGCAAGAACCACAGTTGGCATATTATTTTTAAGTCCCAGACCAACATGGGATAATGGGCTGGGTTAGATGGAAAACTGTGAAAAAGAAGTGACAAGTAAATTTGAAATTAGTAGTGCATATTCCAATACTATATCAATCAGTTATATGAATTAAATAGGTATATTTATCTGTAACAATCCCCTCCAGACAACCTTTATCCGTTTCATCAAGGGTAGAACTATTTGAACACAGTCAAATGACATTAAACACAAGAATTTACTTAGATGAAATTCTTCAGTCCAATCAAAGGATTAAGAGATCAGGTTGTCCGTATTTGCCGATTCTAGATAAAACGGGTTCCTTATAGAAAAAAACAAGTTTTCAATCAAGCAATTGTCACAAATTACTTAAGGGTAAATTACTTTCTTGACACAGTGATTGTGACTACGCTTTTAAAGTGACCTTGACTTGAATTTTGTCACCTAATTACATAGCTGTCACGAAAGAAAATAAGTCTTTCACTTTGATTTTCACAACGCAAATGCTTACGCTGCTTCTTTCGATGAATTTATATGATGTTTTCTGATATTTATTATAATCTGATTAGATGAACAAAGCCTATGCTGATACAACATAAGAAATAAACGTAAAACTGATATAATTTTACTATTTATATGAATTGTTATATATTTTGTCAGATAGTTTCATACCAAAACAATATTTGTACATATTCCAAGTAAAGGGGTGAAAGTAATCAAGTCGAGAACAAGAATCCTTCGGTGTAAACTGCATGGCGCATTTGGGATAAACAAAACCTTACGTAAGAGACGCTTGACCCAATTTCACTTGGGCTACTCTGGTACAAAACTCTCCACTTCCATTTCGCAGATGGAAAAAAAGTGTCCTAAATAATTTGTGCAGAAATATCATTGTGTACTGTAGTGAAACTCTAACAAATTCACGCTAAATTAATTACACATCTGGAGTGAAAATCTTTTGTTTAAATTTGGCACGTGCACAGCGAAGGAAATAGTGCTTATAACAAGTTATAACCTTTTTTTATGAGAACCAGGATGCACATTTGAGTCCATGTTTGAAAAAAAATTATACAATACGTCAACTTGATATTTGATTGGTTTTGTGGTTCTGGGTTTGCTTATAACTAATTCATAAGACAGACTGACACCAAGACATAAGTCTGTACAGAGACAAAATACAATGTCAAAATATTATAAATTGTAATAGACATAATTTCTTTAATTTATCTCCAAGCTTTCGCAACCACATCATATTGAATTCATTTTCTCAGATGCGTGCCGCATTAAGCTAGAAGATCTATAAATAAAGTATTAAGTCATATTTATAAGACCCGACCCCCACTGTGCAAAAAAGATATAAGGGTAACCAGATACACTCACGATCCCCTAATAAGGGTGCAGTTTTATGGGGTAACATTAGTCAGACTTTTTATACAACCTGTAGCTTTTGGCTCTTTGAAGTTTAGTTTTTATGACTCCCCGGTATATTATTTTTTGATTTTTCCAGGCCACAATTGTTCGTCTGTAAAATTAAGTTACTGTTACCGTGTGTATTTTACCGTTGTCAGTAATGTAAGTAGCTCTTTATCTATACTTATAATAAATCTGTAGAGAGGTCAATTCTGTACATGAAATATATTTTCAAAATAACTATCAGGGGGTGATTAGTGATCGATACTGATGCCAAAAATGCAATCAGTAAAATTTTTGTCTGTCTGTATGTTCCTTATAGAAACAAAAACTACTCGACGGATTTTTACTAAACTTGGTACAATTATTCTTCATACTTCTGGGCAGGTTATAGTATACTTTTCATCACGCTACAATCAATAGGAGCAGAGTAGTGAAGGGAAATGTTGGGAAAACGGGAGAAGTTACTCCATTTTTTAAGCTTCCGTCGCGTGTGCAGCCTTAATGGTTAAAGTTACATAGAAATCATGTATGACGGAAATAGTCTTTATAATATTAACCATAAACGCGGGTGACACCGCTGGCACAGCTAGTAACTAATAAAATGCTGCTAATCTTGTTTAAAAAAGTAACACCGGATCATCCAATTAATGGTTGACCGTTTTTGGCAATAGGATTCCATGAGCGCAATCATAACAAAGTGCTTTATAAAGACGACTAGATCTGTTAAGGTCTAGTAGGCTATTACGTGTCAACACACGATAACCATGATTTAAATCTATTTCTAAAAATTGATTTGAATAATGGGATTGGGTATCTATTGGAATACTATTATAAATTATTATCGACAGTATCAACAGATTGTCGTTCCTTTTCTATGCAGTAATGAATAACATTTAACTATTTTTTAAATTTGATTATATTTATTCATCATAATTTTAACCGACTGGAATGAAATTTAATACCTACACCAAAAGTTTGAGCACTAAGATACAAGCTACTCATTATCATATGAAACTTGATACATTGAACATACCGTATTCAATGCGTTACACATTTTTTTTATATAACAGAAGTCTGAATATAGAGCCAGAACGTACATAGAGTTAAAACCTTTACGAACAAGCAAGAAACACGAAGCACGTGTCCCAAAAGTGTTGTTACCTAGCGGGTAATCAAATCAGGCGGGTCCTTCGAGTAAACTGCGCCTTCTAGCCGAGCGCAGTCCTCGGCTAAGGGACTCTTGACCCATACTCTTTGTGGCGGAGTGTAGTTACAACACTCCTTGGTTTCCATTTTACGGGCAGTGAATCACGCTGTTGGCAGAGTAAAGTTGACCCAGCTATGCGAAAGCATATTAGTATATAACGACGAAATCGATTTACATTATGCGGTGAAATGTATGAGTTTAAAAAATGTATTGTGTTTACACATACAAAAATATAAGTACAATTAAAATTGTAAATAACTTTCCTTCCGTTATGGTCCCCTCAACAATTTCTTTCCGATGACATCACATACATTGATCTGACTCCGAGGTAAGTAGCTTAGGCATTGTGTTACGGATATCAGAATCAACAGTGTTATTACAAATATATACTTAAATATTGGAAATTAACACCCGGAATGATGAATAGGTACTTGTGTTTGTCCTGTGTAGAACAAACACAAGTATTCATCACACGAATGGTTTTTCTGGGTGGGGTTCGAACCCACAACTCTTGGCAAATGCGCCATCGAGCCAGTCAATTAAGTATTTGTATACATTTTCAATTTGTATTTTTACGCCTGTTGTATTAATAAAACAAAATGAAATATAAATCGTAAGCAAAATCAAAGTCGAAGAAAGCCGAATGCTAAAGAATATCAATTCCGTTCCAATCTGTTTTACAATGTTTTAGATGTAAATTCATCCGGCTAATCAAAATGCTAAAACGTCAAAAAACTCCACCAGCCTCACCGAAAAGCTAAGCAAAGATTCCAATCTAATTTGAAACATTAATTTTCTTCACAAATACTTCTTTCCGAGAGGACCTTTGTTCGATGTATTTACCGCCATCCCTCGTCCCGAATTTAAAATTATCTCATAAGATAAATTGGTTCCTAGAGGTGTAAAATTTGGGTTTAAGGATACACGTTAACACATTTTACTTTAGTAAATTTACTCATCTCAGAGCTGGAATCATGTAATCTGTGTTTAAAAAGTCTACAGTGCTACCCTAACAAAGAGTGCGAAAAATGTGGAAATATGTAAATGTAATACAATAAATTACAGTCAATTATTATGCATTTTAGCCTTTCAATTATGCACATAATACATAGTTGAAAATACTCTTTTACTAGTTTAACAAATCTGTCGGAGCCACAACCCTTCGCAAGAATCTATTCGTACATTGAACTCGCATGATATAGTATAACATATCTATTATGTCTTCACAACCATAAATACCGCATATTAATTTAGAAAATTGGCTAATAAAGCAATCCCGGGTTAGTGGTATCCAAAATTTCCGAGAATCCGAGATTTTGTGTGATTTTCCAGTGTAAATATACGCGTATAACGCCTGGTATTGAGGCCATTAAGAGTACTTTACTGTTACGTCTGTATTGTGGTACTCTGGGTCAAAATATGCAAGTCCTTTGGGATGCAACTATCCTTGTAGTGTTGTTGGGAAAAATTCGTTGCCAAGCCAAAGCAAGCCTTCCTAACGTCTGTATTTCGCATTTTTTGAAATGTTTCGCCACGGGCGGCGCGTTAAGAAGAATTTAAGAGTCACAATGCTCGGCCATAAATTCCTTTCCACAAGGATTAGAAAGTAAAGCGGTGGCATTATTTTTGTCACACAATTACTTTTTTTGGTGGAACAAAGATATAAGTTTTATGGATTCACGGCACAATATAACACCTACGGCTTATCATTGGCTAGTGGCCGCTCGCGACTTCATCTGTGGACACCATCTTTAACAATGGAGACCGTCCGTATCTTCTGCACAAAGTTTCAAGTTTTTGAATGATTTCATTCTTTAAATAAATTTAATTCACCTCATGGTTTGAAAAATCTCATCTTATTGCACATTTACACTATGTGGTGGACTTCTTTAAAGTCTGAAAAGGCCTTATAACTAGTTTGACCTTCACGTTGATCGTCAGTCAGTCACAAAATCGGTCACTCAGCTTTAATATTTATGTATGTATTTATTGAAGCATAAACAGGGAGAAGAGCAAGAGGGTGATGATGAACACTTTTTATTCGATCAATAAAATTCATCACATAATAACATATAAATTTTCATATTCTAACTTGAAGATCGAGGACTCTGATATCTAGACGTAGGTAATATTTAACGTTAGTAAATGAACAATGAAACGACATTAAATATTCATATGTAGAAGGTTAAGAAAGTTCTCATTTTATCATTACTTTAAAGAAAATTATAAAATATTTAAGATATTTTGTGCAAGCCGCACATTGTACGATTTAATCGGATTTCAAAATACATGTCACACCCTCTACAACTAGTTTACGGATTACTATAGCGCTTACATTATGAATAGAACGCGATTATGTATGTAAATCGTAGAATAACGAGTTAATTTGAGTATCTTAACCACGTGCTTTGCATATATAAATAGGATATTGGGAGACAAAATAATTATGTAGGAACATATAATATGATATGAGTAGAATATTACTAAGATTAATACTCTTTTTTCTATAATTAATTCGAGTATAAATAGATGTAGATTTACATTTTCTTTTTCAGCATTTTAAAAAGAGTTTTTTTGTAAATAAAGTTTAATCAAAAAATATACTACTAAAGACACTACAATGATAGCTCATGTATATTAAGTATGTTGAAATTTTAAAGTGGGCGTACTGTTTATAAGCTAGATACTTTCTATATATATTTGGCTATCGAAATATGCCTTGAAAATTTGACATGTGATCACACTTTTTATTTCAACCTTTAAATATTATAACTGAACCATTATCGCATCACACGAATATTATTTCGCATAAATTATTGAGAGATGTTAACCATTATCAGGATATAGGTGAATGCACTAGAATTTAAAGTAGCAATAAAACACCTGCAAGCTGAAATTTATAAACGACTTTATAAAATATCTATGTCATTTCTTCGAAATCAGCTTCGACAAAATTCAACCGTCCATAAGAAGCTCTATAAAGCATTTCATAAAGAATTCTATTATAGGAAATACAGAATAAAACCGTAGAAAATAACTTTTGAATACCTTTTTTATATATTTGTACGTGTAAATCAGATAGTCATAAGTGATTTTGATTATTTTCTGTTAAAACATTGAATTGTCAAAATACTGAGGTGTTTCCATTTCTGACATACCGAGTAGAACTCCACTTGTCACTCACTGTCTATTTAACAGAGACACCATTCTACGTAAATACGAATTTTCGTCTGGACTTCGAAATAAAAATTGCAACGCGTAGAATTTCGAGAGAGCTCAACACTTTGAAACAAGAGGCGAATTCGTGCTGTCGTATCTGCCTGCATCAAGGGTGCAACACAGTGTGCTTAAATTGTCTGATTGCCGAATGAAACTAGCTATTTAATTGCAAAGCAAAGCGAGGCTAAACAAAATTGGAGCAGCAGACGACCGGGTGTCGAGATCGCAAATTTGTATTCCGGACTCACAATAAAGTTCATTTAAATATAAATGTGACAAGACCTTTAGCCCAGTAAATGCTGTTACTCCTATAAACTCAGTCGTAATTTTTTATGACGATCCCGAAAATAACTTCAGGCATTTAACAAGCTTTAGTAGCAAAATATAATGAGGGCATTAAAATTTTAAATTTCAACACAATTTTTGGAGATTACACAAAGTACGGCCATTCATAATAATTACTTACAGTTTGTTGACCGGCGCCCAAGAAAACTTTAACCACGCACCCGCCTACTTTTAAAACATACAAGTGTAGGTACGTCATCTATGCTTTTCATTTTCCAAAAAAAACAAATGGTGTGAGAATACAGAAAAAATCTTATCCTTATAAAACAAAAAAGGATTTAATATACATTTAAAGAAGCATAGTTAGAAGGTCCTTGTTTTCTCATAAAACATGACATTTTGTAGTTTTATAGCATTAACGATAGAGATATCTATCATACTTCCCAACAACTTTCCTCAAAGAAAATTTAACAATGAATCTGCGGCTACCAAATTTTATGAGTCATATTTTACCAAAGCAGCTTATTTCATGGTGTTTCAAACTACTATGTGTGTAGTACAATATGAAAACAACGAACTATAAAATGTTACGGCAACGGAGCGATAAATCTGAGGGTGATTTAAAAATTTATACCATGTCTTCGCCTCCGTCAATTTTCATATAAAATTCAAGGATCGTAGGTTTAGCGGTATATGCCAGAGGCTCAACACTTTAGCTTTTCGTTCGGAAAATTCTTAGCCCTCCGCTCTTGTGAACATATTATTCATGAAGTTATAGGTCAATCACTATTTACTGCGTCATCGTAAATTTATAGCGTATACTGCTCTGGAAACATGCACTCGTGGCATTTAAAAGTACTGACGTTCTAACTCAGCAGAGTATAGATTCCAGATTGCTTTCAGACACTTAGGCTACAACTACAACTTATAATAACTTTTTAGTACGTACTTTTTCTTGACCTTTTATGTGGTCAAACCCTAGCAGAGTTAATTTGGTGTCAGAGTTTATAACCCCTCAAGCAACGTGGCTTATCTTAACGACTGGTTATGAAAACACCCGAGGACAATGAGATGACGTGCCTTCAGAAGTACGGAGAAGTCGATGCCATTATAATGCAATCTAGATTTTGCCCCCAGCTCTACCCGCGTGGACTTCGGTTTGTTTGAAAGAACGATTATGCGAATTAGATTTTTTTTCGAAGTAGTGAAAGTAGCCTGTCCTTTATTAGGATAAAATTTTTTGGCGAATCTTATTTAATTACAATTGATTGTCCTAGCTTACGCATAAAATCATGACAGATACTTCTACATTTTTATAATAATAGTATGGACTCTCCGTTAGAACCTAATCCCCTGTAAATACTGCATGATTATGGTAAATTAAGTCACATAAGAAAAAGGACCCCCAATCCTAAAGAAATACACAAAAAAGAGACCATTTAATATTTTTTTTTATATGGTACTCACGAGAGCAGTGTGCCAAAACCTACAAGAAATAAGTACTACTTTACTTAAGATGGATTTAAAATTTATGGGGAATGTTTAATATCCCCCTATTTCCTAGAGTGCTTCGAATAAATTCCCGACCATCAGCATCCGAGGATCAGGAACTGAAGGAATGTGTACAAAATCGATCGTGGAGTTAATTAGGTCCATTTATATTTGCGGTCGTAGATAGACCGGGCGGTATCACTTAACCACTCTTTATAAATCGAGTGATTTGCCTTATATATTCACTAGGCGGGATTTTCTAACGGTAATAGTAGTTACGTACCTTATGTTTGTGTGGTTTTTTATCTATTTCGTATTTTTACTTATAGTCTTAATAACTTTAACCTTCTAATTTCCAATAGCTAGGATTCCAATATGAAGGAGGAGGAAGGAAATACTATAATGTCCCATGTTGGTCTGGGACTTCAAAAGAATGTGCCAACTGTGTTTCTTGCCTAGGATGTGATAAAAGGCGACTAATGGTATATCGGGCTTTAGATATGTAATAGAGTAGGCGACGAGCTAGCCACTTGTCACTACTTTATCATAATTTTTAGGGCTCCGTACCCAAAGCGTAAAAACGGGACCCTGTCTGCCTGTCACCAGGCTGTATCTCATGAACCGTGATAGCTAGAAGACAGTTGACATTTTTACAAATGATTTGTGTTGCCCCTTTAACAGCCATAGTAAAAACAGAATAAAATAAATATTTAAGAGGGGCTCCTATACTTACAACAAACGTGATTTTATTGCCGTTTTATGATCGATATTGGAACGGAACTCTTTGTTCGCGAGTCCGACTTGCACTTAGCCGGTTTTTCATCTAGCCCAGCCCAGTTTTATTTTTGGCTGAATGTGGTTAAAGGGGCATGCTTTCCCTTTGCCTCTGCCTACCCCTTCGGGGATTACGGGCATGATGTTATGAATGTATTTATGTATGTATGTATTATAATAGTCTCTCTTAACTTTTTGGTTTACTTAATCAGGATTTTATTATTGTAGTAATTTACATAAAAAAATAAAAAAACTACAAACTAAACACAAATCCTTAGAATCCAATATAAATCGACCGCAAAATATAAAACTATTTCGAGGTTTTGTTCCATTTCCATTTGTTCCATAGTAACAAACTGGTGAAAACAAACCCGATGTAACTCGTATATCTGTAATCTCTACCTATGTCACAGGTTATTTACTTTATCAATATAGTACACGATGATTTTTTGACTATTATATTACCAAAAGTTGAATAAATTTGAATTTTTCCATTCTTGATATGCAATGCAAAAAAAAGCAATTTGGTGAAAAAGAAATAGGAAAAATTCAGTTTCAAAGCAATTATAAAAATACGTAATTTCGAAAATAGAAATGCCATATTAAGGAACTATAGTAGGGAAACATATTTTCCTTTGAATGCACATACAATAAAGTTTAATAAGTACATATTGTAGCCGAACTCTGAGTACGCATGAGTGAGCTGAGTTTAATATGAAGTATCTCTCGCTACTTCAAATTAAATTGCCATTTTCAGAAGAACCGATTGTATGTTTCCATGGCTTTATTTTTTGTTTTAATAACTGAACGCAAGAATAGCATCCCACGGGCCGGATTTGAGCGTTTCCGACGTGAATTAACCCGATTTCGCGCTCAGCCGACGGGGAAGTGGCACAGATGCATACTGACAAGTAAATCTGTTATATAGAGGAACTATGTTGGAACTTATTAAAAGGGGTATTCAGCCAGACTCTACTTCAATCAGTAAAAAAAAACTTGCATAAGATAAAAATCTTAGTCATTTTCTTAGCGATATCTTTGGTAAAAATCGTTTCCTAAAACTTTACAACAGAACATATATAGCTTTAAGCTAAATATTACGTGTTTTTTTTTACTATCACAGGCTGTAGATACAATATTCCTTTTTTTTTGTTTTTTATTTGTAAATAAATAAAATAATACACCATATCCATTTTCTTATCCTGCTTGCCCACTCAAGCTTATATGACAAGTAGTTAACGGGTTGTCATGACTTCACAATTAAATAAAAGGGAGTTTTTAGAAAAGCATATGATTGCGTGGGTAATCAGGATGGGTGACTGTAATAAATAAATTTAAATAACCGGTAATATTTTTTTTACCGCTAAGTATTTATGAAACGTTTCATGTTAAATTAACCTTTCTTTGAACAATTAATACAAACACAAAAGTATATTTATCAAATCAGTCACCGCGTTGTTGTGCGTTTTTAGTGGTCGGTTCAAAATTTGAAAAAACGGAAACCTGTACTAATTTACCTTATATGTCAATGTGTCATTAACTCCTAACACTGAACATACTGCATGAATTTCTGTATAGTTTTAAATTGTTTACCGTGAACTAGTTAAAAAAATTTACGCCGACAGATTTTGTTTATTTACTGCATTCGATTGGTATTCCTGGCATACATAAGTAAATTGACCTTTGTGACATTTATTTTTAAGCTAAGAGTATATTTCATGCAAAAGATACGCATGTATATAAAAGCCATCTAAAAATGCGTAGAGAAAAAAATATTCAAAGTTTTAAATTCGCAATCTATTTTGGTTATCAACCACAAAATAAAATGGCGGATTGAATGTTTTAATCATTTGGAATCTCTTAATGAGGCAAACTTCTTTATTTTCAGTAGTATATATTTCTAGTAGTTTAAGTAAGTAAACAGTAAATAATATCTATAAGCATTGAGCAGAAAAACATTGCTATTACATTTGATGCATAAACCAAATGTTACCTTTGCAGGTGGATTCACATTTTGGTAGTAAACAGTAATACTACATACAGAACCGTAATTATTCTGCGAAGCCTCTCGTAAACCGCCGCTTTTTAAACGTGGATGCAATACTCTCGTATATAAATACGGTCTGTCAGTCAGTTTTGACATAGGTCCTTGGTGGACAGACGGACAGACGGGTCGTGGGCTCGCTTTTTTTTACTCTGTGACAAATGGCTCCTCCCGCGTTCCGGTAATTGGTCGAATTTAGGGTACTGAAGAAAACTGTTTTGCCGCTTGGTCGCTTCGCCGAGACAATAGGACGTTTTACGAGGAGGTTTTACGGTGTCTAGGTTAAGTAAGCATATTTTTTGTTTTTCCTATTAGTTAGGTTTTTATGTCGTCTATAAGTTTATAGCATACTAGCATATTAAAAGACCTGAATCGAAAATATATATCCAAAGCAACTAGAAAGCTAATTTGATTTTGACAGGCTTGCTGGTTGTGTGGGAAGAGACCTTGGCCATGTGACTAAGCATTGCAGGATTGATTGTTAGATGCGAATGTATCGTGTCATGATCCTGGACATTTGCGTTTGAGTTATGGATATTTATAGACATATTTAAGTATGTGTGTCTGTTACCAAGTGTGCACAGTACAAGTATATCTACATGCATAGTTAGGAATTAGGGATTTGGTATGTCAGTAAAAAAAAATTACCTAGTTACGACAGCCACTAGATATCCTGGTTTAGAAAAAAAAATGTTGCCATTAAAATCGAAAGTTTAAAATATTTTTTTTAACACTAAAAAGTTTTCTATTTCTAAAGAAAATTAAATAGGTTACTTGCTAATGGATTTTATTATTTAATCAAAATCCATAATATAAGTCATTGCCATTGAATTTGTATGCATTTTATATATTTTATCCTAGAAATTTTAAAATTTCAATGTGAATGACCGGCTAAGAATTGAATTAATGCTATGTCATAAATTTTAATCTTATTGTGACTTGGCGAAAGTTTTTTTTATTATACCTACAGATACCTATCTATCTACCGAATTAATTATACATACAAACATAACATCACGTCCATAATCCCCGAAGGGGTAGGCAGAGTTCAAGAAGCAGCAGGCTCCTTTGTCTGGGTTAGATGAAAAATTGTGAAAAGTATTGACAGGTGGCTAGCTGGTCGCCTACACAATTACATACCCAAAACTCCATATACCTTTAGTCACATTTTACGACATGCTAAGCAAGAAACACAGTTGGCACATTATTTTTACGTCCTAGATCAACATGGGACAAACTTGGCACTTAATTATCCCAAATTATATGAGTAAGTAAAATGAAAAAGGTTTTTTGTTTGATTACCCGATCTGTTATACCTTAAATAAATCAGTTACTTTACAGCCTTTGCTATACAATTATGCTTTAAAATGCATATTAAGTTCAAGGTAACTTATTTCTGGAAGATACATGCGTTAAATAGTTTCTTACGAGAGTATACTCACACAATGACGGGTTAAGAATATGCAAAAACATAATATAAGCCCATTTAATTTAGTAGTCATCCAAATAGGAAAATGTGAATTTGATAGTCACATTGTTTATTGGCAATAGTAATTCGTGTTTCGTTATAATCTTTATTATTTATGTGAGTTTTGATATACCTCCCTACTTATATAGAAAAAATTTCAACAAGTCCAGTGAAACTTTACTTTTTGCGCTGCTGGTTAATTTCACACTTTTTATTACATCTTTAAATAATTCTCTTTGGGTAGTACTTGCATTAGAAAAAGGCATAAAAGTGAACATGAATTTCGGGAAGCTGTTCATAGCTTGGGCTTGCACGGATTTCTCTTGCGATTCCTAACTATAGATAGATATATTCTTTATTGCACAAAAAACAGATACATAAATAAGGATACAGACAAATACAATACTAATAATAATAACAATCGTTTTTATTTAAATAAGAAATTGACGTTCCATTGCTTTTATATATTTTGGAAAGGCGTATGCGGAATGTTTAAATGTTAAAATAAATCCTTTATAATGGCTGAGCCATAATCAAAACATAAAGTTTAATTTAAATGTCATAAAATTTCAAATCAATCATTTCGCTTCCCCGCTGGGACACATAACTTTCGTAATTGTGTACATACACCCTTAATTAATAAACTCATTTTGATCCCAATTAATTAGGACGTTAAAACAACGGCTTGCTTGCATAAAATCAACATTGGAGGTAAACAGATTTTTAATTGTTATGGGCCTTTTGTTAAGCCAACCTTTAAATTTTTTATTAAGTGTAAATGGGACTATCATAAATTTTAATGTGCAGGAATGGATGATAATGGATCTGATATTGAACTAAGAAAGGAATTTGTACAGAGGCCGCTTATGGTTTAATGTAACAGATTGCTTATTTTACGTTGGCTGCGAAACCGCAAGACTATTTATAAATAATTTATGTTGATTTAACTTTTGGTTCCTGAAATATAAATTATCTTTTTAAATAGAAGCTTCTTTTTCAGTCATCTATTTCGCTATTTTATGTTTCAGAGTATTTTTTGTAATTTGGCTTGCCCCAAATCAACCCAAAACATTAAGTGTTATTACAAAATCATCGATACAAATGGAATAAAAAAATCAAAATCGTACCTACCATAAATTCTCGCAGAGATTTATGAAAAATCACTTTGACTGACTTGATAATGGTATTCAGTAACTTTCATGAAACACAAAAGCGCTTTGTTATTTCGGAAAAAAAAAGAAATTTCCCGATCCTCTCGAATGTCTATTGATTCCCGACTAGAATACTGAGCGTTGAATTCAAACCAATATTTTGCAGTTCAATTATTTGTATCCACCTTCTCTTTCGTGACTGAAATAAAAAGCGGGCTGTGAGTATAGCGGGCTTAGTAAATGGAAATTATTAAGTGTACGTTTGCATTCAAATGTTGGTACCGAAATGTAATTAGTTAACACAAATGTTTTCGAAAGATGTCCCAAGTTTAATTCTCAAAATTATTCTATGTACAAACTGCAACATGTATTCATTTTCTTGGAATTGGGATGTTGACACCTATTATATTTAATTTTGAAATATCAATTCTGAACAAGAAAGTATCGTAGTATGCTGTTAAGCCTTATTGATTTTGTATCATATTGAGTCTAAGATTTTATATTTTACAAAAACTGCTTAATATTAAGTCAGTTGACTTTACAAACTAGTGACGTCACACGTTGACAAGCCCATACAAAATCTATGAAGTGATTTCGTTTTGACAGCTCTTAAAAAGTATCTCAATTGACGAGCCAGTCAACATCCCTATTCGATTCTCCGAAGGCTGATAATAATTATGTTCATTTATCTGTTAGTTTAAGGAATATTTTTGATAATGTTTAGTTGTTATTACAGATTTTATGTTCAAAAATATATTTTTTAAAATATATTCATGAGTAATGTACCTCTTTTTTGTGATATTAAAAACTAGATGAACCACCAAGCGAGCAAAGCCAGAGAGAAAAGCTAGTATTATTATGCATGAAAAATATATATGTATAGTAATTATCTGTCTGTGTTGTTAGGCTCTAGTATCTAAATATACAAGCACACTCTCAGAACATTTTCAGCGGATTGAACTTAATTTATGGTAAAAGAAAATGCATTTTCAGATAAGTACGGGGAGCGCGAACACGGTGGAATATTAGAAAATATTTTTTTCTGCCAGCCTACACCGTTTCGCACATTTTTCCAAGGAAATATAAGCCTGTTTTTATTGGTGCGCGAAATTTTACTAAACCTGTGATTTCAGGATGTTTGGGCTTACCATTAGAAGTAGTTAAAGGTTGTTTATTGCAGGTAACAATATGTAATGTTTTCTTAATAAAATTTAAACACTTTCGATATACTTCTTACTGTTTTCCGTTGGTGCCTAGGGTTTTACTTTATTATTAATATGAAACTGTAGCCCTTTAGGTTGTGCCATGATCCAAAATTTCTTTAATATACTTAATGGTTACGTAGGTCAAATCGGCAGTTGCGTCAATGTAATTAATCCGCGGATTCCAATTAAGTACGGGACATAACATAAATGTTTTATCGACATAATTGATGAAAGTGATTTAGAATCTTTTGAATACTGCAGATGTTAATGCAGGTTATTTCATTATTGATCTGTTAATAGGTACCTATGTCAATATTTTACTAAGAGCATACTAACAATAAGCATAAATTAAAAATGGCATAGTTTAATGCAATAGTTTTACAAAAATATGGTTTTAAAGGTAGGTATATATAAAGATCAATATGTATGTGATGTAGTCGAATATTTATTTATATTTAAAGGTTAAAAAGGTTTTGTATCAAATTGGTGGATAAATACATATAATATGAAAAAAAATAGCTGGTATACCATTATCTTAAAACTTATTGACCAAAATATTAAAGACCAAAATCTGGAAAATCACTGAGATCCCGCGTTTAGGTTGTTTTCATATTATCGTAATTGTAATATAAATGCGCTTAAAATTTATGCGTTGCAATAAGGTACACGGAATAACACGGGAACGAGAGAAACAGCATTTCATTTTTTAAATTTCATTATCTCCGTCTAAATAGACGCCTGACGACAAAATGTTTCTTGAGATACGTGAAGATCTCATTCCAGGGGTGATTCAATTTTAATAAGCCTCTTCTAAGGAGCAACTTACATTATCAACTCTCATTGCGACGCTTTACTTCAGCTTTCATTGTGATTCACTTCAAAAGAATACTTATTGTTAGGAAAATGACGACGCTGGAAATAATCCGAGGTTTTTTTCAGTCTTATCCTATTGTATAAGCCCATCGGTCAACGACTGTCGGTCCTAAGATGCAGACAGGCCTTATTCATAAAACTAAAACAGTCCAGTAACAGCTTCATAAATTTCGTCCCTTTCTGTTTTCGAGGATGTGACAGTGACGAAATATAGTTCTCTATATTTACTCGTGAGGTTGGATAAATAAGAAAGCTACAACATACGTCTTACTTAAAGCTTTTACTGAGTAACCACGCTGAGAGCTCTTCCAGTGAATTTTTAATGAATACATTCGTACAGTTAACGTATATTATGTATACACATACATATACTCGTACATGTATTATGAAGGTTGTTTTAATAAATATATATTTTTAAATTTTTTCTTAAATATTACGGTCTGCATAGTTTTTAAATCCAACTAAACATTCCACAAATAAACACAACTATAATCAATAGTTTCAAAATTTAAAAAAAAATACTTCAAAAGTCACGGGTAAATTTAAATATATATATATTCTTAAAATTTTTAAAAATAGATTTTTAGAAAGTGATTTGTAAAAATAAAATTAAATAGATATTTGAAATAGGTTCAAATCTAAGCAGATTGGAACCTATGTATTTCTAAAAATCAGTTACTCATTAATCTCCCATTAACTTGAAATATCTAAAAAATAACAAATGTAAAAATAGTAAGCAAAAAAATTGTAAAGAGATTAATTCAGACCTCAGCTTTTTAATAAGCTTCAAATAAATTGACGCGGGCGGCTAGCTGCGCGAAAAAAAACAACAACCTCATTTTCACATTACGTAAAATTAGAAACAGCCGTAAGTAAAATCTTTTTCCTACCGTGGCCACCGGGGTCTGCTCTAAAGTTTAAATATATACCGTTTAACCACATAATCTATTAGCGTTTTATAGCGTAGCTAGACTTTTAACTCTTTTTCTATTATGTCGGTATCAGGTCGCTTTGAAGAATGATACATTTCAAATCTCAAACGAACGAAATAACTTAAATTAACTAATGCTACCTACAATATTTAAAAAAATATATGTTGTCTTAATACTTAATCATTTTGATGTGAGAATTTCTGCTTTTTATAAGGTTGCAATCAACTCCATTAAAACCCCATTTTCACTATTTTATTTAACTTGATTCTGATCATACAGGCCAGATTAAAATCAGATAGATTTTCAGATTTCCTTAAAGGTAAGCTTAAATTGAAGTGGCAAGTGAGGTGTGTAAGGATCGTGCCATATGGCGTTCGGTTCTCTCTGCCTACCCCGCTAGGGAAGTGGCGGTAAGTTTAGTTAGTTAGAGCTCAAATTACTTCAAGTGAAGAGATACTTGAAGTTGGGAGGACAATTTCGGTAAAAGGATTAAGAGAAGCAGCCTAGAATCCTCATTAACAACTAACAGTTTTCAGGGTACACCTTGGGGAGACATTATTGTGCACTCTCAACTCATATATTTTGCCACATAATTACATATGACTTAGTTTACCCTCACTCTTTTATGTCACTTAAACAAAAGGTTAAAACATATTGTGGTCAAGTTTGAATGTTTGTAGGTCATCCACGCAAAAACAGATTAGGGTTAGTAATAGAAATATCACATACCAAACGGCTTTAAATCAAACGGTCAAACAATTTGTAAGGTAATTATAAAAATATAGATAAAAAAACTATTGAATTTGTTTCTCAAGATAGCATTTGTTAATAGAGAGATGCCAGTTACACAAACCTTAAAAACCTTTAAAAAAAATGAAATGATGTCACCACAAAAATATTACGCATGTTTGAGCTTCAAACTAAACATTCAAATCCATTTTGTTTCAACAAACCATAAGCTGCTAATGCAGCCATTGTAAATATCAGTTAAAACCGTGCGAGTGGGGCAACGTTTATATATTTAGAGACGAGGTGGCTGTTTGGAGCAGAAACGAGGTATTTAAAGCAGAAACTATGCAATGTAGTAACAGAAACATCCACATTTCCACATCGCAACTAAAAATCCCGCAGCGCAAATTGATTTGTTCCAGCGGAACATTAGTGGGTGATGCAATTCGTGCAGCCATTGTACTTAACGAGTCAACAGAAAACGAGATTATTGTGCGAGCAGCCGGCAAATGGCGCGGCCGAGGATTGGAAGATTCATTTATAGGGTGGCAACAGCTACGCGTGATAAGGAGCACCTGGTACAATGATGAACACTTTTTTATAGCTTGGCTGCAGTTTCATGCTGTCGCGGAGATTTTTATTTGTGTCTCTTACAGTTTACGTTTTGTAGAGCAGAATAGAAAATTATATATTGGCGGTATTGATATAGTTCAAATTGGTATATACAAAAAAAAGAGAATAAATAATACTACCACCTATCGAATTATATCGAGGTAGAGTCTAACTCGATAGATTGAAAAGAAACCGGCAAGAAACTCGATAGTTACTTATTAAATGCCAATTATACAATAAGGTTAGGGGTAGTTGAAATTTGTTGGGATAACTGATCTAGTTAATTCTTATATACAAAATGGATTAACCCATGTTAACCTGGAACTCAAAATAAATGTGCCAACTATGTTTCTAGCCTAGGATGCCGTAAAAAGCGACTCATGGTGTATTGGGTTTTGGATTTATGATTACGTACTTAATTTTTTGGCTTAATGCAGCTTTATTGCTTTTTGGACACTGCCTACACCTCTGGAGATAACGGGTGTGATGATATGTATATACAAAATAAAGCCGTACATCAAAATAAATGTATTTTTTTCTATCTCTCTCTGTGGTGTGTATACCGTTGCTAATAAATACAAATCTATCTCAATTTAAGCAGAAGGCTCAAATAACATCCCAGAGAAAAAAAAACGATGACGTGACAACTTGAGCTATCTTTTCGGGAACTGGTAATATAAAGCATTGGATGGAATCCAGACGACAGAGTATAGAACAAATAAGGGGTTAGGGTTTTGCCCAAAAGTGTGCAGACTTAGAAATTATGGCAGAAGTATTATCCCTAGAGGCAACTTTTAGGACGTAATAGAATTCGGTGACTAAGTAATAATTTACCGAAATAATATATATTATATAGTTTAATAGTGCTTGATGTAAAGTTTCATGCTTAATAAATAATTTATCATAGCTCTAAGATGTGCAAAGACGAAAAACTAAATAAAAAAGAAGTCTAGTTTTGTAGTTTAATTTATATGGAATGTAAAATCTAAAAATCAAATTATAAAATCGAATAATATAATAAAAAAAATTTAACACAAAACAGCTTTTATTTAGTACTAGCTGTGCCAGCGGTGTCACCCGCGTTTATGGTTAATATTATAAAGACTATTTCCGTCATACATGATTTCTATGTAACTTTAACCATTAAGGCTGCACACGCGACGGAAGCTAAAAAAATGGAGTAACTTCTCCCGTTTTCCCAACATTTCCCTTCACTACTCTGCTCCTATTGATTGTAGCGTGATGAAAAGTATACTAAAACCTGTCCAGGAGTATGAAGAATAATTGTACCAAGTTTCGTTAAAATCCGTCGAGTAGTTTTTGTTTCTATAAGGAACATACAGACAGACAGACAGACAGACAGACAGACAGACAAAATTTTTACTAATTGCATTTTTGGTATCAGTATCGTTCACTAATCACCCCCTGATAGTTATTTTGAAAATATATTTCATGTACAGAATTGACCTCTCTACAGATTTATTATAAGTATAGACAATCCCCAAATTTGAGTGCGATAAAAATTAAATCATCAATCAAATGAATTTCAGTTGTTTCAATTTGATGGGTACTTGCCAAACCAAGAGAGTGGTACATCGCTAAAGAACTAGATACAACTTACACAACTCACAAGTTTCGCATTCCAGATGCCAAACTTCGGGAGAACTTTTTCGACGATAACTCAAGTTTTGCGTAACCTACATACAAACCTACTATGCATGTCTGAAGTCGCACATAAGATGCAAATTGTTTTGCTCCACTCGAAATGTTATTCTATAACACGTGTAATGATAAGCTTGTGAGTATTCTCGAAATGATTAGGTGTAAATGTGCTTAAACTTGTTGTATGCACCTTAAGTATTGCAGATTGATAGTACTGATATTTTGATCACATAAAACAATGCAGGCCCACAGCTTGCTAAAATAAATCAGGTATAGAAAACGTAATTCTTCAATTTGCCATAACAAGTTATTACTTAAATCACAATTTGCCTTTATTTAAAACCTATAAATGGATTACTTAAAATTGACGATGATAAACTTTAAGCCAAAAATTCCAAACAAATTTTAATAAAAGTCATAAAATTGCCATAATTAGCCCTTTAAAGCCGTTAATCGCTTTGAAATTCCGCCCTAAAGCGATCACAGCAGAAAATGCAAGCGATTTAAGAAATGGAATTGTAATCTGTACGGTCGTTAGCCGAGAGAAGGCGCTCAAAACGGGCCTATCTGAATTATTCAAATATATTCATATGTTGGATGGAAGGCTACTAAAGGGTGTGCGAAGGCATGCATACATTTGGGGCTAACTAGCGTGCGATTTTACATCAAAATGCGGCCGTTATAAATAACGGCCTTTTGTGGTTATGTTATTGTTTTATTTTACTACTAAACTATTAAAAGGACACACATACTAATAGAATAAGACGAAAGAGTTTGTTTAAACGCGCTAGTCTCAGGAATTCTATTTGTATCAGAAAATAATTGTAGAGGAATGTTTTATACCATAGTATAGAAGAAGATACATATATCTTCGCGGGCAAACAAGGCTACAGAGTCTAATAAAAAAAATATTCTCCAAATATGTACATCACGGGCATTATATTGTCCGAGATTAACTTTACGAAGTTTGAATTATACAAAATGAACAGCGTAATGTAATCTTTGAAATCCAACTTGATCAAAAACAGCGGAGCGCTGCCATTATGCTACCCATCCAAATATAATTACTCTCCAAGTACGCGCTTTCCTTTTACCGTCTCCCAACTTTATATCCCTCAACTTCGCAATACCCGGATTGATCGCAATTTCGTTTATCGATGTCAAAGAAAAAAAACCGAGAGAGGCTTCAAAACGAAAATTAGGTGAGAATGAACTGGAGTAACCTCGGGGGTCATGAAAACGGAGGGCGTAAGTTCAGCTCCCTTTAGGTTACAAACTTTTTTGAATCCATCTGTTTTTTCTACTCCCGCGGGACGCGCAAAGGAATCACGTTACAGGTCCTAGCTTTCAATCCCCCATCTTTATATCGTCCTGTCCGTTTCGTTTTAAATATTAACTTAGCTAGTGAAACTTTTCCCTTGCTACCCACTTTGAGCTTCATAATACGTAATAACGTTGACTTAAGTAGCTCTCAGTATAACCTCAGAGTTAAGTGTAGAATTAAGTAGGAGGAGGTAAGTAGGACACAATTGACCTACATCGCCTTAAATGAAGTCATTAGCAAATCAGGTAAATCACCAGCTATTTTGAACCCTGTTAATTATTCTACTTCGTGAAAGCATTTGGGGTCCGCTGCATCATCAATCAATCTATTCATTTAATTAACTAGAAATAATTTGTGGTTGAACTTTGGATTTACTTCTTAACATGCCAGTTCTGTTCGAAAGTAACTTTTGGTTAAGGAAAGAACTTAATTAAGACCGCCGAACGAATTATTTCCTATAAGATATTCTGGATATAAAACCTTAATTAACTTGAGCTTATTGCTAATTATATATTCAATATTGAAACTTTTATTAATCTGATAATTATATCCACGGTATAAATATATATTAGAAATGCCTTTTTCTTCAAAGTCATTCAATAGACATTTCGTATATTGTTGTCGAATTCTACATGAAAATAGTATCATACTCTCGTTGTCGAGAAACTGTACTAAATATTCACGTACACATCACAGTATAAGGAGTATAACGGTAATACTACAGAAATTGTTTTCTCTTTTGGTGCAGTAGCATTTTTTTCGAAACACAAGGAGTTTCATACAAAATATGGCTATCGATTGTCAAAAACAAAATAGGCTTAAACCAGTGTTCCTGGACTCTGTTTGTTATTTTAAGCCTATGTTGCTACGTTAATAATGTAGGCCAAAAAAAATTCGGCGTTTAATACAAAGTCACAGAAAACCATACCTGCGGATTTAAATGCATTTTTTTTATTTTAACAGTTCATAGTTTCGTTAACTTTGAAATGTTTTTCAAATCCACATACATTTACATAATACTATACATACTAAACAAATTGATCTTCATTTAAACAGCCAACCGGTGATTTTAATAACCTCATGCCATCGAAATCGTCAATATGGTGCGATTCAAGGCTATTGTAGTGATGCTTTGCTGTTATTCTTTAACTTGTGCGTCTAAAAAACGGTCCTAGTTTCCTTTAGTTGTTGTTGGCACTGTTTCAAGTCAAGAGCACGGATAAACCGCAGGAAAAATAACAGTCCTTGTAATTGGAAACTGGGGGTCCGTTACCGAATTTCCGAGCGAACGTTAGCACTCGCTATTCTATCGGAGAGATATAACATTGGAACGCTATATGTTCTCTGTTCCAGCGTAAAATCAAATTTCTAGCATAAGTGTATTCTTTATTTGTACGTACAGGTCATAGGACGCCATTCGGATGTCGGAATACTCGGAATGTGTCTGATGAACGTATGCAGCAAATTTAGGAGTATCCAATATTAACCACATTCAGCAAATTTGTACTTTGTGAAATATTGGCGTCCTAATAACAACACGCTTACGGGCGCGATGTTATTAGGTTCCCCCGAAATCGCAGAGTAAAAGGGTCAACAAGACCCTTTTACCACATTTAGCCAAAAATAAAACTAGGCTGGGTTAGATGGAAAATTGTGAAAAAGTAGTAACAAGAGGCTAGCTTGTCGACTACACAATGACATACCTAAAACACGATATACCATTAGTCTCCTTTTACGACATGCTAGGCAAAAACCACAGCTGGGATATTATTTTTAAGTCCTAGATCAACATGGGACAATGAGCTGGGTTAGATGGAAAATTGTGAAAAAGTAGTGACAAGTGGCTAGCTCATTGCCTACACAATTACATAAGCAAAACCCGATATACCATTAGTCGCCATTTACGACATGGTCGGCAAGGAACACAGTTGGCACATTCTTTTCAAGTCCCAGACTAACATGGGGAAACAAGTAGCTAATTATAATATAATTATACTAATAAAGTAACAAGTTTAGTAACCAGATTTTAAATTTGTTTTGAGCTGATTCTTGAAACAAAACAAGTACCGTCAACATACTGCTCTCTAACAGTCACAACAAAAATATATGCTTAAAATAATCTGTAACTGGTACTAGTTACTCGTCACATCTATCTGGCATTAACGATAACACTTTAACCCGACCAGCCAATAGTGTATCAGCTCTCGTCCAGAACCGTTAAAACACACAGCAAATTGTTGTGCCAACGGAACACTTATCGCTTTACCTAAATGTTAACACGCCATTACGCCACGTATGTAAATGATACTTTTATGTACAGACGACGCAATTTTCTTGATTATACACGGTGTTCTATCTAATGATCATCTAAAGGCAAGCGCACATGAGGCGAACGCACTTTTATTTATATAAATTTTATGTTTTAACAAATATTTTGGTTAATCGTATAAAAAAAAAATATTGTTTTAAAACAAAAATAACAAAACACAAAATAATACTCAAAAATACAGTCCATTTGATTGAAGAGTAATAAGCAGAATACCGGATGCCGAATGTCCTCGATAAAAATTGTTTTTATTTATTAGAAAAATATATTTTACCGAATTTTGGGAAGCAATAAATATTCTCCTAATATACGCGTTTCCTCTTACACTACTCACACTCCAAAGCCCGTATCTAACAAAGCAATATCGAAACCATACCCAAACCCAACCTAAACTACTCATGTGTATAATATTTTATATTTAAGAATAGCCTTCATTTTCCTTCCTCAATTCATTCGTCTGAACCCATCCTTACGAACCGCTTAAGTACGCCATAAAAGCCACAATGGTGCCAGTGTTTACTTAAATAAGGAGTAATGGGTTATAGTTCATATCCCAGGTCATTTTCAGGGATTTTAGCACATTCCTGATAGTTATTATAATTGTACATACAATGCATTCTATAGTCTGCTTGGTGTTTTTCTACTTCATAAGCTTTTTGTAGCAACAAGAATCGATTTTTCAATTGCAATAGGTTTAAATAAAATATGTAATATTATTATTACACATATATGTAAATAACTGTAAAAGATAACTAAAAAAAATACATGAATTTATACATAAACTGTACTGAAGGAGTGCGGTATGAGAAAACATTCGTGGTTTGGTAATTATAATAAATAAAATCTCCAGACTGCCACATCAATTCCCTATTTCCAAACGAAGCATTTATGCTTGTGCTATGGATACTAGGTAACAGATAGACATAATTATATATATTTATAAACATCCATGACTCGAGTACAAATATCCATTTTTATCGCAAGAAACATCACCACTAGCAATATTCGAACCCAAACCTTGGTACCATGGCCAGAGTATCGGACCACTCGACCAACGAGCCTGTTTCAGATTATTTTTATTATTTTAATATTATATATTGCACCTGATTTACCACTTATAAAAGATTTATAGGCTTTGATAAAAGCACCTCTGTCGCGCATCATATGTGACGTAAAGCCCAGGCGTTATCCACCGGACGAGGGTGCGGCCGGTTCATTTCACTCCGCAGTTTCCGCCCTGGGCATCCATTTAGTGGGAAGTGCTTCCGTATGGCGTTTATCTCGGGGCTTCTCCTATCTAAGATATCCGATTCATTGCTAACTATTAATGTTCGTTTATTGGAAAATCGGTTTAACGCATCTGTGACTCGCTTCAAGGTACAGTAAGAGAGTGATTATGTTTAAATTATTATTAGGGTTATTGCGATAAGTACATATCTAGTAATGTGTTCTATTATTGCAATTAAGTAATCATCACTAAGTTTGTTAATAGTCCGAATTATGAGAAATCAAATTTTAATCCTAAGTCAACAAACTCTCAGTCCAAAAAATCTGGACTTAAAACAGTATTTTGGCTGAAATTCTATTCATAATTCATCAGAAACGGTATTACTAAAACTGGTAAAATTTGCGGGAACTCGCAGACTCCCTTCGGTATTGGTCTTATATAGTTGTTGAATTTGAGTAAGTAAGTAATTATTAATTTTGCTAATTAATTAGGTAATTCATTAAACCGGTGGTTCGGACATGTGGAAAGAATGGATGACGAAAGATTGACTAAACAGATATACAATGCGAATGTGGAAGGATGTAGGAGCCGCGGAAGGCCCAGGCTCACCTACCACGACGAGATTGGTCGTGTATTAAAAGAAGGTGATGTTAGGAGTCATAAAAATCGTAGAGCTTGTATGAAAAGGATTATGAATGTTGAAGAGGTGAGGGAGGTGTGTAAGGATCGTGCCATATGGCGTTCGGTTCTCTCTGCCTACCCCGCTAGGGAAGTGGCGTGAAGTTTAGTTAGTTAGTCATTAAACCTTTTCTTATTTCTTGTACTTTTTTCATTTAATTTTGATAGTAAAATTATCTGTTCATTAGAATTTCAATCCAATATTTCGACTAATAGTATATAGGGTTTTGGGTATGTGATTGTGTAGGCGACGAGCTAACCACTTGTCACTACATTTTCACAATTTTCCATCTAAGCCATCCCAGTATTGTTTTTGGCTGAATGTGGTTAAAGGGGCCTGTTGCCCCTTTAACTCTACCTACCTACTCTGCCTTCGAGGATTATGGGTGTGATGTTATGTTTGGGTTTCTTTGTAATCCAGTATTTTTATAATAAAATTGTTATTTTGTGACCAAATTGCTAACGCAGAATGTGGAAAAATCTGCAAATCAGCTATTTATCTGGATGAGTGATTACATTTTGATATAGGTATAGACTGAACTTTATGGTATTAAATATCTCTTAGACAATTTATCTCATGAGTCCCGATGGACATAAAAACGACAAGATCTGGACAAAGGATAAGATCGGGGCGCGAACGTCAATCCCCTGGTTCGTCCTTCCATACTGACTTATGGCTCAATTTACTTTGAGGAACGGGGCATGCTTACAGCCCTGACTTGTAGACGTAGTTATCTTTGTATCAAGATTTAGTTAATGTCAGACTTGATAAAAGTACATCGATTGAGTCAAACGTGCATATTTAAACTAACATTAAATATGTCAGAATACTAATATAATATACTTACTACTTATTTACTTGTTCATGCACGTATACATTGTTTTTTTGGTGCAATATTGTTTTAATATCTATTTGTTATTTTTGTTTAATTTCAATGCTATTCATTTTATTAAAAAGTGAAAAACACTTACAGCATTTGTGCACTGAAATAACTCAATTCCATTCCTCAATTCCAATGAACAGCTGCTTAAATATTTTACTGAAACAGTTTACTGAACCTTTGCTATCTCAATGGTGGAAGAGATCCCTCTTCACAGATAAACTAACCGCTTTTGCCTCTAAATATTATCTCTTTGTTTAACTCTTTGAGAGCGAATGTTAGATAAATAGTTATAAATTCCCAAAAATTAAGTAAGTATGAAATTGGTAAATTTGTATATCCAATTGCAGTCTGAAACGTGTTGATAGAACGGCAGCTAATGGTAACGTCCATGACATGAGATAATTTCGTAAAAGATATTCACCTCACATCTCTGTTATGTCTATTCCTGTTAAGATTCCACCTAACGGTAAGACAGCTAACGCTATTTAGGCACTTGGAGTGGGAAATAATAATCATAACACAGCTTCGTACTTAGGCCCCGGGGTCGCTATATTGGATGCTCACTAAACTAATTTCTCGCCCTCAAACTTAATCCATCTCTAACGACTGCCATTATGACGTCAGATAGAAACTACTGCGCTACGGTTATGATGAAAATTGAGTGAACGGAGATCGTTTATAACTGAGAAATAAGGTTATAGTAGTTTGTATGTTGAACAAAGTTCAAGTACATGTTTGTTTAACGTTATCTTTTAATGTAATGGAACTGTATTTTGGTTTGAACATCCTATAAAACTTAATATTATTGCTACTAAATAACATTACATTTATATTTTATATTTCCTTTTTTTTATAAAAAAATCACGTCCAATTTGAAAAATATCAACTTGAGTTGATGCAAGCAATATTTTCGTGGAAGTAAAATTCAAATTTTACTTGGACTTTTTCAATCAATAAGCTACATGCATGGATTGGATAGCGTAAAAAAAGCTCGTCACTTTAGACTCATTCAAGCAACAATTCAACAAGCATAAACTATAATAATTCTAACTTAAGTACCAATTCATTGATGACTCTGTTACATCGCGCTAACATCAGCTTGCGAAAACTACAAATTAAGTTCGCATGATCCGAATGTTAACCTACCTTAATCTGCCAAAGTCGGCGATGTTATTTAACTTTATTAACAAATCTTTATTTCGGTTGTTAAGACGACAAAATCTCGTTAAGCGTATTCCTGTCCCCAGGGAAGTTATCGACGCCGTAGGTAATCCAGACGACTCCGTGTTCGGAGACCGCAAAGCTTTTAGACAATAACATTCTCGTTTTAGGTCCACCAAACAGTGTGGCGGCGATTAAAGCAGCACTTACCGCATTTTAGTTTGTTGCTAATGAGAACTGTCTGTCTGCTCGCTTTGTTTTAGCGTGTATAGCCGGTTTGAATGGGGAATACAATCAGATCTATTATGCTGACATTTTTGAGTTGAATACATATTTCTTGTCTTATCTGCGCTCGGGAAACTGTTTATGGGAGCAAATGTTCGTAGAACTTAATGAATAAGATATCGTAATATTCCACATTACATGCATACGTACGTTAAATAGATATGATTTCTTTTCTTAGGAATAGATTATTAACAAGTGGTTTAAAATAGTAGTTTTACTGTAAATAAAAGCTTGCTTCCTTCGAGAATGCTGTATTTAGAGCGCTTACTATTTATTCATAATACAAAGCAGATTTGATTGTAGTGTAAATTATGTGACAGTTTGTCCTGTTCCTAATCAAGGACTCATCATCTTCCTAGCGTTATGTCCCGTGCTTAGACGGGGTCCGCTTAGACCATGATCCAGGATTTAGCGAGTCTGGTAATTACATTGAAGCGACTGCCGATCTGACCTTCGTAACTCTAAGATAGGGGAACCAGACAATTTTTGGATCATGGTTACAAATTCAAAGTTGTTTGAATTTGCAGGTTTCATCACGATGTTTTCCCCTCACCGTCGAGCTAGTGGTATAAATATGTACATAGATTTTTTTTAAATCTAGAGGTACATGCCCGGGTTTGAACCCGCACTCCGCGGTTAAGAGGCGCGTGTCCTTACCATTGAGCTACCACCGCTCTTGTTCCTAATCAAGGACTGCTTGAGCAATATTAGATTTTGCGAGTTTAGTTATTACATTGAAACGACTGCCACCTGATCTTAGCAACCTTTTTACAGGGGAACGAGACAAATTGTGATGTGTGGTCTTAAGATTGGTCTTAAGCCAATTATTTTCTCATTTTACACAAAATAATCATTTACATACTAAACAAGCCTTGCCTTGCCTTCACCAAAGGCAGATCCACTACTGATGCGGGACACTTGCTAAACATATTTTTGATGCATGGGAAAATAAACAGGATGCTATTGATATTTTTTGTGATCTGTCCAAAGCTTTTGATTGTGTTAATCGTGAAACCTTACTCATGCAACTACTGCATTATGGTATCTCAAACGTTGCGTTAAGTTTCTTACAATCTTATCTTAGTAACAGAACGCAAAAAGTTAGTATTCATTAAATTAAATATCCTAGTACCCCTCTACTTATGGGAGTACTCCAGGGCTCTATATTAGGGCCTTTACTGTTTTGAATCTATATAAATTATCTCCCTTATTACACTGAAAGTTTATGTGAGACGTTATTATTTGCGGATGATGCTTCAAATTTTTTTTTAATTGACAGACACAAAAGTGCATATGACGATGTAAATAGTACGCACTTACAAGTAACAAATTGGTTTACAGTCAATAAATGTAACTGTATGCGAATAAAACTAAATGCATTAAATTCACAATGCCTAATGTAGGCAAGTTAATACTAGCATCATTATGAATAACGAACATATTGAACTTGATAATTGCACAACATTTTAAGGCAAAACCATATATGCTAAGCTTCAATGGGGCCCTCATATATCAGCCCTGGCGGGGAAACTTATTTAAACAGATTAATATACTGACCATATCCTCTCAATATATTTTTGATTGCATTTTGTATATACGTAAAGACATACATAACTTTTATATAAAAAGAAACTGTCATCACTTTAATACAAGAATTAAACACAAGCTTGCCGTTCCAAATCTAAGGCTTAATAAGATTACTAATTCATTTGTAGAGCTAAACATCAAATTGTTTGATAAATTTCCTCAACATACTTATTATTGAATTGCCTATGTATAAGTTTACGTTCTATGTTAAATCACACTTAATAGCAAAAGGTAGTTACTAAATAGAAGATTAACCTTAATGATTGGACATGATTATTTGCTCGCATGTACAGTAAAATCTCTTTTTTATGTATAATGTTTATGCTATATTAGAGTAAAGTAAAATGCAAATCATTTAAAAAGGCTATCCTAAGTTGAGGTGCCGCAAAGGCACCTCTTCTTAGCAGGCTACTCACGTCGAGGTGCTGGTAGGGTAAAAAATATCTATCGTGCAAAAGAATTTGTTATGAATCCATTAGCAAAAATAAATCATTTCATTTTATTTCAGAACTGAAAACTTCCGCATACCGTCATAAACTCTCATTCCAAATATAAACCTGAGGCTATAGTTTATCCGACTATCGATTTAATACTGATTTTTGATGCTATTTATGGTGTTGGTAAGATCAGCAAGAGAAGTAGGTGCCTGAAACAAAAGTTAAAATTGTTCTCCAGCTTTCGTAGCTAACTGTAATGCAAACGTTTGAAAACAAAAATTTACAAAATGTCTTTCGGTAGTTCATGGAGAATAAACTCATAGTCCATTTAATAAAGGTTTTAAGTTGCCATTTTGAGCTGAAAGCACAATCAAACAGTTTAAGCAGATATCCCATTGCTTCGCCGAGAAATACGTCACACTGTCACGGAGGGCAGGCACCACGTCGAATGATGGATGAATGGTGAAAACATTAATTTAAAACTTACGCGACGACCCACACTCGAAATTGGGTTGAAATTTTGATAAGCAATATGCTTGGATAAGCTACTGCTAAATGGGACAGACGTTACACAGCAATTTTTATAATGATAGTTCAAATATTCTTTAACCTAGATTTAATATTAGCTCGTCATATGTGTATTTTTTGCACATCATATTTTGGTATATACATATAAGTGTAATCAACAATGTGTATAAAAAAATGGGTTTGCTATGTTCTTATACGTTAAAATACTTGAAAAATATGAATATTTCCTGACTATCTATATATTAATTTGTGAAGCAAAAACTTTGTACCCTTTTTAATGAAAATTACGCGGAAGGACGATTTGAGATTTGGCAATACAAAAACATATACATATGCAGAAGGAGAGCAGATAACTAATATTTCAATATTTTTTTTTAAAAAGTCGAATTTCGATCAGTGGGCGATTACTAGTATTTATTATTGGACTATAATAAATGTTTATTTGTTTTTAAATAGGTAAATTATTTAATCATCCCATGTTGATTGAATATATTCCTCGCCTAGCATGTCGTCAAAGGCGAATAATGGCGTTGCGGTTGTGATTATTTAAGCGACAAACTAGCCACTTGTTTCACAATTTTCCACTTTTACTATTATATCAGTTATATTTGATCGGTAACATGTCTCATATCTAAATTATATATATTATATTATATAATAGGTACACAATAAAAATTGTTACAAGAAAATTAAGACAAGATATTTATTTTAGCCAAGTTTCCCTATGAAATCACGATCATATGAATAAATTGGCAATAAAAATGCCAAGTTATAAGTATGAATTCCCAAAAAGATTTTCTTGGTATACAAAATTAATCACAAAATACATTCTCTCACTATTACGGAAAATATTTATTATCTCAATTATTAGTTAATATTATACCTTATATATTTTGTATATATAATTTTTTTTTTGCATAAGGACTTTTTAGTGATTTGAAGAATGGAACTTGCTAGCCACAGTTACTAGCTAAGTAATGTAAGTAAATGATGCTTTAAAGTGCTATACAATTATTTTCACGTTTTATAGAAGTTTAGAGCGGTGGTAGCTCAATGGTAAGGACACACGCCTCTTAACCGAGGAGTGCGGGTTCAAACCCGGCACGTACCTCTGGATTTTTCAAATCTATGTACGTATTTATACCACTAGCTCGGCGGTGAGAGAAAACATCGTGATGAAACCTGCAAATTCAAACAACTTTGGATTTGTAACCATGATCCAAAATTTGTCTGGTTCCCCTATCTTAGGGTTACGAAGGTCACATCGGCAGTCGCTTCAATGTAATTACCAGACTCGCTAAATCTGGATCATGGCTAAGCGGACCCCGTCTAAACACGGGACATAACGCTAGGAAGATGATGATAGAAGTTTTGCTGCAGAGTAAGGCCGCCTAATCCCAAGCTCGCTTGCCATTTTCGCACCACAAACAAAATCTATTGACCGGCGCGAGCCGGTTTCACATTCAAAAATATTGTTTCTTGTTATATAAACATCGTTTTAAATTTGTTGATAATAGTTATAATAGAAACTATTAGTGGCGCTTGAAACGTTTTTCGTATAGCAATTTAGCCTGACTCTTAAAGATTTTTAACAGCCATGCTCTAGATGATAGTTAGTCTGCAGTATTTTCACAGATGTGTATATATAAAATATATGATTTCCGTGCCATTAGGCGTGACTTGAAGGGATAACTTTAAGTAGGAAATATTCCTGTTACCTACATTGTAGCAATAAATTGGGCGGAGAAACCTCTGTCTTACCAAATATATTCAATATTTACATAGAAACCTAGTACGAAGCTTACATATCTTATAAGGGATAAGATCTGCGGAATTCCCCTCACCCAATTCATGGTGTTTTTATGGCCTCAACGTGATAGGGGTAACGCCTATCGTTCGTGCAAAATATTACCCCAAAATTGCCACCTATTTAAATATACGAGCTCTACGTGGTAACTCATGTAATTATTATGTAACGTATTCTATCAGTTTGCCAAAACACGTCCATTTTGATTTTGTTATCTTTGATCATAATATATTCTGACATATCTCTTTCATACATAATCAGACAAGTAAACGTAAATGTTATTATCTTTAATTACTATGTCTAAACATTAACTTTTCTTACCATTTATCTGCTAGCCATCAACCAATTTACATACATACATACATACGTAACATCACGCCCCCTTTAAACTACTTAATAAATTAAAAAGGTTCTTTGTTTGGCTAGATACCTACTAGAAACCTTGATGACAAAACTTTGTTATTGATCCCTTAAGTTACGTTTAGTTTTGTTTGAGTCAAATTAGCAGGTGATTAAAACTCCAAACTAGGTTTATAGGTATCATAAAAACAAGTAAAGGCATGTAATGCCTAAGTAAATGGCATAACGATAAGCTGGAAACCGAATGTAATAAGTACGTACACACACATCTTTGCGAAATACTCAAGAGCGTGAAACCGCGGCAGCTTTAGAAACCATTTTACGGAGCGGAATTAATGCAAGAACAAAATAGATTTCAGACAAATCGGCTCATGGAATTAACTATTTACATACAAATACGTTACTGAATTAATTTGAAAGTTTACCTCTATTTGGGAACTGTTATACTAGTATAGCTATTAATTTTATGATAATTTGAATAGATTGCTTGTAATTCGCATGAAACCAGGTCATTTCTAGGAATTCGAAGGAACATATTCACTTTGTTAGCTAATGCGGTAAAATCTGATTTAGTTTTTAACGTTAATTATTTTATTTTTATGTTTATTTACTCAATATTTAGATAGATTAAAATTACTACTACCAAAGAAATCAAACACACGTGTTACAATTAAAAGAAAGTCTATTTCTGGACGTGAGGTTTTAGCGTCTGCACAAAGCCATGAAGCTACTGCGCTGATTGCTTTATGTGAAAAATCTGAAATGAGACTTCAAAAGTTTTCTTCAATTAGGTATTTAAAATAATTAAATAATAGAGCGGTGGTAGCTCAATGGTAAGGACACGTGCCTCATAACCGAGAGGATCTTCAAACCGGAGCACGACCTCTGAATTTTTCAAATCGGCGGTGAGGGAAATCACTGTGATGAAACCTGCAAATTCAAAAAACTTTGGATTTCTCACCATGATCCAAAAATTTGCTTATTCCCCTAACTTAGGGTTACGAAGGTCAGATCGGCAGTCGCTTCAATGTAATAACCAGACTTGCTAAATCCTGGGTGATAGCCTAAACGGACCCCGTCTAAGCACGGGACATAACGCTAGGAAGATGATGATGTACATATTTAGAATAATGACTCCAGCTTTAATAGATGAATTTATACGTGCAATGTTTTAAAATGCAATACAATCTTGTTATAAATTATTTTCATACGTGACATTAAGGTGCCTATTTTATTTTATTTTATTATTATATGCAAAGTCGGCTCAGCAAGATACTGATGTGTGTCATTTAAATCTAACGCAAGTGACAAAAGGTTATTTCAGCACATCTGAGTTTCATCATAAATCTAGCTTCAGAATGATAAATTTGAAAAACGGTGTAGTTTAAACGTTAGCCATTCAAAATTTCAAAGATATTATAACTTATATCTAAATTGCAAGTGTTAGTTTATTTCTAAGGCAATTACTACAATTAAAACAGTAATTTTTTTTATAATCTAGACTTCCTAGCCATCATACTTTCTTGTTTTCAAGCATATTATACAACTTGCATTGCGTCCTGCCTTTTCTTATGTTATTGATATTAGAAAATAAATATTTTTGCTCTGACTAGCGCCCCAATTCATCACTCAACACTCATACATTTTCCGATGATATTTACCATATAATGATAACAACCACGCACTATTCAATTGAAACCCTCAGTAATTCCTCCATTTAATGACGCGTAAAGGTCACAAACGAGCATTGAAAGAAAGAAGCAAATAAAGCTGTATCGAAGTAATTATCATTCTGTGCAAGATACATTGAAAGTGTGTAGGTATTGAATGGTAGGACTATTCGTTTCATCGCTTCGACTTTTCAATCTTTTCAGCGGAGGATAATGTGAAGAGGAGGGATATTCAGTACCCCGTACGAAACCTATTCGAAAGAGTGCAGGTTGATATGCATAGAGGCGAACCATTCGGAATACGAGCGAAACTGCAGGAGGAAATACAAGGAAATAGGTTTATGTCAGGTGCGTCTTTCCTTTCTTGTAAAAGCCGGGAGATTTGATATACATTTAGTTTCAATTTTAGGTAGAATTTAATCAAAATAATAAAAAATAACGTAATAATATATTATGTATATGTTATAATATTTTACGTTCAGAACAATAGAATTGAACTATAAAAATGGTGCGTGAAGTTTTATTCACTGGTAAACTAACTATTTCAAAGTTTTAAGTATAGTAAATATAGATACTAAATTTCACCCTGCCCTTGCTAAATAATTTCACAACTGATCGAAAAATTATAACGTAACAAGCATTAAGCTGGAATACTATACACACATCAAATTACGTCCGCAATACCCGAAGGGGTGGGCAGAGTCAAAGGGGCAGAAAGCCCCTTAAGGCTTTAACATTCAGCCATTGTAGACTACTACAAAGCTCCAAATATTATATCTAACAACAAACATCTAAATATAATTATTCTGCACAAAGATAAATACATCAAAAAACAAATTTCTGAAAGAACGAACTGAAAGATTAATGCATTAAATGCAGACAAAGAAGGAACGGTAGCAAAGAAAATAAAAACACTACAAATTCAGCTAAGAGCTCCAATTCCGCAACCGCCCCGAAATCCGTGTTCAGTTTAATTAAATTATATTCATCAAAACTACGCAAAGTTAACCTCCAATTAGAACTACACAGCACTAACATACTCGCAACACTAAACACGAGAGTCGGCGTTAATCACAAAACTCATTTGAATATTCAAAGCAATTTAATTCGCGGCTGTGACGTGTAAGCTAGGGAGCGACACTCTAATTTTCTTTCTAATGCAATATACGCCAACTCCAAAGATTTTATGAAGTAGGAAGCCTTTAATTCGCTTTCGAGTACTTACAAATGCGAAGTCCACAATTTGCATACTAAATTGTAAACCAAATAGCGGCCGGGTACTGTGTGGAAACATTTGCCTGTGATAAAGCCAACAGCTCCTTAGTGTGAAGTCGTTTACATAGCTAACTTTACTTAAGTTAAGAAGATAAAAATGCAACTATCTGCTTGCTCGCTCCGTTTTGTAGTGCGGAATTCAGACGGCTCTTCAGAATTGAAGAAGCGATTTTACGCTTTGATTTTTACAGCTTGCATAGACAATTCATATCTGGCTGACAATCATAAAATACAAATTTTCTAAAGCAAATAGTTACTCGTAGGTTACTACCTAATAATGCTCATAACATTTTTCTATTACCATAACAATAACGACATATAGAATTTAGAAATAGTGCCGTAATCAATACAAATAATTTAATAATTATTGATTAATTAATGTTTCATTGTTTCCGCAATATATTTAAAATATGTAGTGGACAGATATAATCAATTCCTGTTCTTAAGAACTTGCTAAAATACAAATTACATTCTAAGACTACTTTGTTTTTCACTAAACAGTTTTAATTTCATTTCTCAGTTTCACAAACCATTAATAAAAAGTGTTAAAAATTTAAGTCTTACAAACAATGTAGCGTAATTACGAAACGGAATCAGCGGATTCAAGGAAGGCGATGTTACTGGCTGAAAAAGAAAATCAAGTGAAAAAACAAGGTTTGCGACGTCAGTATCGCCGCAAGCGTCAAGTGTGATTTATACTTCGGGATCTTCCGATCAGGAAAAGGGAAGAAAGATTATCCACCAGCCTTATCCTGGTTAAATCGACGGTCCCATTGCACTAACGACAAATTAATCCAGCTTGCATAGTGGATGTTTTTATCACCTTCCTGCTTTGTGCGAGTTTTATCCGATAACAGCAGAGAAGGAAATAGTTTTAATGCGCGAATTTATGTGAAGTTTTTTAGAGTTTACGCTTTTAAAGTAATTTTGTTTAAGTGCGTTAATGGATTGTGCTGAAATGGTAATTTTTGTTTACTTTGCACACCAGAAACAAGTCACAAAAAATTTACAATGTATTCAATTTAAATAACAATACTCATATAATTCCGGCTATAAAACCTTTTATCAAATCATATGTACTATGGGTTCATTCAATGATCGAACAGTTGGTTAATAACCACGATTACCATTTTTGTAATGGGCATATATTGAATTTTAATTACTGTATGCACACATTAATATTCATATTATCATACATATGACGGATATTACATTAATCAAATAAATTATTTATTTAAAGCATTCATTACATATGTAATTTTTTTCGAAGGTCAATTCATTTAATATCAAAGCAACATTTTACTTTATTTATTCAATGAATAATTTTGGATTAAACATGACATTAGGGCTCGTTGCAAATTCGAATCTCTACTAGACATGACTCTTCTCTGTCAAGACTACAGAATCCTGCAAGCTTATATTAGATATTAAGCAAGACCACCAGTCTGCTAGTGGTCGTGTCCGATATAAATATAAAGTGTTCCCGCACAACGGAAATATTTCCCCTGGCAGGAGACGTACATACATACATACATACATATATCATCAATCCCCGAAGAGGTATGCACAGTCAAATGAGCGGCAAGCTTCATCAACTATTTTTAGCCAAAGAAAAAATTTAACTGGGTTTGATGGCTTTTTGTGAAAAAGTTGTGATACGTGATGAGTTGTCACCTACACATCAGCAATCCAAACATCACACACCATTAGCGACATTTTAAAACGTATTGGACAAGGATACTCGATTTTGGCACATTATTTTTAAGTCCCAGACCAAAATGGAACATTGCTTGACAGTAAATGCCTTAACTCGAAAAATCTGCGACGCAAATAGGCATTATATCAATCAAAGTTCAATCTGGGCCTTGGTCTTGTACCTTCCCAAAAAAGGCAATAAAACCATGGTCTGCGCATTTCAAATGTAAATCTAGCCGTCGGCTCGCAGGCGTTGAAACATTTATTTACCCAATCCAGATATCGAGTGGAGTGCGAACTTAAGTTCATTCTAAATTTTACATCTAGCCGTCGGATGAAGAGAGAAATAAAACGAGAATCCAGCCCTTTAACATTTCTAGCCGCGACCTGATTATCTGTGATTACTTATTCTATATCACTGCAATATTATTATACGTGTTCTGTTTATTTTTCACAATTTTAGTATACATATGTATTCACGTAGCTATTAGACATCAGATCACATTACAACAGATTAAGTTGATGAATATTATAACTGTACTTTTATATTGAGCTACTTAAATCCAATTACGTTATTATTACAGGAAAAAATATATTATTTAATGGTTTGATTAATTTCTAAATTAGCTGTCGCGCAAAGGTTTTTAGACATAATACATTATTTTAGTAGTATATTTCTACGCAAATTATAATTTTGATTTAGTTTTTGCATTTGATTGCATAATGAGTGATGACTTTCAAAACATAATATATTATAATTTTAGGCTTTCATAAGTTACATAGTACAGCCTAGATCTTACTACATCCGCTCTTAAGTTCATAATAACTTTAATTATTGTTAATACGTCAAATGATTATTAATAAACTAAAACCATTACCTTAATAAGGACTTAAGTTTAAATCCTAAATAGTGGCTTGTATACAAAAATAAAAAAAGGCAAAATAAATATTGAAATTAAATATGTTTCGTTTGTATTAGGAGCAGTCGAGATATGAATTAACTACGATCCTTAATTTGCATTATACATAACGACTTCTGTCTTAACATCGTAACCCTTAAATAACATAGCAATTATTTTACCAGACAGACTAGAGGACTATGATATCCAACTATATACCTACATTTTCGAATTGAAAGTTACAGGTTCGCCCTTCACTCGCAAACAACACCCACGCATATACTGTAACATAACACGTGTTTGCCCTCTGAATGCGGCTGTTAATTTTATATTCAATTAGTAGTAGTAAATCTAAAAGTAAAATATATTGCACATACATTTTCAGTAGCTGCAATGTCCCCGAAAGGATGGAACGCTCTCCACAAGACTGGGTATTTCTTTCAATTTATCTCCTTTCATTAGTATTCGGATACGAGTACGCTACACTGGATGTGATTTATGGCACTGTGAAAAATACTCGCGTACTTTTCACTCTACCTCCGACGCGCTCTTCAGTACGGTAGGACGCGTATTGGTACAAAAATATCACTGCGATATCGGAACCTGTTTCAAAGACTGGCTTATTTAACGAGTGCTAGAGACACTTGACGAATCTTTACAAAACGTTGAATACTGCTTCTCGTTATGTGATACTAAAGAGAATGACTATTTTATAAATCTCTTTCACTTGTACTACTTGATACAATGACCACTTTTAGCACTTTAGACTTTACGGTATATGTACATACAATTGAATTAACATTACATCAATGAAGTGTTCTTACATATTTAAGACAAATGTATACATAATGACGTAATTATGTAAAGCAAATAAGAATTTACTTCTTCTTCGGCTTCTTTTCTAGATATCTGACGCTAAATAAGTATTTGATTTTGTTTGTATATTAATATCGCAACAAAAAACGCATCTACAATTTTTTACAAAAAAAAAAACAAAAAATAAGTATTATTTTCAGAGCATACAACAGTCTAACGCAAGTTATGCTTAATATTTCAAATGTACTTTGATTAAATAAATATGCTCTTAAAGATATATTGAAAGGATCTTGCAATAAACTCTGTTGTGGCGAGGAACTATATAATATGTCCTTAAACTATTTCTGAGTTGTTCTCCTCCATATACTTTGCACATAGTTTCATAATCTCCTGCTGTGTTAACTACCCGCAGATCCTTGAACTCTTATAAGAGGAAGCCCGTGTTGTGTAATAAAGAAACGAAGGATTCCAAAGTAACATTTATTAGCCCATAATTGCATTTACTGAGTAGCCGCTGAGACGAAAAAGAAAGTGAAATAACGCCGAAAACAATTTGCAACTCCCATTAGCAAGAACTTTGTCTATAATTTCATATTTCATTTGTTTGGTGGGCTTATTTATGTATCAATTTTGACAAAAGATTTATGGAAACGGTTGTGTGGTACTGATCATTAATTACAATGAATACACCAAATTAACAACTAGCCGTGTTTTATAGTGGAAACAAAAAGATTTTTAACTATAGCGAAATGTGGTCACACAATTTGAACCCTTAAGAATTACTTACATATTATGTATATCTCATACTGTAAAAGTTGTGCCTTTTTTGTGGTCTGCATCCAGTCATGGTGATAAATAAGAATACGACCGCTAACACGCAAATTGTAACCTTATAAGCACCATAGGCTATTAATCATTTGTCATCAGAGTTATTGCGAATACATTGACAATTTATTGATTGGGTTCTATCAAATAATGTATGTAGATGTGGAATATGAGCTTATTGAAATGAATAAATAATAAATTCTCCAGATTGACACACCAATTATTTCGTTCCAAACTAAGCTAATAGGCTTGTCCTATGGATACTAGGTGAACGAATACACATACTTAAATACGTTTATAAACATCCATGACTCGAGTACAAATGTCCATGTTCATCACACGAAACATTTGCCCCTAGCGGGATTTGAACCCGCGATCCTTGGTTTCGTGGCCAGGGTATCTGACCACTCGACCAACGGGCTTGTTGAAATGAAAACAACATCCAATTTAAAGGTAAGACTGAATGAAACAAGAGCTTAAGGTTTAAGAGAAGAATCGAGAGAAATAACGGAACTTTATTTTTCTTCATAGTAGGTAGGTGATTCAACCAAGAGCAAAGTACTTACCGTATTCTACAATAACATTGTTATCAACAAAACAACTTTTCGAATCGTTTTTATAAGATCTTGATTGAAGAAGTAAATTGCCGAAATTATTCAACACACAACAATAATGAAATAAAACGCGCTGTTATAAACTGTAAAATTATTCCTTTGGCTAATTCGTCCTTTGCCTACAATCGTACGAAAATATTTTGTGACAATAATACGACTTAGAATTGAGTTAAAGGAAACATTAATTGACGGTATAATAAATAACACGAGTGAAAAATATCCATCATCATCTTGCTAACGTTATAGTCAGGGGCGGCTTGGACGATAATCCTAGATTAAGCGATCTGGTTATTACATTCGAGCGACTGCCATCTCACCCCGGTATCCCTTAGGCGAACCAGATAAATTTTATCATTGCGACACATCCGTGGTTATTTCAATATGAATTTAGGTTTGTGACACACTCGCGAATATTCTTGAGGACATAATATAAGTGTGCGACATATCATTATCATCATCCTCTTGCCCTTCTCTCAGTTCATCTGGGGTCGGCGCAGCATGTCTTCTTCTTCCATACGTCCCGGTCAGCCGTCATCAAGCTATCCACTTCTATTTTACTCATATCATCTTTCACACAATCCATCCATCTCTTATTTGGCCTTCCTCTTCCTCTCCATCCACTAATATTCATATTCATATAAGTGCGACATATACGCGACCCATAATCAAAGTTAATTTCTGTACTATTTAATAACCGGCAATATTTTCATCCTAGATGTCTTAAAGATATTATACCATACTGACAACATACAACAATAGCTTAAATGAAAATCTAAATCTGAGTCAACGATTGAATGTTCGTGAAAAAAGTTTATGTGTAGAACTCAATTGTAAACCCATTTCAGAAAGTACTTCATTATATACAGTGGTAAGGGGCCGTGTTATTTGACGATTTTACTGAGTATTAACTATAGAGTCATTACTCGAATTTCACTACAAACTGATAATACAATGTCAAGTATAACTATTGGCTAACTTAGTATTTCGGACGTCCTCTAGCACCGACCTGTGTTATGAGATCAAAGTTCTAAATTCTAAATCTGAGTTAACGGCTGTAACTCCTAACACATAGCTTGAATGCTATTCGCCAAAGTTAGCGTTTAGTTAGCGCAAACCGTCGATTAGATACAGTTAAACCAGGCGGAGTGCGCCAGACGTTTTAATGGATAGATTGATGAGGCATGCTAAATTTCAACGCCTCACAAATTATTATCTTATTTTATCTTATATTATGGCAGTGATAAGAACACGCTGTGTTAACAAATTCCTGTAAAAACTTGTGATAACGGTAATGTTGAAACATAATAACTTTTTTATGAATTGGTATTAATTTCATAAAAACCTTTGTGATGATTTCTTAGATACGTTGGAATAGACTTTTCAATTCACATTGAAATATGGATGTTATCTTTTATCCCGGATCTTTCCTATCGAACTATTTACTTTGCAAGACCTCTTCACAGTCATAACTTTAGTCAACTTTACTTAAATTAGTAAATAAGCATTTAGATTTGTCATTCTATTATTTTAAATTATAGCTACATATATATTTTGAAACCTTATGCTCAATAGTTTGAAACTGCTTTAGAATCGTAATCATAATAGTAAAAAAGTATTTGTACCTATGTTACTATTATCCTTTGAAGATACCGATTTTGGTGTCGCAAATTTATCTGTTGAAGTCGCACACAAATTATAACAACATATGCGCCGGACGCTACCATATTTGCACCAGGCTGCTATCTAAGTTCTAAGTTTGGTGTCTGAAGTAACTCCTGCTAGCACAACAGCTAATGTTAGTCAATCTAAACTTAGCCTTTGTATTAGTCACAGTATGCATATTTAGTCATATAAACTAAACCAACACCATTTAACTACCTACTCGTATTTATTAGATAGAGAATTACAACTATATCTACATTAAATACATCTCAAATAGTTCAATAGCTGGCTTGTTACTAGTCTTTGATCACTAAAATGTCGCTGAGGTGGAGGTTCTATGTGGTGGGTTGTCACATTCCCTAAAATATGGTTGAGTGAAACGATAGCTGACATATACCTTATAGTAGGGAACAGATTTAACTAATCAAGGACCAAATTATAATTTCTAAATGTAAATTCTTTATACAAATTGAGTTTATTGAATGACATTTGCTAAATGCTCTGAATTTCCTGTACTGCCAAGCAAATACTATATGCCTCAATGACATTCAAACAATAACTAAAGTTGTTCATAAACCCCGATTGCCTTCTGAAGTGGTGCACGCTCGGGGATCAAAGTTGGGTGTAACTGTGAACACATCTCGATGTGTTCGGAGTTACACCCGCTCAGAAATGTAAGTTAATCCAAGTTAGCATGCAGGGAGAGTGCAAACCGGTCGATTAGTTTCTATCAGTGCAGTTAGAGTTAAGGACGCACCGTACACTTTAATTGATAGATTGCTATTTGGAGAACTGTCTGATCGCCCACCTAGCATGTCAGGCTAATGGCTCCATTGATGTACCAAATTAAATACAGTTAAATCATAAGCTGAGACTGATGAATTCATATTACGAAATCTACTGAATAAATTTCGCAGTAGAATTAAATTTAAGACGAAAATAAAATATTGGTAAAAAATACAAATACATTCATAATGATAGATCATTTTATTTTCGCTCATTTTGAACTAGGTAAAAGATCAACTTGTTATTGAAATGATTGAATATAAAAAAAACACTTGTATTCTAATAATAAAGGTAGGTATTTATTTACCTAGCTCCGCTAAAATGAGAGTAAATTGCGGCAGTGGGTAAAACAGTGTTGGTTGTAACAATGTCATACATTCAAATTCTCCATCATTATAATTCCTGTACATCAAATATATAGTACGGTATGGTATTTAGACTAGAATCATATGATAAATAATACCATCAATTATTTAACATACTTTTTATGAATACCCCTTTTTCGCTTGTTGTATCTCCTTCCTTTTTTGTTAAAGCTTCAGATGATCAAAATGATAGACATTTCGATACTCGGATGTTAATTAGTAGCAAGATCGGCTAACGTCGTCAATATTTTCCGGAGCCAATAATAATTATAAGAGACTTGGTAATAAATATTACATAGTAGTAGGAATTTTGATAGATCAGTTGAATAGATACCTAATCAAATCTAATTTAACAAGTCAATTATGTGTCAAGTATGCCTTTAACATCCTTGAAGGGTCTACTCAAGTGTTTGTGATGTGAAACAAAGGGCAGGCCTGTCCGTCCGTCACGTTCCTCGGTTTACGGGCAAAAGTGTGTGGCCGGCCAATTATTGCGTCAGCTATACTATGTCTAACCGACTTTGCAGACATACGGGTACACGTTCGCTCGGCCAAAGGAAGATTCGACGAGCTTAGTAAATCTTATTTAAAGATTAAAAATTTTTTTTACATTCAAACCAATTTTGATCAATAATCTTACTATCCAATGTGTAAAAGACACAAAAGAAGGGTTTTGGCAAATCCGCTCCGTATTAGAAAATCCATCCTTCCATCAATAATTGATAAGAGTTAAGCAATGTTACAGCTATGCGTTACAATAAAGCAGTGGGTATGGTCTATAGGAAAAGTAACTAAATGCATACTCGTATGGTGTTCTTATGTCCATAGCAAGAATCGTTAAAAGTGACCAGCTACTATAGTTGACTGCACAGAGTAATAATATACTACGTACAAGTTGACTGTATAACAAAGCAATGACAAACCAAAAAGTCAAATTGCAACTAAGTAGATCAGCAAATTTGCTGAATACAAAATATATTTTACGACCGTCCAAGTTTCAACCTGTATGTCGTCAAATTCAATGGTTCGTTAGGAGAGATTCTGGCAAGCTATAGGAAGGAAGACATGCCTATGTATTCGTACTGGGTGAAGTCAATCAATTCGTTGTGCTGAGTTGACCCGTTGATAATGTAGTCGGCCCTTATTGTATCCTTTGATGCTATTATTGCGGGAATACGAAGTTTATTTCCACTCTGACGGTCTTGGCTGAAACACATTCAGATCTTTTATAACGGGCGGTATACAGATAAGTACCAGATTATGACGATTTACAATTTTCTAACTAACCCAACTCAACATTATTATTTGGCTAAGTGCGGTTTAACGCGTTTTACTATTCATTGCCCTAACATATCTATTGAGGATTGCAAGTGTGATCATATCTACGTATTGTGACAGTGACACCACCCTGCTTTGAAAACAGGTTCAGCTGACGACCTGTGCATCTTGCGACCGTTTTATCAATGGGAACAGTGCTGTATTTGACAGAAAACTCTCTGAAAACTGGACGGATTCGTCTGCATTACAAATGCACGCTTTAAATCTTCGTTTGAGCCATGTCTGCAGAAGCTCGTTTACTTTTGGAACTTGTATGTATTTCGTTAGCACTGCAAATTTCACTGGTGGAATTAAATTTGTCCACCGTCTAGATTTAGTGCTTGTAGATTAATTCTTGGAGCTTGGAAATTATAGATTAATATTTATCCTTTTTATTTGGTTAAATAAAAACAAAATTATAAGAATTTTATTAAAAAACTAGCTGTGCCAGCGGTTTCTCCCAAGTTTATGGTTAATGTTATATAGCCTATAGCCTACCTCGATAAATTAACAATACAACACATAAATAAGTTTTCAATTCGGACCAGTAGTTTCTAAGACTAGCGCATTCAAGCAAAAAAAAGAAACTCTTCAGCTTTATATATAAGTACTGGCCGTGCCCGCGGTTTCACCCACATATATGGATAGCCTACTTCAATTAATGGACTACCTAACACTGAAAGAAAAAAAAGTTAAAAATATTTTTTTAGATCGGACCAATAGTTCTCGAGATCAGCGCGTTCAAGCAAACAAACTAACAACAAACTGTTCAGCTTTATAATATTAGTATAGATAAGATTAGTTTAAGAGTAGTATAAGATTCGTCGAACAAGCAGTACTTTTCTTCGACATAATTTCTAATCAAAGGTATAAAAGAGACTACTGACTAGCGATTTCTAACTTCTCAAGTATTCTCATTAGTACAGTCCTCTCATATTTCAGAAACGAAGCCTCATAAAAATATAAGAAGATAATATTTCAGAATAAGAAGAACATTTCTGTTCAGCTAAATAAGTTTTATGTAGTTAGTAGTACCGCGCTGTAATTAATAGGTACTCTTGTTCTTCGTACCTATTATAAATGAAACTGAAAATATATGTGAAAGCTTATTTACACACAGTAATTAAATGAATAGTAAACATTATCACTTTATAGTTATAATAAACGAGTATACGTTTATACACTTAACGTGGCAAAGCTTTATAATAGATAAAGATCCTGACAACAAAACCATAGCTCACGGTTTCAATTGTCCCCAGTGATAAATGTCATAGATGAATAAAATATACACCTATGACATTTGTCTCTATTTAATGGATCGCTCTACACTTATCGATTTCTAAAATCCCCTTTGACTGAGTGACTGTGTGAATATTTTACCAAAACTATCTACTTTCAAAAGTTAGCAATTATCGTTTTAATTCAATTTTATACACCTATTCTGAATTCAAATACAATCCAAAGAGAACATTCTGACTGACAATGGGCTTAAAGAGCGGTATTTTGAAATTATGATAGTCGGAATGAAAACGGAATTCAAATTATTACAGGACTGAGCGACGGTGCCTGACTCGGAAGGAAGATTTTAATATGACTTCCCAACTATGCAATCGAAATAGCAATGTAAAATTTATAATATCAGAGTAAATGATGGAATATATTTTTTGCGTAAAATACTCTTTTTGTGAATATTTCGTAGGAATGTATACGTTGATGATCACGCCGACGAAGTTTCACGTGTCCTACGTACACGTAAAATATGTGCCACTTTTCATGTTATTCGGTGGTATATGTTCCACCTTAATTGTTATATTGTTTTATATGCTCCTATTTACTTTCAACAATTTTCCCGCAGCTTTACTGGTCATTTTAGTGACTTTTTCTTGCATTTGGAACTCTATTACAATTTCTGGGACAAAAACAATATGCTATGTCTTGAGTTATTTTCGTATTTGTAATAGGTAGAAAATAAAATTGTAAATAAAGTGCGGGTTAGCCATTGTCTTTCTCCTAGTTTCTCAACCGGGAACTTTTTATGATAATATTATTTACTACTACTTCTTTTATGTATCTGCGCCAATCTCCGTAGCGAAATTTCACTATCTAAATAAACTAAATTGCACTAATTTAGTTTAGTACGCCTGATATGTCAATTCACTTCTTCTAAAGCTCCTACACTGTAGAATCGATGGGATTCAATAAAATAATACCTGCTGGTTCACCAGAAGCAATTTGTTTTGCTGCGCATGGCACAATTCATGCACGCACATACATGAATTTTACCTCAGATGATTGAGTGATACTGCGGTCACTCATTTAAAATCTATGACTCAAGTTATACTTACTAGTAATACTGACTTCGACTAACTTCAGTCATAGATTTTAACTGAGTTACCTATATCTTCTGGGTCTTTCTGGATACTTTTAGCCTCAGACATATTCGCCATAAAAATCTGTATGTTGCTTATTTTTCACATTTGTGACATGACAGGAATAATATGTCGCGATAAATTTATTCATAGCTATCTCGGTCGCATGCTTATTATTCTAGTCTGGTCGCTGATAAATTATCTAATGTAAATGGAAACAAAACTATACGCGTTGGGATTATAATAAGTTTAAATGGCATTTGTAAAGCAATGCTATTTCATTTGTTGAAATGTTTCCTGCGGTTACGTTTACACAAGTAAATCGGATTTGTACCTTTTTATCACAAAAAAATATTAGGAGCATATTTTATCTTTTATTTATATTACAAGTTACGTTACAACCGCTTCTACATATATTTATATACAAACAACATGTATGTATTGAATAACCATATGAATTATGTAACCGTAATATTCTTATCACAAATATTTAACTTTTTTAACCTAAACCTATTCAATAGGTGTGAGTATAATTAAGAGCAATGATGAGAATAGATACTTGTAATGTGTTTATGTTATGTAAGTATTTGGAATATCGCAATAATTATAGTGTTTACATTTAATATCATAAAATTTTGCAAAATGAGTTCCCTAAATATAGTTCTTATTACGAGTGTGTTTGTTATTATTAAAGAATATTCTATACATTTATATTTAATAGCGATAGTAAGTGTTTTAGTTTTGACATAACACAAACTTGCGTTCTAGGGACGTTATAATTCAAAATTCAAAATTGCCATTTGACAAGTAGGTAAATCAATATGATTAGTTTATAACAATACATAAATGTTAAATTATGTTTGTAGTGTAATATCTGATTATTTCAATACACACACTAACTGTGTTTACAAATATTAAATAAAAATTATCAGAATTATTTGATTTGTTTCATTACTTTACGTGACCGATGAAAATAAAATAGGTTTTGTTCATTTGGTTCTGTAGCTGTAAAGAAATATTAGCTACTAGCTAATCCTTTGTGGTATAATAGCCTTGTATCCTTCAAAAAGATGACCTGTAATATCCAAGCTGATTTCATATGATCAGCACTACACTGTTTGGGACCTACATCCATCATTGTGACAGGTTCGTCTTCTCTTACCCAGGTCATTATTTGAAATGATTATGGACAAATAAATATATCCTTGATAGCTACAATGAAGACCTCGTTTCTTTTTGTAATGGAGCTATTCCGTGTTAACGATATTATTTTCCCATCTCCGCCGAATTCAGCGTGAGTCGCGATCAATCTTGTCGCAAGCTTTTGTATCGGCATTTTGCTACCTACTTGTATCGACTTTGTTCCCAGGAAACGTTTTTGAATTATCTGCGACTGTTTTATCAGGCCATCTCAGCTTTGTCGAAAGCACCCTTCCGATGCTCCGTACAGTGTTAACAAACATTGAATCAAAATTACGGTAATCTATATTCCAGTTTGCGGTACTACTTTTCCTTTCTAGTTCTATAGGCATTTCCAATAAATCAATAAACAGAAATGTTATTTAATAGTAATTGTTGTGTTACACATGCAATTTGTATGTATTTGTTTCTTCTAAAGCTCCTATGTTTTTTCACGCGCAGTTTAAATGCAAATGTATTTCGAGCTTAAAAATTTACCATTGTTTTGATTCACTCTCGGATCACAGCAACAATCAAAAAAAATAATTGACACGTTATCAGAAAAAAATGGAACACATACAGTCCCCTTTATTTATGTAGAAACAAAATCCACGGAACAAACAATACGAAAAAATAAAAACGTTACCTACTACATACATAGGTACGGACGGCCGTTTGTGATCTGACGCACAAAGAAAAATACTTTTGTGCTCTAATAAACAGTAGGTGTCAAACAACTGATTGAGCGTGTTCATGTGGAATTTCAGCACTAGTCAAAGATTTGCTGTCGATATTCGGAACTCTTCAATTTGGATTGCGACCATTTTAGGACAAAAAGGCCGTTGGAATAAATTTATGTTTATTATTTTATACAGCCCGTAAAATGAGCGAGAAGGTTCATCGGAATGTTTTTTTGTATCATACATTTGTAAAAAAAATCTTGACTAAACAGGCCAATGTGTATTTTTTTTTTTAATTGGATTCGAAGACAAAATATTTGAGTGCAGATTTTTTTACCAAATTTGTTTCGCTCATATCCTTCCAATATGTGTTGCTATTGTCTTAATACATGACAATACGAGACTGATTAAGATTTTACATGGTACTCAAGTGTCAGACGATAGGTGTGATATCTTGAGATTTTGTCTTGGCTCTAGAGCCAAGCCAGACCCATATCTGGATATTGCAGTCTTATTTTGTTGTTCATAAAACGAGTTCTTAAGCATTTAACTAAACTCATGGCCGTATGCGATGTTTTCATATTGTATTGGTACATTCTCGTTTCGATTTCGACTGATGTTTGGAAGATATTGTTTCAAAGAATCTCGTTCTTATTAAAAATGATTTAAATAAGCTACAGTTCGTGTATTATTTTAAGCAGCATATTTCTGATATCAAATGGTCTCCTAGTTATTTTTAGCGGAACAAAATGAAAACTTATCGTTCATTATTTCAGTGCGGAGCCAACGGACTTACCGAATCCTTTAGCAGTTCATTTAGTAGTTTCGCCCGCATTATCTTAAGAAGGACATTCAAGATGGCCAGTCGCAAGTTTAGTGGCTAACCAAAATTAGTTCTAACGAAGATAATACTCCGGTTTAACTTTGTAATTTGATAGAAACCCGGTGGTCCCTTGTGACTAAATGCAAGAACCATCCCTAACTTCGCCAAGTATTTGCTTGATTAAATTTTCACTACAATGATAAATCAGATCTCAAGTCTCAATACCAAATATCGTACAATGTTTATTTGTTTATGTGATTCATTGTGAGCAGCTAATAGTAATCAATCTTATATTGCTGATCAGTTCGAAATCAATCCTAACACTAAAAACGAGCTTTAGAAATCATATTACATGCATGTTTAAGTTAAACATCGATTAAACTCCAGGTTATGCTGTGAGTAAAATACAAATGCTCACACACATATTTTTTTTTGATAAGACGTGTTTTTTTTCAGTCTATCACCATTTCGCTTCTTATAATCTTTAAGACTAGATGATTAATTTGATGTGTTGGCTGATTCACACTCCAGTGTTCTTAGTACTATTTCTTTACATCCTAAAAGCTGTTAATTCGGCTCAGAAACTGCATCCTTGTAATCTACTCCTATACCTCAAGCCAAGAAGATTAAATTTTTGAAATAACTTCTGGAAGAGTTGGTGCCTCTATACCGGTCTATCAAATTTCGTTAGACGGCCCTCGTGCCGTTCTAATTAAAGTTAGCTAGGCAAAGTTTCCTCGGTATGAACGCAAAGCAACGAAAAACAAATTATATTAGAAAAAAAAAAAAAAGAAAATATCACCGACTTTGTTGGCGATGTTCGTGCAACTTTTAAATCGATAGTAAATGGAGACCAATTTATATTTTTCTTGAACTGTTTATCGGCTTTTTAATTTGCTTGCTATTAGTTTTCACTTGTTACGTGAGGTAATAAACGCTAGAAGGATCTGGCTAGCAGCAGATTAATTTGTAGGGTCTGCTTTTTATCATTAGTTTGAAAAGTCATTTGAGCTAACATGCTATGTGGCTAGTATACTTGTAAGGATACATTTTGTTGCTACGCTAACTTAACAATAATTTGTTCTTGTCCTATCCTTGTCTGTTTTGGTTGGGTCTGTTTAGATAAACAGTAAATTTATAAAAACTGGTATTTTTTTGTTACGACTTTGCTATTAGACTATTAAACGTATTATAGTTTTCAACTGGTAATGGCATTAATATGTACATAAATATTTTTGAAAAATAAATCAATGTGGGGTTTGAGTACACATTTAAGTGAAATAACGAGTTAGCAAATTAAAGGAGCAATGTACGCCTGATTTTTACGCGGTATGTACATTTTGTGCGGAACTCATGATGTGTAATATGTGCCATTTACTACATGAGTGGCTTTTTCATTTAGCCCCTTTCAGGACCTAATGGAATGTGCGTTACATTTCAAAATTGGAAGCGGAAAAAGTAAAAATCAACGTCCACAGTACAAATCGGGCCGACAAAGTTTAAAAGCGTGGTTTGAGTAATGATTCTCTTTTGGGGCTTCAAAGCAAAAGCCTTTGATTTTGCGCCGTCTCTCTGTCAACTTCTTATTAGCAGACGTTATTGTTGTTTTTGGCGAGCAAACAAATATGATAAATGGAACTGCAAATATTTAGATGATAAATGTTTTCTTGCCATTCAATTACTAAAAAGAGGCTGAATGAGAATTGTCTTCCATTGGCTCTTTCTTATAATATAATACCTTTAATAGTCAAAATTAATACAATTTAGCATAGCCAAGTTTTTAAACAATATTTGCTTTTAATTACCTACTAACATTTGCTTGTGGCCGTTGTAGCTGTGTCTGGCCGAAAAGTAGCGTTCGAAAAAAATATTAATGTTTGTTTCATCGTTCTTTGTACAACCCAAACGTAAAAGGTTATTGTGACTCCAACGAACAGTGAATGCGGGTAAACTCACAAGTGCTTCTTTTTTTAAATGTTTTGCTTTTTAAATTACACAAAGAACATAAAAAAATATTAATAATAAATTTTCAGTGCAATGGATGGATTTAATATGCACAGGGTATTAAACTGGCAGCATATGGACTTAACCCGTAATAGGCTAGTTCGTATTTTTCCAGCTTTTATCCGAAATCCGTTGATGAATGGCCACCCTTTCTCGCGCGATGTCATATCAATCTGACATATGGATTTGTCATTAATGGAGGCTTTTGCAGTATTTTACAGGCTTATAAAGCGTATTTTTTCTAAGGAAAATATCGAGTTGGATTTTTTCATCAATATTTTATTGAAGACCGTAATTTATTCCGTCACTAAAGCGATTGATTTATAAAGACTATCTCATACCCTTTATAGGTATGAGATTCTCGACTTTTTATGCAAAGTAGCAGTTGTTTTTTAGTATAACAGCGTTGTAATGGTTCAAATTAAAATTATATAAAAAAGTAAAACCCCTGCCTACAAAACATTTGCGTGTCACTTAAAGAAAGTTAAAGAAATGGATTTAAATAAATTAATTCTGGATCAAAGAACGCTAAGAAGGTAATACGAAAATATTACCCTTAATTAGTATTACTTATGTCGAATTTTCAACATATGCGTTGTCGATTAAATATGTAATCAAGGCGAATGAAAGCTGGCTTAAACCGTATAATCTTTGCGAGGGTGAACCAAATTTAACATCATTTACCGTGCGACGACGTCATCTTTCAGTAATTATGTAGCTACTTCATAATCATTACATATTTTTATACGAAATGACTGCAAGATATTTAAATTATATACTTTTTCGTTAATACGTTAATACCTTTCACTTCTGATTTCGTAATTATATACTGATTTGATCATCAAAAACGTATAATGTTAAATATTTACAGTGTTTCATGAACGATTAGAAGCCACCCTCAATCCGTGAATGTGGAATCTCAACGCACCTTGACTTTCATAGCTTATTCAAGAGAACCATTCTTATAATGAAATTTCCCTTTAATAGTCCACGGAATTGAGACAGGGTGAAACTGCGAAATCTTCGCTAATGGTGCGTAACCACGTAACTTAATGTTGCGCGCTCCCCTGTGTAAGTCGTAAGTCCCATCCACACGCGTTTGTGATTATATATTCTTACTCTTATCGATTTAAATGGTTTGTGAGTTAAATAATATTAATCTTTAATTTACTTTACTCATATTACATGATTACTGAGATACTTTGAAATTGTTATGATTCTGATTAATAAAATTGATGGATAACATAACCCAACATTTCTGCTCAAACGTTTTTCTATAGATAGGTACCTCGGTAAACGGTATATTTATAGATAGCTCAATTTAGTTTTACATGCGTGAGTGAAATAAATTAATTTTTAAGCAGACCGATTCATTGTGATATTCATGATAGTATATGAAAGTAATAAACTATATGTATATGCCTATATTAAAACCGAATATTCAAATTTGCACCTATTAATTCATTTTACAATAAATAAAAAAGTTTGCAATTACGAAGTGTCGGCACATTGTTGACAATAAACATAAAATAGTTACTAAAAATAAAATCATGGATACCCAGTATAGCAGGGGAGCCCACGATGCTAAATGTGGATTTTACTCGAGCGTCGCGGAGACCTATTAGAATTGGTAGATTAGATGACTGGAAGAATAAATGGGCCTATGATGTTTTTACTTTTAGCAATGGGGGAAGTGTCTACAGATTTTTTTTCTAAATTGTGTAAAAAAATTGTGACATGGCGATGCTCAAGCGTGTCAGGTATTGATATTTTTCATGCTTCAACATGTCTGATGATTTACGTGATGAGAATGGTCATGCGAAAGGGGTGAAAACCAAACAAAAAAATTACTCTCACCCCCTTAGGTTACGCTCATATCGTCAGATTAGCAAAATTTCTTAATCTGACGCGCTCGAGCTTTTTTTACTGAGCTGAGGTTCCCCTGAGCGTATTCGTTTATATTAAGGGCTCATACTATTTGGAGGAACGTATTAATATATAAAGTGTCCTCCCTTATATTAATCTGATGCGCTCGAGTACCTACCTATATTCCAAAATCCCCTCTTGGGCTCCCCTACTAATACATAAGACTGAAATATATGTACAATACGATGACTGCATACATAAAGTAGACGAATAACTTAAATTGAATTATATTGAATCGACAGTATCTTGTTTCAAGTGTAATCAAGCTGAACAGAATCAATCGATCATTGAAACACGAGTCTCATTTCGGCGAAGAATCCCACTCCAGCGGTACAATGGGACAAACAATGTAATTTCCTTTGCTCGTGAGTAACCAATTTGGCTGTTACATCTCTCGCAACGCAAGTACTTATTGCTTGTCATTATTGCGGGTTTTCACAAATTTAAATTGATTTACTTTGAATTTTGAACTGCAACGAACATTTATGAATATACTTTGCAAATAGTTACCTACTTATAGACAAAAATAAATATTTGGAATTAAGTTAGTGACCAAGTTAGGATCACGGTGGAATGCCCCTTGATTTTTCTATGTCAAGTATAAAATATATATAAACATCAAAATGTGCCACAATAATTAGCACAAATAAAGTGACTATAGGCTTCACACAACGATACCACTAAGACGGCAAAATAACACTACAACACGGCAAATACTGGCAATTCCTCGAGATAAAATCTTGGCGAACCGGGATTGAAAGAATACAATTGAACGGATTACGTTTACATAATGGTGTAAACCTAAAAGTAACCTAAAAGTCGGATTTTTTTCTTCTATTGAGGTTTTTGTTGCCGTTTTATTGGGCTCTGTTCGAGGAGAAGCGTCTGAGGTTTTTAGATGTCTATTTAATTTTTATTGTACAAGATAAATTGCAGAGTGGGAGTTTAAGAAGCTCTAATTACGTCTTATGATTATTTTTATCTCGTTACAATTGAAATATATCTTATTTATTATCCATTTTAAATCTCAAAAAACTTTTACAAATTAAGTAAATTACTACCACGTCATACTTTTACCTACACACTACATATAATATTATGTTTTTATTATCTGATAGGCGCATCACTTTTCAAGACAAAAAATGGAAAACAAGGACTTCTTAACGGGTAGAAATTATAAAAAAAATTGCTGATGCTCGCGGCATAGTCCTTGTGACATTCATGTTTCATTGAACTTATTGACAATAAATCGTTTGCTTATATTCATAGCCTTTATTTGATGCTAAACGTCTCCATGTAATACAGCATTATAATATCACAGTATAAATTTTTTTTAGGGAAAATTTGTAATACTGTGATAATATCATGTTTAAATCTATTCGCCTATCCATACAAACTAATAATTACCCACTGGTCGAAATTCGACCATTACTAGTTTGTTTTATTTTTTTTTAATATTAGCTTACTGCACACCTTCTCCATATAAACTTCTCCATTTAACTGTGCCAAATCGCATACTCCTCCGTCCGCGTAATTCTTATAAAAAGAAGTACAAAGTTTTTGCACGTATATATAGATAATAAAAAGTACATGCATAGCATGTGTTACAGTAGCCTACTCACTTGTCAATTATACGAACACGAACGTGGTTTACAAGGCTATTAATACAATCGCTGCTAATAAATCAATTAATCTTACTTAACCATAAGGTATCTAACTGAAATTGCTATATGGCAATCGTATTAATTAGGTATGCATTCAATTTGCTTTGTCTGTTGATTTATTTGTTACCTGACAGTTCCAATTGTGTACTAATTAGCCTCAAACACTCGTAATTACAGCTGACATTGCTTCTGCTTTATGAAGGGATGTATTATCAATGTTGTATGATGTAAAACAATCGGATGTATGTTTCAATATTATATGAGCTGCCTCAATTTAGAGAACAAAAAAAGGAAGATGGACCGCTCGGAACAAAGATGTGAGGCAAGAATTAAGCTATGAGTGCGTGACACATTGTAGCAACATTGTATCCTAGTGTGCGTGTAAGCTTACCAGGGTAATGAAAAAAAGTCCCACTGTTGTGTTTAATGCTCGAGTAGTATAATATTGGTTAGTATTGTAACATATATTTAATTATTTATATTTAACATTAAAATGAACATCTAAAATTTTATTTTGAAATATAAAACTTTGTAATTATAATCGACATACAAACATGCAATCTTAGCAGCCTTTATTTTGCACCAATTTCTTGAAATATTGCCTTTTGGCATCTATACATGAGACTCATACTAGCAGCACCCCGCGGTTTCACCCGTGTAGTTCCCGGTCGTGGGAATAAGGGGATAAAATATATACCTAGTGGTTTATTCGTTACATACATACAAATAATCTTTCATCTATAAAATAATAGTGTAGATTACGAGTATTTGCATATTACCTTATTTCAAGGAAAATATTTCAATGTAACCTAGCAACACTACCCAAAGTTCATTGAAGTTTTGTGTTCCAAGTAATGAGAAACAAATAACACGGAAATATAATACTTATCAAAATATTTAGATAATTATAACTTAACTATAAAACGGTACTCCTATAACTCGTTTTAGTTTTTGGGAACAATTTTTACAATGTTTAAACACACAAGACGGCATTTTTAAGACTTAATTTGAAACACAGATTTGACGTACTGTCAACGCAACGCTTTGTTTCGAACTGTCTTGAGTTTTTTATTTGCTTTCGATTTTGTATTTGCTTTGCCAGCCGCACTCTCGTGCCTGTGACGGGTCTATCTGCCTTTTGTTCTCTAATCTGAGTCAGCTGCTATCTGACATAATAGCTGATATGTAATTGTTGTAATTATAATCATGATCACTATTTAAAATCAATCGCCGTATTATAAAACTATACTGTGCTCAATGAGGGTCAATAATGGTCGTCGTTGTTGTTTTTATATCAAATGTTATTTAACAGAATTCTTTTTTTGACTGTGATAAACCACTGACTTTATTTGTGCTAACACCTTATAATTGGATTTAAATTAGAATTAAAATGTTTGTAACAAAAAATGTTGTGTTTACCCATTTCAAATATTTATGAGATCCTCAAGCTATTTAACTCGCGTCCGTCTCGCTCAAAGAGCGACTTTAAACTTTGCGAACACATAAATTGTGCATTACCCAGGTACAGACGTAAACCGCAGAAAAAGTGTCGACGCGAGCCAAAGCTCACGGAAGCCAATTTCCCAGCGAAAGGAAATAGCTGGCGCGATGGGTGCCGAGGCGAATCAAGCGGCTTTAGTGTACGCCAATGAATATCAATTACAATGCCGGCAGAGCTCCTGGCATCCGAACACAGTCAGTGTCGCACGCAAGTAAAAATACAAAAATAAACTCGCACCATATATTGCGTTTCGCGAGGCTTCATATTTCTCACGTTCTAGTAATCCAGCGTTATTAGAATTGGCCACATCCCTTCGTAGGGATTTCTCAAACATATTCACGGTTTTGCCTTTTGTATCGCGTTACGTAAACGCGGTGTGTCAAAATTATAAGCTTCCGCGGAATTTTATTAAACCGCGGGCTTAATAAAATTATGGCCATATACTCAATGTTATTGCGTTGTATAAAAGGCTGACTTTGTGAATATTAATTACATTAGCTCAAGTAGAAAGTTAAAATATGGTTGGTTGATCTGAGACGTATCAACTACACAAGATGGACGTGTTTTTGAAATCTACTTAAAAAAGCTTTTGTATCAAGATTTGAATCATTTACCTACAGAAATATCCTCATTCCAAGTAAATAGATAGGATAGCTCTTAGCAACTTTGCCCGCAACCAAAATAAAATCCTAAAAAAATATTTTTCCTGCACAGAAACTATCTTTTTAGCCGCGCATCATATGTTAACCCGTTTTAACATTCTATTCTACACCTCGAATTTTTTGTTTCACTTTTTAATTCTGGACTCTGTGCATACTTTAAAACATGCTAAAATGTTATATCAACAAAATCCTTTCAACGTTTACGTGCACGGAAATGTACAAAGCGTTATTCTTTTTTACTACAAATATCAGGTCCCCAGTAAAAAGGTTATTGCAAAAGTAACAACCTGTTATTTGTTGCGTTCCGTAAAATTTTAAACAAACATTTGGTTGACATTGTTTTTAAAATTGCTTATTAAAATTATTGGAGCTTATTCTAGCTTGACATCAGGTGTATAATATTTATAAGAAATACTTTTACTTCATCATCAAACATAGAGATCCTGCAAAGATTTCAGTCAAAAATGTTACACATGATAACTGATGCACCATAGTATATAACAAACGATAAGCTGCACCACGACCTTAATATGAAAACCGTTAAGCAAGAAATTAAAGACAGAATGACAATGTATAAAACGAAAATAACTCAACACCCAAATCCACTTGCAAAGGACTTAATGAGCGAATCAAATATGCCACGAAGGCTGAAACGAAAAAACCCACAGGATCTACTATTGTAGACTGTGATCTAATAAAGTGGACATGTCAATGGACATGTACTACACAAGTCAGATAACCTTACAGATTTATTGCTGAATATCGAAAACAGATAGATTGCAATATAACAAATAAAAAAAAAACTCTTACTTCATGAACATTTATTGGAACTCTTACCACTATCCAGGAACACAAAATTGAATATTCTACTTTCGAGATTTGAATAACTTCTTAACTTAACTTAACTTCCGAATTCAGCCAAAAATATGTTATCCAATACAAATATAAGTAAAACAGTGGGTTTTGTGTGTTTTATCAATATATCTACCTTTTATCTAGTTACATTTAACCGTTAAAGCATGATTAAGTAACAAACATACTTTACATATGTTTTGATCTCAAAAAACCATTGACTATAGTGACACCAGTCTCTTACATATTTTTTTAATATCAACTAACCTTATCAAACACATGAGATTTAACATGAATGTGCTAGTGTAATACCAGTACTGCTGTTTTTGCTAAACTCCTTGATGTATTCCCTCGTTTCAAATAAGGATGCTATTAGATTCATACGCCTACTATTACAAATAATATATAAAATCTAGTATTACAAAATCTAGAAATCTAGTATTATCTATACGATTAGGTTTGCATTGTACAACTCAACTCTTCAACGATGCTTAAGTTCAAAAACAATGTGGACTAATAGAAAAATAACAGAACAACTCAAATAGGGAACTGTAAACGCGATCCCGCGCAACAAAGCGATGAAAAAGAATTAAGTATTCGAGATTGCTTCGGAACGGACCGTGAGTAATAACCGTGCTGGGTAAGAGCCCGTGCTTCGTTACTGGTCGGTTTTTGCTTTTGCTCTTTAGCATGCTATTAGCGGATCATAACTTACTTCTACCCCGTTTTGTGACTTAACTGCTCAATTTTTCTTTTTAATAGATCGCTTTTGATTGTTGGCGTTTTTCAGCTTAGCGCAGTTCTTATTGACTCGTTTCTTCAAATTATTCACTAAGCAGTTTTTGTATGGAGTTCCGTTTGATAAGTTGTTTGGGAAACATTCTTTGGTAGTTTTACTTGATGCAAGAATGCTTCTTAGCCGCGCAATCACTATTTTAAATTAAAATTCCAATGGTGTTAGGTGGATAGAGAGACATCTTCGTGGTAAGTAGTAAAGTGATCTGTCCTTTTTTTTGTACTACCGGTCGTAATACTTACAAATAGATTTGCTAAAGACAATTGAACGCTTCGAAATATCCTTTGCAATATTGAGAAGTGTCTAAATCACGCACATGCCGATTTTTTATGAAAGTCCCCACATGGGTCTACATAAACTGAACAGACACATACTTATTTAAAAAAAAAAGGAATTGTCCGCTGTGCCGCATTGCCGCACGTAGTAAAATACGGCACGTACCGCACGTGCAATATATAACATGATTAAGCATATACTAACAGATTGAGTTATATATAAACTGCGATACGACTATAAATAAATCAGACATCCACCAACTTTAGTCTTATTCCACACCATCCCATTCGCGGTTATATTTGGTGACCCCTACGTGATGGGGTAATTGAGACTCATACCAAATCTTGTCTCAATTACCCCAATCCCATTCGCGGTTATATTTGGTGACCCCGATGTAAAATGGCAGATTATATCATGTGATCAGCCAATTTCTGAAAATAAAACAAACTTTGCAGTTAGTCTTACTAATATATTTAACAGTTTTAAAATATTGTAAGACTGATTTTAGGTTATCGTTAAAATACTGTTGGTGATGAACGATCTACATATATTCATACAGCAGACAAGGAAAAATCTAGGCATCAAACTTCATAAATTATTGACTTAAACAGATCTACATAGAAGAACAACAAGAGTAACATTTCCCCGAAACTGCCTTTTACCTGAGATGCGAACTCGGCGGCATTCCTCCCGCAGTCCTTTGAGGCGAAATATTTTTCAGTATTTGACTCCGGTTCTGCCCAAAACATGCTTCGAATTGACATTTCAAGCAAAACGATGGAACGGAATGTCCGGAATACAGGGAAATTTTATGTGAAATTGAGTAATACGGAAATGAGAGATGTCGAGTATCGGTTTTATAAAATTGAGCCGCCTATTACGCGTTTTTATAACATGCGTCCTTGAAAAATACGAAAGCTTTGCTGCAGAAAAAAATTGTTAATCGAGAACGTGCCCTCTATAAATAATTAAGTATTTTAGTTTTTAATAAAAATAACTTTAAATATCTAGTTAGGCTTCATTTTTTATCCAGGTTATTATCTACTAGGTGACTATTAGTTTTCAATTCTGACCATAAAATAAGAAGAAATTATATGCATAAAATAAGAAAAAAGTTAACTAACAATTACTTTTGAAAGTTTTCGCGAATACTTACACAAAAGCCTTGCTGAGGATTCACCGGGTCAGCGCTAAAAAACCGCAACCAACATCCTAGGTCCCCTCTTGTCAACACAATTATCCTCAGGGTTTATATAGAAATCAGTCACCGAAACAACATTTTACACCGGTTTTCTCTGAAAAGGTACGCCAAGTCGAGCCGGCTCATGTCAAATCAGTTTCAGGATGGGTTTTCACTGTTGAATTACTTTAGATACTACCTTGATGGTATCTCGTTGGAAAATCTAGAATTAAAAACCTGATTTTGTTGGAAAAAGAAGTACCAACACGTTATAAATTTTAGTGAGAAATCAGTAAATATGTAAATAAAACATAAATAGGTAATTAGAAGTGGCGTAAAGTTCAGTTAGTTAGTTATGACCTTTTTGCCATGTATTTTTGCTGAAAATATTTAAGCCAGTATCCATGTAAGAGGTATCAAAAAGAATAATGAATGGGTGCAGTTATTTTGGCGTGTTAAAAAATTAAAATAACGCTACAAAATTGCTCTGCAAAACTCTGCAACACTTTGGCTTAATAAAGGTTAACGGTTAACAATGGACTGTGCGATTTTTGAATTTTGTTTTAAAAAATAATATTTGTCTATTTTCTGCTGATAAGCTTTTAAGGGTTTGTAAACTACATAATACTAGCCAGGCTGTGGCTATACCATTGGCTGTGGGATTATATATGTACATATAAACCTAAACTATTTTTAAAGTTAGTAACACAAAGCTGACCAACATTTACGTAAATATAAAATGCACTGCAACTACAAAGTCAAAATTAAAAAAATATAATATTTTTATGCACATAAAATATAAAAATTTGAAGAGCCGAAAAATATTTGGAACCCTTTTATTAAGCATAAAAAAAAACGAAGGTAAAATAAAGCTACATAGAGCTAAGAGATTTTAGATATACTGAAATAAACTCAAAACATGACCTATTTAGAAAAGTCGTTACATCAGACAAGGGTCGCGATTTCTAAAGACATTGTAGCTAAGGCTTACGATCAAGGTGTTAAAAGACCTCGGGGTAATGATATGGGTAACACAAAAGATCCCATTGCCCCAAAGCACATCATTAAAAGCTCCCCATGGCCCTGAACAAGATAAGATAAGAAAATGACAGAGGCTATAACGTTTTGAAAATGAAGAGTATTAAATCTCCTCTGGTAGTTTACAAGTAAAGATTCCTCTAAAGGTAGATACTAACAATAGGTTAAGGATCTATTGTTAGTCTATTTAAAACAACTTTCAGTGTCTTCACATTTAAAGAGTCTGATTGAAAATGAAAGAGTTACGATTAAATTCTTCTGAATAACATGTATCCATTTACATAACCTATATAAAAAATTACCATGTTGTTTTGGCACTTAAAAAGAATGTGCCAACTGGGTTCCTTTCCTAGCATGTCGTAAAAGGCGTCTAATGGTAGGTATATCGTGCTTTGGTTGTGTGATTGTGTAGGCGACGAGCCTTTTTATACTTGTCACTACTTTTCACAATTGTTCATCTTACCTAGCCCAGTTTTATTTTTGACCTAAAGTGCTTAAAGGGGCTAGCTGCCCTTTTGACTCTACCTAACACTTCAGAGATTCCGGCCGTAACGATGTGAAAAAACCTTGATCAAATGTAGGTAATAAATCCGTTACCACTGATCTGAATCGATTTTATTGTACAACTTACCCATTTACTCATCATTGATGTTTTTTTAAACGCTACCACCGTGCTAATATCCGTAAATTAAGATAAACCAAAAAAGAAGTGACAGGTAAATTAAGTAGGTCTGATAAAAGAGCCTCAACGGCATTTCTCATTTCCTTGTTATTCTCTCATGCTATCGTTAGCTAATGTCAACCTACTCTGGGATCGCGCAAATTAAAACATGAATAATCTCCCACTCCTGACTGTTGAAAAATTAATCTGATGATGACGTATACACAGACTTGCAACGCACTCGTTAATTCGTCGGCAACCCAAATGATTTATCAGGACGACCGCAACTCGTCATTCCCCTGTCAGCTGACGATATACAAATGCGGGCCGTTTTGTTAAATATTTATTTCGGTTTCGGTTATTGGTTCCACTCGAGCAGAAAAATGTCTCATTATTTATCCCGTATTTGGAAGGAATACAAACAGGGCACGTTAATTTGTCGGTCGATACTTGTGTTTCTGCACGGAATCTGATTCAGTATTCATGTAGGCATAAGAAGATGCGCATTTTACGGTTTGTGCGCGCAATGATGAGATTTATGATTTAGTTATCGATATTTTTTTTGTACTGCTATTATTTTTCTTTCTAATAATATTGACAGGAGATAACTTTATGAAAACATCGTGGCAATGAAAGTCTTACTTAACTTTCTTAAGACAAATATGTTTGTTACGGCTTACTTACCTATTACATATTGCCGGTGTTTGACTATGTCTGTTCTCCTCATAATTTATTTATAACTTTCCGAATAATTATATAAATTTGCGAGTCTTCATCTAGGTCAAATTATGTCAATAATACCAAATTTCGCCGCAGTAAATATAATTAAAGGATGCAATTGCCCTTTCACAAGAAGCTCGAGGCTTTTATGATATTTATCTTTCATTAAACTTCACCTCAGGCCCTCATTTTGTTAAACATTTCCTTGATCAAAGTCTTGGAATTATCTTTTGTCATCTTAAATTACATTTCTATTTGTAGCTGTTAATCGACTTAGATACATAGATATATTTAAATATTTTGTTAGAATCCCAGTTCTGTATACTCGTGTATCTAATTATAAAGTTTCGGAGTTATAAATTTTATACCATGTAGTACATTGTTATTCGGTATTATCTGCTGGCTAAATATGAAGAATCGAGATCGAATAGGCATCGTGAATAGTCAAGTGAGATGCTTTTTGGTATCTATTTGAATTGGTGACCAAGATTAAACTACGCTATTTGTCAAACATTATGAGCGTTTTCGACATAATTTAATTATAATTAAAAAAATTCCAAACCTGAAAATGGGACTTCCTGATAGCTTAACTAGATTTCCTTTATGGGAGTATAGTGTCTCACTAATTCTCTAATAAGTTCATACTAAAGTTTCTTATTCACCTAGATAAATAGCAAGACACAAACCTTATGCATTTTGATAAATAATACTACACACACCTAACTATTGATTACAAAACGCATAAGAACTAACTAAACGAAGGTTACCTTAAATTAATAACAGCTGCTTAGTAAAATTAATCATAACAATATAGTGACCAGAAAAGAACAAAAACGTGGAACTAGAACAACTTTATTATGTGGAAATAGGTCACCTCACCTTGTTCCAATCAGAAACATCTGCAGGTAACTAAATTATGACTGCGAAAATAGCGTTTCCCAGACCTATTCTTTTATTTACCCGATAATGTCGGGAAAACACACGAAATTGGTGGCCAAACTTCCAAGTTTAATTAGCTGGGGAAAGTTACCCCACTACGCACAGTTACGCATTTAATCGATAAGTAAAAGTTCTTATAAATACTCCGAGAACATATTGAGAACCTAATTAGCAATCAATCAACGAACGGATGAACCGATTTTCAGATAATGGGAGGAATAATTCATATTAACTTAACATTATCCTAGTAATGGCTATTAGGAGTATGTGCACACTCATGAGATACTCGTGCTTATAAACCATCAGGAGAAACATCGTGAGGTAATCTGTATACTACTTAATTGTGGTATTTAAGTGTGAAATGGAGAAGGCCTCAAATCTCCCCATAAACACTGCTATTAAAATAACTAAACTTCACGCCACTTCCCTAGCGGGGTAAGCAGAAAGAACCAAACGCCATATGGCACAATCCTTAGACACCTCACTCGCCTCTTCAACATTTATATTCCTTTACATACAAGCTCTACGGTTTTTAGAAAATAATTAATTATAATTTAAACAGATATACAATACGAAAGTGGACGGATGTAGGAGCCGTGGAAGGCCCAGGCTCACCTACCACGACCAGATTGATCGTGTATTAACAGAAGTTTATTTTAGGAGTCATAAAAACCGTATAAAAACCGCTATTGAAATAGAAGTATATAATAAACTTTACTCGCGCAGAGAATAAATATGAAAAAGTATAGTATATAACCATGATCCAAAAATTGGCTGGTTCCCCTATCTTAGGGTTACGAAGGTCAGATCGGCAGTCGCTTCAATGTAATTACCAGACCCGCTAAATCCTGGATCATGGTCTAAGCGGACCCCGTCTAAGCACGGGACATAACGCTAGGAAGATGATGATGATATGCAAGTATGTAAATACTGTATTAAGTGAATATTTTAACTATTTATTTTAAATACACAGAGTCTATAAAAATACTTAAATAGCCTCCGGATTCTGTATTGACAAAATATTTGGCTCTTAAATAAGTAGGTACTTAGGCGTTAAAGTTTTCACGGTTACATCACCTTAAAAGACCAGCACAGTTATCTTTTCTTAAAATTTATTGTCTTCTAAAATAGATTTGGAGTTCAATGAAAAATTTACTGAGCATTCAATGCGTTAAATTAAATATGAGTACTTAATCTCTTTATAATATATGTGACTTGGCAGTTGGATACAGTTTAATCGCAATCCGTAGGTATATGCTTTTACCGGCACTGTTAAAATACTATAACCATTGTAACCTTTAGCTTGTTGCCCTTAAACAGATGATGTTCGCTCAGTAGCACAATATCATCATCTTTCTAGCGTTATGTCCCGTGCTTAGACGAGGTCCGCTTAGACCATGATCTAGGATTTAGCGAGTCTGGTAATTACATTAAAGCGACTGCCGATCTGACCTTCGTAACCCTAAGACAGGGGAACCAGACAACTACAATGGTTGGATCATGGTTACAAAATCAAAGTTGTTTGAATTTTCAGGTTTCATCACGATTTTTTCCCTCGCCGTCGAGCTAGTGGTATAAATACGTACATAGATTTGAAAAACATACAAACAAACATACATACAGCTAGTGGTTTAAATACGTACATGCCCGGGTTTAAACCCGCACTTCTCAGTTCAGAGGCGAGTGTCCTTACCATTGAGCTACCACCGCTCCGCAAGCAGCCGTGCTCATTAGCACAATATATTAGCCATAATAAAATACTTACTTTATATTTTTTTTTTATTACATTAATTTGAAGTTGATGTAGTATTTGGCTTCAGAAAGTACAGTATAATATAGGCGGGTTCACAAAATAAAACCATACGCAGGTCAGTTGGTGCGGAAACATCGTCCCATATGTCATAGGGCCCTGTCAGACAGAGCGCGTTTCAGCTGCAAGCCCACCGCAAATTATGCAGTATATATGCAGTTTCCGTGCCCGCATATACTGCGGTATTGTACTGAGTCGCAACTGAATAAATGACAGCGAAGCAGGTGGTCGATACATTTATTATAAATATCGCTTCACTTATCTTAGTTTTCATATTTCTTGGAATCTATATCGCTCCTATCTAAGTTGCTTAAGCACTTATGTTATGGATATGAGATTCAACAGGGGTATTACTAATATAAACTTTAATATAAGGTATTATCACCCAGACACAAGTATTCATCACGCGAATGTTTGTCCTGGATGGGGATCGAACTCACAACTCTTGGCGCATAAGGCAGGGTCACTACCGAATGCACCATCGAGGCAGACAAACATTTGACCTGCATAACATATTTAAGCCTTACTGTAATCATTTACACTATGACTAGGCTTGCGAAACGTAGATGTACGACGCGCCGAATGTAAATACGGCATGCTGGAATAACAAAACAGCGGAATGAATTATCGAGTTTAGCTATTGGGAAAACAGCACAGTTCTCGATATGATAACATTTACTGAAATACATCTTCAAACTCTTGAATGGCAACAATAGCAGCATAAATCTCAACTAAAACAAAGTTCGATCTGATTAGAATGTAACGCAATAAAGAATGTAAAGTACTTCTTATTGCGAATATCTAGGTTGTACAATCCGCTGAACAAAACAAAAAGTCAGTGCTGCATGTGTAAATAATACATTATTTCTATATGACAGGCCCGTTGGTCGAGTGGTCAAAGACCTTGGCCACAAAACCGAAGGTCACAGGTTCGAATGCCGCTAGGGGCAAATGTTTCGTGTAATGAACATGGACATTTGTACTCGAGTCATGGATGTTTATAAAAGTATTTAAGTATGTCTATCCGTTCACCTAGTATCCATAGCACAAGCATAAGCTTAGTTTGGAACTAGGGAACTGGTGTGTCAGTTAGAAGAATTAATTTATTTTTTATTTATATATATTTTTTTATGAATAACTATAGTTAAAGATAGGCATAGCATACCCAATGGGTCCTCTATCTAGCGACAGCGAAAGTTACGTAGGCAGTCGCTTCAGTTCGATAATCAAGTTCGCTAAATTCTGATCTAAGCGAATCCCAACTAAGCATTTGACAAAACACTAGGAATATGATCTCTGATATTTCTGGATCAATTATAACTTTACGATGTTCTCACATATTACTTTCAAAGCTTAATTCTTATTCATTACAAACTACACAAGATGTTCTTTTTGATTAACACCTACGAAGTTAAATTAGGGAGTTCACGCCACGAAACAACATGTATTGCGAGATTATAATGATAGTGGAAGCGAACTCCCGCGGAAACAACTTTTAATTTGATTAGTTCTTTCCCCCTGTTCTAACAAGTGTTAGGTACAAGTTTTTCGCTACAGCACCTTTAATGTAAACTAGTTCGACATTATTAATTAGTCTTAAGAAAAGCGGAAAATAAATGTTGTTCCGCGTGACTTCCACTAAGTACAAAACGTTATAAGCTGTTTTAATACATTTATTCGTTAGGTTATTCGTGTATTCACGAAATATTTTTTATAGAGAATAAAGAATATTATAGTCTTACTTTGCAGCGAGATATATCGCTGCAATACTTAAGAAACAATGTTCATTTTTTTGGTATCTAATGTAAAGTATTCTGGATAGTGATCTAGTAATATTACTACTTAGACCGTAGTAATCCGTATGGATTATTACCGCTTATGTATCCAAACTACTACACAATTAACATCAATGTACACAAACTCAATGCCTGATTTATTTATCTTTATTTATTGTGATGATTATACGTCATTCAAAATCTGAAATCATAAACTGAAGAATTTATCATAAATTACAGAATTTATTAAAAAAAAAGTAAATCATTTTACTTTTCCATCCCCTTCGAGGGAAATTTTCGTAAAATCTTTCGTACTTGTGCTTATATTTACCTTGTAAAGTTAACATCCGTCCACATGCATGTAGCTGCAGCGTTTCGACTCTGTTGATAGATAAATCGCTGTACAAGTAGGTGTTCTTTAAACTTATTGAATACTTACATTACCATCAGCAACTTTTTGGTGACTGTATTCTAAAATCATATCAATCATCAGTATGGTTTAATTGAACCATACTGATATTAAACTTCTCTTAACATGTGACAAGCTAGCCACTTGTCACTACTTTTTCACAATTTTCCATATAACCCAGCCCAGTTTTATTTTTGGCTTCGGGTATTATGGGCGTGATGTTATGTAAACTAATCTTTATCAGAGGAACTTTATCAGAGGAACTTTCTCTATATCCCACTTTCATTCAAGTTCAGTAACGATATCCTCTTCTCCCTGACGAGTGTCAGTATTATGAAGTTCTTCGTGAATGGAAAATTAACTTTGTTCGTTTCGTACTTTTGAATATTAAAGGAACATACACCTATTGTTATAAATATATTGTTAGTAATAGTAGTATGAACGTACGTATATATTATCAAAATCTTACAAACTATCACGCCTCCACACCTTGAAGGGGTAAGTAAAGTTCAAAAAGCGATACACTCTTGAAATCATATTATTACGCCAAAATTAAATTAAAGGTTGAAATTCTATGTAAGCAGCAAAATTATAAAATATATTTACACATGGATATTTATTAAATTTACTAAACAAATGCGTCATACCACTCTTCTTTTGAAATTGATTTTAAATCTAAAGCGAAAAAATACATCCAGCTCTTTGGTTAAACGTCAACCTTTATTAACAAACAATTGATAAATGATAACAAGATGGATGAAGGGCAACCTCTGGTAGGTTACAAGTAATTTCAACTGGCAACAGTGTCGCCACAGCTCTCCGTCCCCTGTCCGCTTGATAAATTGACGTCCGCCATTGTGATGTATTAATATCAACCTAAACAGCCGGTTAACTTTCTTCTTTATCCGTATCCTTATCGAGATAAACGACCAGTTTTTGTGCGACTCGGCTACGTCGACCGGTTACCGCCGCGCGATTATCAGTCACCAAGGCAATTAAATATTTTTTTATTTTCATATTCTCCAGACTGACCCCACCAAAAATTCCCTAGTTCCAAACTAAGCTCATGCTGTTGTAACAGATAAACATGATTCAATACGTTTAAAAACATTTATGAGTAGTGTACTCATGTTCATCACACGAAACATTTGCCCCTAGCGGGATTCAAACCTGCGAGATCCTTGGTTTCGTGGTACGGCCTCTGACTACTTGACCAACGGGCCAGTCAATTATACGTTAAATTACGCGTTTTCTTAAAAACACATTAACTATATATTCTTAAAAACACATATTATAAGATCAACATAATTATAATCATTTATAGGTAGGGCGCGCTAAAACCGCGTTGATTTCGGCATAGATGTCAGCCTGCCCAATAGCAATCTCTCAAGAGAAAAACGACGTATAATATCGTCAACCGCTTCGCAAGCAACTGCGTTTCGTTCAATATAAAATTGTGACTAATAAGGATGCAAACTGTATGCAGTTTGCATGCATACGTTCTATTATATTAGTAGATACTATTTAATACTTCATAGAAATAGTAGCAACGGTTGCAGGTGTTATGAAGGAAATAAATAAGAAGACCTCCAATAAGTTTGTGTCGATAGAAAGATACTCCCAAATTATTACTCAAATGTTATAATCAGTTGGTTATTACATAAATGTGAAATTCTTGTAGCTTCTTTTCCTTCATATCCTAGAACGAGCGTTATCCCACACATCTGTTTGTCCTCTACTCTAGGGTCGCCTAGATAAGTTTTGGTGATAAGACGGCATTGGACTACGAATGTAGATAAACAGATCTTTTTAATCATCTTTGCTTAGAGCTGAATTTTAATAAATACTTATAAAACGATATATTTCCAATCGACTAACTTCAAACTTATATTGATATACATTCTTAAGATGCATTTCATTGTAAATAGTAGTTTTTATCTGACATAGAAAGTCAGATGTGAATAAAAGTTTTATAGGAAACAGCACGATATATTTACACGACATCTTTGGTAGAATAGCACAGATATCAAAAAGGGGCATCTGTACTCTTCTCGCATGTATATACTCTATATTTATTAATGAAACACATATATATGTCTTAATTTTATAGTATCTTTACATATAATAATATTATCCTTCTAACTAATTTCATTTACGGAGGCCAACCTCAAAGATGATTAGTCAACTACGCAAGAGGTATCTCCTAATCATAATGCACAAGTGTGAGTGCAAACATATGACAGTGCACTCTATTTTCCTTTACTGTCATGGTCCATTGAGACATCAATCCGGCATTACCAAAAAAAGTCCAGGCGCAGGACCAACACCCTCATGAGCATTTCGAGACAAGGAGGTGATATACCGTTAACTTTCTTATTGAAATTACACAGTATCAGCCCAGAGGCTTGTACTGTACAATTGTAAATAAATAAATATAAATATATAAACATATCACAATTCATCACATACATTGGTCTGACTCCGAGGTAAGTAGCTTAAGCACTTGTGTTACGGATATCAGAAACAACAGTGGTATTACAAATATATACTTAAATAATATTGGATATTTACACCCAGACACAGAACAAACACAAGTACCACAACTCTTGGCGCATGGGGCAGGGTCACTACTGAATGCGCCATCGAGCTTGTCTAAATGTAATCTCAATATCTAAAAAGACTCATATATGAATATCTACTCATCAAAAAGCATATTCAAATATCATTAACACGAGAATTATGCTACTACGCTTTGAAAATTACTAACAAAAGTAAAATTTCAATAGCATTATTTTTATCATACTCGTCACGTAATTTTGCCAAAAACCTAGGTCTGATATCAAGCACGCCCCTTTGTGTTCTGAATACCTAAATCATCATACAGGTTGGTAGACGGCAACTTAGCGAAAATGAATATTATTATGTCGATTATTATCCTTCAGCTTGTATACCTGTTGTTCATTTGTGTTGCCAATCCAACGGTTGTTAGGCGAATGTCAATATTTGTGATAATTAAATACATAATTACTTTTTATATCAAATACAAGTATTTTCCTACTAACTACTTATTAGCCTGGATGGAGCAATGACCTGCGTTAGATTATTGGAAGAGTTTAAAGAGGTCGATGTCTCGTATAAATTTGGCAAGCATTTGGCGATAAAATAAAAATTCCAGATTGATCATAATTGAGATTTTTTTAGTTGGAATATATGTTCAATCAAATGTACAAACATTTGCTAACTTAAAACTCTCGGCTCATGGGTCCAGACTCCGACAATTTGAACTTCGCTCCAAATTAGTTTACTCTTTAGGAAAATTTAGATATTAAATATATTGAATATTTTCTTATTCATTTAGGTAAATTTTTAACTTTAACTAACTTTCAAACCTGATTTACTCAATTTATTCCAGAGCAAAACGTAAAAATCAATGTCGTACGTGATTAGCCACCTTTTAATTTTAAGCTTGTCACCAGAATACTATTCTTAGCGATTACAAGAAGAAATGAAACCACAGTGACGTTGATTATTTCTCCCCAAGTTTAGCGCAAAAATGGGTAAGCAAGACAAACGATGGTCTCAGTTAAGCCTGGCCGAGCCTAATTTTATCTGGACAGTTGTCAGCAAGCCAGACTGCGTACCCTTGTCTATGTGATAAATCGTAAAACTGATGCGCTTTCAACCGTATATTACGTAGTTACTCTGAGCAATTAGATTTATCACTTGTCTTTATCGGTTGGAAAAAAGTAATGATTCCTATCGTTTGTACGGAATGTTTTATGCGCTGCCCGGATACTAGCAAATTAACGCTGTGGTTGGTAATTATTGTCCTATGTTGGTATGGGACTTAAAAATAATGCGCCAATTGTGTTCCTTGCCTAGCATGTTGTAAAAGGTGGCTATTATAGTATATCGGAATATGGTTAAGTGATTGTGTAGGCGAAGAGTTAGTCACTTTTACAATTTTGCATCTAGCCCGGCACAGTTTTTTTTTTTGGCTGAATATAGTTAAAGGGGGTTTGATGCCCCTTTGACTCTGCCGGGCGTGTTGTTATGTATGTATGTAGCGGTAATGCTTCACCATATGTAGCATTGCATAAATAACCAATAGATTTTTGATAGTTCGTGTCAATAATTACTGGCTTGATGACGAATTCGGTAATGATTGTCTATATGTCAAGAATTATGGGTTTGACTCCCAAGTCGGTCAAAGATTCGTATGGTGAATACCAGTATTCGTTCTGTGTTAGGGTGTTAAATTTTTTATACTAGTCAACAGTTTTTTTGCACAGAATCAACTCATTGCCTTTTTGATAAAACAATAACAGCTGATTCAGATTCCGTCATCCAAATTTGATCATCAGGTCACATTTTTGAGATATTAGAGAACAAAGTTACTTAAATTGGCTTTAAGGTCTGACTTCAGTATCAATAAATCCATTTATTAATACAACATTTTTCATATCTTTTGTCTTTTGTGTAAAGAAATAATCCCAAATTGTTGATAAACAGTGTAAATTATATTGCTATACTAATGTATCGCAAAATATTCGCATTAGAATGGTATTGAGAATTCGTCCATATAAAATGCGCAGCTTCGAATGTACGCAAAAAATATGGTAAAGCTTAACTAGACTTAACTTTGCATAGAATCATAGTAGAAGCTTAATTCGAAGTACATTGAAATTTTCAGCATTCTGACTATCAATCGCATGTATTATGTTTACATTTTATTAATCTTTATGCTGTTAAATAATACAACAAAAATCGTTTCAATGGCAGATATTTGAATGTTTCTAGGCAAATGACAAAAAAATGTGACGTGATGGAAAAATGTTTATAATATAATTGTATTATGCTGGTACTGATAATTAGAAAAAAGTATTAAATTGTTATGTGGCAAAAAAATAGTGTAATTTTGTTGACTAGTGTTATTAATTGGTATCTTATTCCGACATCATATCAATGTATGTGATGTTGTCTGATCTTAATATCATCGATCCAATCACGATGACATATTAAAAAAATATAGTTAACTGGCATCAACTATCCTATAGACAAGAAGAAGGAAGGACATGTGACAAAGAGAGTGATAAGTATGAATGTTAGTGGATGGAGAGGAAAAGGAAGACCAAATAAGAGATGGATGTATTGTGTGAAAGTTGACATGAGTGAAATGGGAGTGGATAGCTTGATGACGGCTGACCGGGACGTATGGAAGAAGAAGACATGCTGCGTCGACCCCAGATGAACTGGGAGAAGGGCAAAAGGATGATGGCATCAATTATCCTCTTTAATAAATAAAAAACGTAAAAATAGTACGTCACGGACAGGTGGTCCGGTACATGACGATCTTTTTATGACGTGACCAGTCATGACCCCCTGGGTAACACTTGTGTGACTCTGGCACCAATTTAAAAAATTTGCTAAGGCAAACATTTCCTAAAACTTTTATTAGCTCTTGAGCATATGTATCACAAAGGTCAAGTATATGCCTATACACACATATTATTTTACGCGTCGAGTCTTTTGCAGAGCGAGTTCGAATGTTAATTTTAATTTATGCAGCCGCTATGAGGAGCCTCCGAGGTGTTCCTTCGGGAATAATCGCAATGCTCTCGCGTGCTCATTTAGATTGGGACCACACTGGAATTGTTGTTTGCGGTCGGTTCGGTTATTAGTTTTCCGCATTTAATCAACAAATGTTTATTTACACGTTCGCCCACATAATCAATTAACTGTACCTGATATCAACAAATGGTTTTGCATTTTAATGGCTAATTTTATAACACTGGCCGGCCAGTTATGAGCAAACATAATATTTCAACACCATGATATGAATTGTTTTTTTTTACTTTTTCGGAATTTCCTGGCTTCCCCAGAGGAATAGGTAAAGAAAGGGAAATAGCGAGCCCCTTTAAGCACTATTGGCCAAAAATAAAAATAAATATATATTATCGGTTCTCTCTACCTACTAGTTAGTTAGTTTTTATAAAAATTAGATGGAAAATTGTGGAAAACATTCACGACATACGAGGCAAAAAACACATTTGGAACAATCTTTTTAAATCCAGACCAACATTAGACTATCTATATATGTACTTCCAACGCTTTATTGCTAGGCATCTATAGCTTGGTCATCTAATACAATTTTCAAAAGTTCAATATCAGAAATAAGTTTTTAATAAGCAAATTCTTTTATCAAAGATTTCGCGTATTTTTAGGATAGAGCTATGAATATTTATTTCAATGCTCACTAAATGAAAAATACTTGTAATATTATATATTTCGTTTTTTTACCCAAGGTAAATACTTTAATGATCAAGATCAGTTTAATCTATTATAATACTAGCTTTTGCCCGCGGCTTCGCTCGCGTGATACATCGATGAAACATAGCCTATATGTTATTCGGGTGTATGAGCTATATTATTCTAAAGTTTACCATTCAGTAGTTTTTGCGTGAAACATCAACACGTGTGAAACATCCACACACCCAAACAAACTTTTGCATTTATAATATTAATAGGATTTAATTTGGGCAAGTCCTGAATATATTATTGAAGCGTAATCTTAATTTGACAATTTATTTTCACTCCTCGCTCGGACAAGCGCAAAATATTCGCCGTATTATTTGCTCTACCAGCATTAATTAGGTATTCCACCCTCGAATAGAAAGTCCTAACACAAATTTTCTGCCTAAAACAGCCCACGTTCTCGAGATTCCGACAAAACAGTGCAATATTTTAAGGAAAGTAGGTATTCATATGGAGACGTCGTTATTATGGTATACAAATGCACATTCATTTGCCTCAGTACAAAACGGTACGTTGAGCATAAGTACGACTCAGTGTTGTCACAATAAATGTTTTGACACATGAAATGTCGCCGTCGCCATTACGCAGCGTTCCGCCCTTTTGTCTCCCGTTATGTAAGTAGTAAGTACAGTTGGCCATTACCGTATGTCTCGTTGAAATACCACCCGTAGCACCGTAACATAGGGTGCAAAAGCTTTTCACATTAGTCCTGTGCCTAGCCATTAACAGTGGATGTATTCAATTAAATAGGCGCGCACTCTTGCGTTTTGTTGGGAGCCGTTTCACTAAATTAGATTTACTAAAATACGACTTGTGATTTAACGAAGAAAACAAATTATTTATTTGTGTATACAAATGGTACTGTTTGTGGTCTTTACATACCTACTTTATTTATTTTGCATCGTTGGTTAACAAGGCTTGCTTTATAATTTGAAATCATATTATCAATCCTAACTATCTATGTACTATTTGTATTTTTTATCGTACGACTTGTATGACAATCGACTTGAAACACGTATTTACATGTTCTTAGATTATGATTTCCAATCTAGGAGTACACTCATCTTACGGAAATTTAGAAAAAAAGCAAAGTACCTAAATGTCCCTAAACGTAGAAATATTTTAATGTGAAAATCTATTAAAAACATAACAGAAATTCCGATTTACAAGTAAGCGAAATTTTAGCACAGATTATCTGATTACAAAGTTTCTTGAATAATCCAGACATTTTCCCGAATCTTGTCGTTAAGTTTTTATCTCGAATCTAAAAATTTGATGTGCCATCAGTAATACTATATCGTTTTTGTTTAAGACTTTGTGAAATCACGTGCTAGATTTGGCAGACTAATTGTCTTCATTGTGAAACAAATTTTACTGAGATTATTGCTATTATACATCACATAGCAAATATAAAGTGATGCTGAAATTCTATTCACATACCTATCAAGGGCAGTTATTCAATTGAATAAAGGTTTGAACAGATTTTGGATGCTACAATACACACTTTGACGACTCAGATTAACGATTGCTATTCATTGAAATGAACCAGCGATACAATAGGGTTCCCCGAATCGAGATTTTGATTAAATAAAACCGACAAGCCATCGTTGAGGAACAACATATCGATGGAACGAAATTGAAACAGTAATAATCCCCTTTGTTTATCATACCTTTTACCTTACATGAGTCGAAACGCGTTCTATATGGCAGTAAAGCACAATATTTCGGTATTTACAAACATTATTTACCTACTCTATCAATATATGACGTAAGAAAGGATTATAAATGGATATATGACCTAACTTGCTCAATTTATGGTATTTATCTTGACATTCTGGCTAATTTGTATTTACCACGGTTTTTACCTTTAATATTATACGTTATGAAACTAAAACCAATAAGCTCAGATATGAAAAGTCTAGCAAATTTTTATCTCATCGGATCCGCTTTCACACCGAAAAATGCCTCAGTATAACCCAAAACAATCGTTTTGCAAATCTGACGCAATTTTTGTTAGGACAAGCTTTAACGATATCTTTTGTGGAAACGTGATAAATGTATTACCACATTTACGTATGATTCAAGCAATGCACTGAGAAAAACACACGATTTAACACTAGTCACAAATTGGCCGCCAGCCCAACAATCAGCGAGACAAATTGGGAAACATTGGCGAATCGACATTTCCATTGTTCCGTGTAATTTTTGCGATGAACGTGCGAACAATAGTCTGTATACATATCAGATATCAGCGGAGGCTAATCATCGCATCCTTTGTGGTTAAATGGGGGTGCGGAACTACAAACGGGCGGGATGTTGGCAAGTCACGAAAGTGCTTACGCAGTCGAGTATAATTGATAGTGTGTAATGTACTCTGTAATTTGGTTTCCAAGGCTTCGACACGTGACTATGACATTGCTTGCTTTGAAAAAAATCTTTTATGTGATTCTTGGCCCCATTATTTAATGTTGTTCTGTATTACCATAGTTAAAATAAATATACGATTATATTTTTAGCGTAAAGATGCATCTCTTTAATAATATGCACATAGGAACATAACGTATAAGGTTCCGAATCAATAGTAATTTATGTAGTGTGAATGATTGGAGCATGGATTAATATGACAGATTTCAAGAAGATAATTTCATACAAATGAACCTGGAATCTAGTCGAAATACGCTAACACCGCAATTTCCTTTGCAACACCTTACCGAGTTGTTGGCATAGCATCCAGGCATGTAAATTGAACTGACAATCACTGGGAATAACGAGAAATTCTCCTACTTAATTCAATGAACATCCGTACGTAGTGAAACGGGTTGGGCACAGCTGCCGCAGAATTTAAGAGGATCGCGTGGATTGTGGGTCCTCTGGTTAAACTGACCCGGTGCCGAATCCGCACCTGACCAAACACAGGTTACTTAACTGGAGACCGTTAATAAACAAACGAAAAGCCCCGTTTTGGAATAACACTTAGGGATTGTGTCACTTCAGATGGCCGCGTTTACTCTTTTCTTTGACTCTGCGTTTTATCTCGATGCCACTTGGGATAGAAAATACATTTTTATTGGATATTGTTTAATTTTACTGTTATAGATGATGTCTACTGTCACGTAAGTACGCGGTCAAGAATATTAAATGCACTAAAATCCTCTTTAGAATGTCTAAAAAGCTGGTCATTTATAATAATTTAATTGACGTAGGTAAGTAAATATTAAAAATGAGAATGAAAATATTTATTGTTTTTATTAATTAATTATAATTTTAATATTTTATTTTAACAACTTAAACTAAGCAATGAAGACTTGCCCAAAAAATCAGTTAATGTCACAAAAACTTATTAATATTAAACCATTTTCTTGAGTAACTAAGAAGACATTTCAAAAAAATCTTTAATTATTAGGTATACAATTTGCAAACTCTTTTAAAATTAAACTTCCAACGGCATTTCTTTAAGCATAGATAACAAAGGATAAAAAGCTTCTATACATCTTTTAGCAACACAAAGCAAGCCAATTTGCTTGACAAAAAGATTGAACAAAATAGTTGAATAGACGAAGACAAGCTGACATAAAGAAGAAAGTGCATATTTCAAACATCAGAGCCAAACGAACAGTGGACGCTACTGACACTCCTGGGGCATGTATACCCGTGTGTCCTTTAAATCTGTATTACTAAAATCTCGACCCTGTCCCACGTCTGCTGTTCATCTTTCATTCTGCGAACGACCTCGTGTACAGCTTGTCTTGGCAACTACGAATATACAGGGAAGGGTCAATGTGACGCAATCTAACAGCGAGAAGAAAATTTGCACTTACGAGACCGTGTTATCGATTTTAGTACAAGGAAATAACCGCAAACTATGTACGAACTAAGTTGAAATAATTGGGTATGGGAGCATTCTTAAAGTAAAGAAAGGTAAATCGTTCTTTTTAACTCAGGAGGAATTCCTATCCTGCGTATTCCTAAAATAAGTTCGCATAGAATGTTTAGTGTAAAGTGTTCATATGCTGTAATGAAAATAAATTATCTTCATACCTACACAGGCAAAAATAAGTATCAAATATAAATTGAGTAATCTAAAACCGCCTTGGGTATAAGAAAGCGCAGTTGAATAAAAAAGAAGCTCTTAGAAGCGAAAGATTAGGTACACCGCGCATTTAGGTACTCAACAAAGGCTCTAACCCTCCATCATTCACATTTTCTGTTACATCACTTCTTTGGTTGCGTGTGTATCACACGCCGGGGTCTTGAGGGCGAGCAATAATTCTTGTGTTCCTTCGAGAACGAAGAACTTACGTTTAATGATCTGAAGGAATATAGGTGAGAGCTTGACGAGCTTGTAGTAACACTATGTTACAGTTAAGTACGCTAAAGTTACATTTATTTAAAATAAATAGTAAAAGCCAAATTATTGACAAATTGTAAAATTTCTAGTCTGATCATTCTATCTAAATAGTAATGATCTATTTTTCACAGTGATTTAAGTAACTTGTTTAATTATTTAATAAATAATTTTTGTCTACATTGATGTCACATCTACTTAAGATTGTCTTACTATTCTCAAGATTGTCTTATCCCGTATTCCAAATTCTTTATATAAAGATCATGGTCACAGAGATCATGTGCATTTTTTAATATAAAATTAGTTAAGAGCACTAATAATATTAATCAACAATAATACTGCCGAATCAAATAGACATCCTTACCAATATTCCCGAAGTATATACATTCAAGGCAAATAGAGGTTACTTAACAAAAGGCCATTAATAAACAAACGAAACTCTGTGTTTTGAACTATCCGCGGAATCCTCGCGGGCTCTGTCACTCCCGCCGTCTATACATCACTCCTTTGGTTATCTGCTCCGCGACGTTGATGGATGGGGCCCTAAACAAGCGAAACACGTTTGTTTCAAAACAACCGCCGCTACATGTTTAATGAATTAACATTTTTAGCAATCTATCAATTATGCCCTGGAGCAATTTAAGACAATATCAATCAGGCTAGTGAATAAAAGATTCCCGTATTTAGGATTTTCGGGAAAAACTTGTACAACTTAATCAAGATTGTTTTTTCTGTCCATTAGTCTAAGCTCGGGACTAAAAATAGCCTGAAGACGTGCTTAGTAGGAAAATTTACATTTTCCTTTTCTAGTTTCCTTGGTCATTAATATTTAGGTACTTAGGTACCAGGGACAGGTACTTTGAAAAATTTACTATTTATCAGAAATAAAGTGGAAGAGTATTTTTTGAAATATTACTTTTTGACAACTTTAGGCTTTTAGTTTTGTGTTAACAAAATAAAAATGAATTTAACAGAAGTCACATTTAAGCAAAACAAAATTTTAATTCTAAATGTTAGATGATAGTTCAGATGTTTATAATTTTCTGTAGAAAATTTTATTAAAAGTAATTATGCTCGTACTCATGGATCTTGTGCTAAAGTCCTGATTTATTTACTTAATTAATTAACATTAGGATTTTTTTCGCAACGCAATCACAAAAAATGTGCAAATCTAAGTGAAGAGGTTGCTTAAATCTAGTTAGATAAGTAGGTATTATTACATCTATATGAAATCCTTTTATTGGAAAAAGAAAGAAATAATGTTAAATAGGTCCCAAAATCAAATGTTTTACTTTCTTTCATCTTAGAAGTACGAACGACTTTTGTTTTTAATTAGTCTCATATCATAGAGCAGATTTTGTTCGTCCTTTGTTTGCCTTCATTAGGGATGTAAGATTGACCGAGGCAAAAGGACACTTTAACTTACATCGCGCTTAAAAACATCACATAAAAACCTTCTCGTGTTGTATATTAAAGTAACTGCAAAGAATATCGTCGCCTGCGGCTTGTTTACATTTTAATGCATACTTAAGAATGAAATATGTGGTCATACTGGGAGTTTTTACGTTATTAATACCATCCTACTCATCGTACTTAATGAAAAACGCCGGGTAGGCGACATTTTAATATTGCGACGGAGCCATCGACATTATAATGCCGAAACATACATTTTGGCGATTCAATATTTAGGGCGGGCAAGGGCATTGTTGTAATCGTTTATAAGGCATTTGCTAACAAGTTAATGCTAAAATGAAAAATGGCACTCAGTTAAATTGGAATAGAAAACTCGATTTAAAACCGACAATGCTAAGAGGGCAAATAAAAGCCTATCATTTTTACGCTTTTATTAACACAGGCAAGATTATTTAAAAGTCTCCAGTCAGCTCTTAAAATATCGTATCACGTCACTATATGTAATAAAACAATTACAAAGGCCAATCTGTAGTCTGAACCACGTCTTAGGGGGTTATTGTTATTATAAGGCAGACTATACGGGGCTCCTGACCTGTAATGAACAAGTTAATTTCGGATTAGCTGATAACAGATGGCAGTAAGTTCTAAGACGCGTTTGCAAACATTTAGGCTTCGTTCAGGGAGACGCGGGGCGTTAGACGTTGGGTGCGCGGCGCGACTTGCGGGGGGGCATCGAGCATTTTCTCCGTTCATGGACAGGCGGCGCGTGACGCGGCCCACCACATTTCACGCAGCAAAGCAAACATATATGGTAACTAGTGTATTCGTTCACGAACGAGCGCGCCGCTCAATACATTCACCATATGGTGGCTGTATGGAAAAGCGTTTTTGCACGCGTTTACGTGTTGTAACGGGTGACGCGGCGAGCGACGCTGCGGGTTTCGCAGTGCCTGAAGCGGCCTCGTTTGTTCTCACTAGTTCGATTTAAATTTGATCCTTGACTGATTATTATTTATTACAAAATATTGTGTTATATTTACGGGAATATCACACATTACCACATTGCTAACGAAGCCGCGTGCGACGCTGCGTGCGCCGCCGCGGCCGTCGTGCCAGGCTCCGCTCCGCTTGTTCATGAACGAAGTTAACATATGTTTGTTTTGACGCGTAAAATGTGGCGGACTGCGTCACGCCCCGCGTCTCCCTGAACGAGGCCTCCAGCTACCAAGTTTCGACGCTTACATTTCAAACAAACGCGTGCAAAAACGCTTTTCCGTAAAAGCTCAATGCAGCCACCATATGGTGAATGTATTGAGCGCCTCGTTCGTTAACGAATACACTGGGTTACCATATGTTTGTTTTGCGTGAAATGTGGCGGGCCGCGTCACGCGCCGTCTACTGTCCATGAACGCAGAAAACGCTTGACGCCCCGCAAGCCGCGCCGCGCACTGCGCCACCTAACGACCCGCGTCTCCCTGAACGAGACCTTAACCATATTTGCTTTTACCTATTTATCGTTTTCTTTCATCGGTCACACTTAACTTAAAATAATAATAAGCATTCACATGTTAGTACCAAATAATGCTTACATTAGGACTGGGGTTCGCAAGCCTGGCAAATGTTTCCCACTGTCCATTAATTAACAAAGCTCTTAACAAAAATAAGTTAATCCGAACCTTTGTTGAATATGCAGCTACAAACGTTTAAGGGCACAAATTAATTCATTAGGCTTAACAGAGACGCCTTTGGTAGCACAAGTTAATGTCACACGTACCTACTTTATTCAGTCGCCAATTTTTAGGCAACCTAATATGTGAATAGCCCATCGTAACTAATGAAAACGGATGATAACACCGCACATAAATAATTCCAAGACATAATAAAAAAACACATTATTTTAACCCTAAATCATTCATTCATATCAATTAATTGAATGTTTTGTGTTTAAATTGCTTCGAAAACACTTTATTACTTAGTCAGTTAAGTTAAAGCGTTGGGTATTTAACTTTTTCTTCTTTCCTTTTTCTATTCAAAATCTAGGAAGGCAGCGTGTTTAGTAGTGTCATCTACCCTAATATCACGCACTGCCAAATGTTTTAATACAATATATACTTATAATAAATCTGTAGAGAGGTCAATTCTGTACATGAAATATATTTTCAAAATAACTATCAGGGGGTGATTAGTGATCGATACTGATGCCAAAAATGCAATCAGTAAAATTTTTGTTTGTCTGTCTGTCTGTCTGTCTGTCTGTCTGTCTGTCTGTCTGTCTGTCTGTCTGTCTGTCTGTCTGTCTGTCTGTCTGTCTGTCTGTCTGTCTGTCTGTCTGTCTGTATGTTCCTTATAGACACAAAAACTATCGACGGATATTAACGAAACTTGGTACAATTATTCTTCATACTCCTGGGCAGGTTATAGTATACTTTTCATCACGCTACAATCAATAGGAGCAGAGTAGTGAAGGGAAATGTTGGGAAAACGGGAGAAGTTACTCCATTTTTTTTACCTCCGTCGCGTGTGCAGCCTTAATGGTTAAAATTACATAGAAATCATGTATGACGGAAATAGTCTTTATAATATTAACCATAAACGCGGGTGACACCGCTGGCACAGCTAGTCTGTAATAATAGTATAAAGCTGAAGAGTTTGTTTGTTTGCTTGAACGCTCTAATCTCAGGTACTGCTGATCTGATTTGAAAAAAAAATTAGTGTTAGATAGCCTATTTATCGAGAAAATCTATAGGCTATATAATATTATACATAAACTGCGGGTACAGCTATTAAAAATAAAGAAAGAACGAAGAAATTCTGGATTGGGAAAGTCTATTTATAGGAACATATTTTTTTTATTTTAGCTGTCGCCGTTTGCGTTTTAACTTTGCCATTAGAGGTATAATTTTAAGTGACCTGAATCTAAGATCCAATTTTTTTCCGCATGAAAGAAAGAAAGAAAGAAAAAAATAACATTTATTGAAGCATGAAGTCCTATGTTTATTCACAAGACTTAAAAGTTAAATGGTATCACAGTCTGTATAGTCTTCGTTTACGTTGATAAATAAATACATCATTTTCTATGTAGATAAATAAAATTTAACATGATAATAGTAAATATAGCACCTACACATAAAATAAAAATAATGCTTTTTTCTGTGTTAAATTCTAGGCGGGCGAAGTCGCAAGTATCAGCTAGTATTTTCATACATTATGACAACCTACCCATACTAAATCTAATGCCATAAATCGCCCAACCGTTTCGGCACAAAAACACGGAGAGAAAAATATGATTTCGCACAATAGCAAAATACTTGCGTTGGCCTGTTGTCTGAAATCAAGAACCAGAACTAAATGCTCAATAACTGTTCCGGCAATGCTTGTACGCGCGTATGTGCCCGACCATTCGCGACGGAACAAAATGTTCCAATGATTTTTTTTAGCTGCTACAGGAGTTTAATTCGTATTATATCCTCTTGTTTAAAATACGAGGACGCAAAATGATAAATCTCTTTGATGCGTTTTTTAAATTGTAGTAATCTATCGGGTTTGTATGTTTAGGTCTATCCTAGGCACTACTTACCACGGCATTTATTTTTGAAAGTAGGGTCTCAGAAAGATATTTCAACAAACAGATAACAAATAATTATTAACCAAGACAGTACACTGTTTAAAAAAAAATGGCGATCAGTACTTTGTGCTTCATATAAGAACAGATTTATTTTAGGTCAGGACAAAATCTCTATATTACATAGTTATTTATTTAGTAAATAGCCTTACAATGCCCATTGTTTGGAATATATAATATTTCGCATATATTTTGGTTGAGATTTGCATCCTGATATTAATATTGGCCCTCTTTGGTATTGACAAACTTTTTTAACATCATTTGTACCAGGTAGGTACTGTATTCCATTCACACTTATAAAAACTGAACATCATATTTCGATGCTTTAAAAGCGTTGAGTATCAACTTTCCATTTAACGCGTAATTTTACTATGTCACTTCACTTCAAATATTTATTCGAAAACAACATTTTCTAAAAAAACCTTTCGATCCAGAATTACACAGTCATGCAGCTTTCACGTCACAACCAATTCAAAAGCTTTTGCACACTCGTATAAAATGTTTCATTTTGAATATAAAAAGAGTATTTATCTAACAGATGTGAAACCCAGCCCATTGTCATAAAGATATAATATTACTTTAAGAGAAAATACTCCTCGTCTGGGAAAGTGCTGACTTTCCAGTCTGGACCATGTTTGTAAACGAAGAGCCCTCAAATGGGATGTATAATGGTATTGAAATATCTTTTTAGCGGCGACGGAACGAGTTAAAGTAGCAGTCGTTTTCATGTAATAGATAGAAATAAATAGTCTTTATTGCACACTATATTTTGTTAAGACGTTCATAGTATTAAAGACACATTAGTTGTGAAATTCTAGCCATGATGTAACTATAATTTTCTACTGAATTCCTTGTAACAGTTTAAATCGAAAGTGGAGACGTTTTGATAATTTATAAATATCACATGAAATTATATTATACCTAAATAAATTGGCGCAGTGACCCAAAAAATACATACATACATACATAACATCAAGTCCATAATCCCTGAAGGGGTAGGCAGAGTCAAAGGGGCAGCAGGTCCCTTTAACATCATTCAGCCAAAAATAAAACTGGTCTGGGTTAGATAGAAAATTGTGCAAAAATAGTGACAAGTGGCTAGTCTTCGTCTATACAATCATATACCTACCCAAAACCCCATTTACCATTAAACGCCATACACGACATGCTAAGCAAGAAACACAGTTGGCACATTCTTTCCAAGTCCCAGACCAACATGGGACAAATATGAGTATGTTTGAATGCCATAAGTAGATATTTAATGGCGTAAAAACCACAAGAATACTTTTTAAACTAAAATTAAGCTCTATATACTTTTAACATTATTGTTGACGTATATCATCATGTTTCAAATGTATCATAACACAGTACCAACTACAAAAGCAAAAAAAAACATTCATGGATTCCATTTTCAGCGTCAGTTAGATTAAAAACACTGGCTTTATTATGTGCTAGCGGCTTCGGCTTTTCCATTGGGTCTACCAAATTTTTTACTGGTAATTTAATTACTTTGAAATTTTCATTATTACAGATAAAACGAGGCGGGCGTTTTGTACGTTTCGTGTCGCAAAATTCATGGAATTTCCGCACCGTCATTGGCCGAATCCCTGACGAGTGCTTATCCGCTCTAAGTCCGGAACACATGCTCGGTGTAATGTCCGGCAGGTGAACGCGGGCCGGCCATCACAGGAGCGGTGCAGGCGCCCGGGGACGTTAAGCACTGTCCTTGCTGATTCGACTGTTTCTGACCTCATGCTTACTGAGGAACTAGTCTTATATGTGTAATTATGCTTGACTTTTTACTGTGATTATTATTCTAGTATACCTTTGTATCATATGATAAACGAATGCTAGCTATTAAATCATATTTTAATAATTCCATTATTATAGATAAAAATAGCGTAGGACGGTTCGTGTCGCAAAGTTCTCAGAATTTCCGCACTGTCATCGGCCGAATCCGAGACGAGTGCTTATCCGCGCTAAATCCGGAACACGTGCTCGGTGTAATGTCCGGCAGGTGCCTGCGGGACGGCCAACACAGGAGCGTTGCAAGCGCCCGGGGACGTTAAGCAGAGTCCTTGCTGATCCGGCTGTGTGTGATCTTGTGGTTACTTTGAGACAGACTGTGGTTAAGAGTGGTTGAATATCATTTAATATTAAGTTCGGATGTATATGTCTATTCGTCGTAACTATCTACCTATTGACAAAATTGTAAAAGGAATTTGCTTTATCACGGATGGTGAGATGTAAAATCAGAGTTTCAATACTTACAAGTTTGTCTGGATAGCTTTTCCTAAACCAGGATAAAATTGCTATTCAAACTAATAATATTGTATCTGTAAATATAAAATTGTCGGTTTCTTGCGTTAACACATATTTATTCAAATTTTGTTTACACATTCACAGAACAAACACAAGTATTAATCATACGAATGTTTGTCCTGGGTGGGAATCGAACCCACAACTCTTGGCGCATGGGGTAGGTTTACTACCGAATAAGCCATCGAACCAGTCAGTCAATATAAATGCAATATAAACAATATAAAGTTATTATGCATAAACTTTATGTACATAAATATGTCCGTACATATATTTTACATATAATCGTCGAATAACTTCCTACTTACATCGGTGGGTTAATTACTTAGGCCCACACAATAACCCAAACATATTGAATGTCCGCATTCGTACATCGGCCTATACACACATCATGTTGGCACTATTCAAACATGTACACAGTTTGAAACTTCCCTTCGGATTCAAACTTGGCAAGTTACGCTTATTAGACGTCAACAACATTTTGTCGGTCTTAAAGTACCTACTTCGTCGTGAGCTTTTGTCTGTCACGCTCGTGCGATTTCCGTAATAGTGTAACTGTAGAAACTTTCAGGTATTATGATGACTAAATATTACGTTTCATAGATACAATTACAGTTAAAAAATAAAAATCATATAGGCATCAAACTTGGCGTCCCACGATAACTTAAACCTGAGATGTAGTTAAACAGAAAGGTTATTGAAAACAAATTAAGTATTTTAAAATACTTAATGGCGGCAAGTATAATCAAGTATAGTTTTTCTATCTCTTAGAAAGAAGGGTACTTTTTCACAGCATGAAAAGTAAGCTAAGATATTTTTTTCTATGCAGAAAATAATATGAACTACCAATCAACTAAACTGCTATTGAATATATAATACGTGAAAGAGAAACAGAAAAACAAGGTAACTTTCCGCAGCTATAATATTGTTTAGCGTGTTCACGCACAACCCCATTTAATTTCATTCATAATGGCACAATAAATATTTATGAAAACAGCTCCATAGCAGGACTTTATCAGTTCCCAAACCTGGCGATACATCACAACAACAAAGTTGCGAGTATCTTATTGTTGTTTAAAACTTGAGCGCCGTCGCTGGCCCCATTCTAAAAATTCGATATACAACACGTGTTCTTTCTCAGTGTGTACTGTACTCACTGTTATTACTTTTATGTTATTATTTTCTTGTTGCGTTTCCGCTACTCAACAACTTTAGTATTTTCTATTGTGTAATACTATACGAGGTAACGAAACGTTTTAGGTCTCACGATGAAAATAGTACAATGATAGATAATATTACGTTTTCTTAGATTAGGTAATTAATTCTAAGAATAAAATGTTTGCTTGACCGAGTATAGCCGCATATTTTTATCGATATTGAAGGAATCGATAAGAATACTCCAGTTCTTTACAATGTATTTGCGAATACGGGTATATTTTTAACTGACCACGGAAAAACTGAGAGAAACGGTTACTACAGTACGGTTATACATAGACTCATGGACGTATGCAGATCGGTACACCCATGAGTCTTGGTCCATGAGGGGGCAATACAATAATTTGTGTTTAGCCCCGGCAATAGCATATTTTATGGTCCAGTGGTTCAGAGGTTGGCGCAATACTAATGGTTGATTCTTATAGTAAATAGACCAGCAGGTACCTTGACTTACAAATCCCCCCCCCCCCCCTGCGACTGCTATATTAACAAGTACCTAAGTGTACGTCTTACAAATGTAAAAAGAATCTATGTACCACCGTAGCTCCAAAACATCTTATACAATTTTGATAGATTGATGGATGAGCAGTCTATCCATTAGTTGTTTCGATATTTTCACTGCTTTCTAACTCCGTAGTCAAGATTTAGATTGTTAACTTATTGTGTCTATTTATTTTCGACTGGCTCGATGACGCATTCGGTAGAGACCCTGCTCCATGAGCCAAGAGTTGTGCGATTCCCACCCAGAACAAAAAAAACGTATGATGAATACTTGTATTTGTTCTGTTTCTGAGCGGTAATATCCAATATTTAAGTTTAAATTTGTAATACCACTGTTGATTTTGATATCCGTAACACAAGTGCTAAAGCTACTTACCTCGGAGCTAGCTCAGTGTATGTTATGTCGTCTGATATTTTTATTTCATCTACATTTTATTATTATTTCATCAAGCTAATGTTTCCTGCATTAAATATACTATTTAATGTAGCAGCCCCATAAATATGACGAGCATGAACATCGAAATCCGATCCGCTGTCTGTGAAAATAAATAATTGTTTATCCATTCCGCTGACCTACTTCTTACGCAACATAAATTAATTGCCACAAAATGCTGGTGTGATTCCGAGTCATTAACGAGTTCACTGTAACATGTCGTGACTACTACAATAGTTCATCGTGAATATCAGTCTTGGTGAAAGGAAATAATGTTATGATTTAGAGCGGAAGTATGTGTATGCGCTTTGCATATAAATAAGTAAATACCGCACCTTCTTGTTTATATAATAATCCAATCGATATAATAAATCTAATCGATATAAAAGTATTTAAGTACGTCTATCCGTTCGCCTTGTATCCATTGTACAAGCATAAGCTTAGTTTGGAACTAGGGAATTGGTGTGTCAGTCTGGAGAATTTAAAATTCGATAGGATTTATATAAAATATTGCTGTAAGCAATTTTTAGACATACATTTTTCTTCCGCCTTCAAAAAAAAGAGAGATCTCCTCCTTTTTTTTAAGTCGATTGATTTTCTTTTTTTATTACCGCGTAAAAGTTTTTAACCGTTTTGACAAATATTATGGGCTTTACTACTAAAAGCTTCAGTATTTGGTGTGGATGTATCTCTGACGATAAAGGGGCAATGTAAACACTCAATGATATAAGTAATTTAGCGTTACATCTTCGTCTTCCTAGCATTATGTTTCGAGCTTAGTCGGGTTCCGCTTGGACCATGATCAAACATTCACAGAGCCTAGTAATTACACTAAATAGACTACCTATCTGACCTTTTTAACTCTTACTAATATACTCTTAATTATACCACATAAATTGTATCATGGTATGAAACCGAACTTAGATATTAAAATCAAGAGATAAAGGTGTGTAAGGATGGTGCCATATGGCGTTCTCTTTGCCTACCCCGCTTGGGATGTTGAGTGAGATTTTAGTTAGTTAGAGAGCTAAAGAACAGTGGTTAACGACATAAAAAGAAGACCGGCAGAGTAGGGGTTCAATGACGAACACGTGCGAGTTGTGTTGATTTTAACCCTTTTAAAAATAATCAGCTTAGTAGTGAAGGAACATGTGCACATTAACATGATCCAATTGGTTTGCTCCCTTATCTAAGCATTATGTGGCACCAGTTTCAATAACCGTAGTCTAAACCTAGCCTTAATGAAGGATTAAGGCAAACGTTTTGAAGATAATAATGAACAAAGAGGTTTAACATGGATACATCCCACACGAATTGTTCCAAATTACATTTTCATTTCATTGAGTTTCCTTAAAAATTACATGTTTGGTCGCACAAGGGCAGGTCGGTAGTGGCCAAAAATGTATGTCGCAAATCCAAACATTTATAACTTCCACTGGCAGACGCCCACACCTCTTGTTGTTTGCATTCTATTACCTACGAAACATCTGGTTTGTAAAACTGTTTTGTGAAAGAATTCTCTTTTTCTCGAATTCGCTATTTTATTAAGCTTTTGCATTAAAATATAGATGCCGTACACCTACTTTATAGTCATATAAAAGGATTTTCTTGTGTGGTAACTTTAGTTTCAATATATACTGTAAATATAATGTTGGTCACTTTTGAAAAAAATGCGTTTTTTCGTATTTATATTCTTTGCTACATAACATATTATTATTAGCGTTCATATTATATTAGTAAGTCTTTCCTTTATAGGTATAGGCTCTTTAATAAACATTAATGTGTGCATACTCAGACATTATACCTAATACAAGTTGCGTAAAAATGGACTTAACTTTTATAAAAACAAACGGTGAAACGGTCTTTCAGATTTCAAAACGTAACTTAAAGCCTCGCCCCAAATGTTTCAGATCCCAGCCCATTAATGAACTTACCCTACTATAACAGTTGCAGGTCATTGACATTTCGTCTTTTATGTGATTAGAATTTGACTCTGAAACTTAGTTAGCCCTTTGATTGTAAGGTGGAACTTTTAATTTGGATCTAAGTCAAAGTAAAAAAGAAGTCGGCTCAAACAGAACTCTGTTTGAACATCAGTCAAGGGACATAATTGGATCGAGTTTAAGATCTTGAAAAGGGTGGAAGTAAATGTCACGAGTATATATGTATGCATCAGATTACAGTCCATACGCATAGTGTCGTTAAAAGATAAATATGTCAAAAGCTGAAACCTTGTACCTACATTATGATTTGGGAATAGTTATGCTGTTGATAGTTTTTCTTTCTTACTAGAATAAATCTAGTCAATTGCGTTTAACTCGTATTTATGATTACTTATTAAGCGTATTTAGATTTACAACCACCTACTTTGCACTATATTATTAACACAATCAGTTTATTTACAAAACGAAGATTTTTAATAGATATTTAAGCGAACATAGTATGAGTCTATGTACCTACAGTCCCGTAGGAAACTATAGACTGTAAATATCTAATAACCCCGCGTTAATTAATTCATATCCGCCTCTTAAACATTACTAAAGTTTCAGTTTTTTTTTTGTAACGCGAAGAAATGATTTACGCACCGTCACCCTACGCGGGGGGGCAGGGTGGTGTGTGGGACTCCCGGGGGACTTTGAGTAAGGGTCCCCTGCTCCGGCCAAGATGGTAGCGGCCGGGGTATACCCACTAAAACTCCGCGACACCCCTCATCGCTGATCGGAGGAGCTATGGGTAGTGGCATAGCCTTAACAGCCACGGCTCCTCCAGCGACCGGCCCGCCCTAAACGGCGGGCACCACTTGACGGGGGGGGGGGCAGCGGGAATAACCGGGGGTGCCGAGTTATTCCCGCCGGGCGGCGACAGAGACACGTGCAAGGCAGGTGGGATTTTAGCAAGCCCTACTGTACCACATTCCAATACACTTTAACTTTACACGCCAAAGGGAAAATTCCCCAACTCAAAAGTCCAGGTGCGACGGATTGTTGGTAGCGGGTGTCGATTCCATTTCACAGCTCAGAATCAGCCGCGTCCATTGCGACGCCTCGTCGACTTTTCACTTGCACTGATAGATCTGCCACGAAGAGTCTTCTATGCCCGTACTGTCTGCACCTCACATACATATCTAGTCTATAAATTTTTAGAGATATATTATATTTTACTGGCTAGATGGCGCATTTGGTAGTGACCCTGTTCTATGCGCCAAGAGTTGTGCATTCGATCCCCACCTAGGACAAACATTCGTTTGATGAATACTTGTGTTTGTTCTGTGTCTGGGTGTTTATATATATTTGTAATACCAATGTTGAATCTAATATTCGTAACAAAATGCTTAAGCTATTTAGCTTAGAGTAAAATCAATTTAAGTGATGTTGTCTTATATTATAAAAAAAAACGGTAAGAAATTTTAAAGGTAAGCAAAGCACGTAAAAGTCTAACAATTATTTATTCTTCAATTCTGCTCTCCTTATTTAAGGATTACAAAAATCATATTGCAATCGCTTTAATATAATAAACAAGACTCTCTCCGGGTATTTAGGTCAAAGCAGCCCGAACTAGGAACAAAGCATAACGTTACGAAAAGCAAGTATGCTCTTGCACAAATACACTCTAGATATAGCATAGCTTACAGCCAAACCTGGCATATGCGAAGACTGTACCCGCGGTGAATAGCCGTGGATTAAAAGACCCGGGTACGAGACGGGGGGTATCCTGTTCGTTAATAAAGATTACCGAGTTAATTCCGACCAACGAGGCGTAGGATCTTTTTGTTGTGGCCGACATATCGGCGGTACACACGTGTTAGGAGATTACGTTAGAACATGTTGAACAAGGATGGACAGCGGGCGAGAGCGATTCATAAATAAACAGGTTTCGCTTTGCTAAAAAAAAAGTAGCTGGAACGACACGAGCCAGTATTTATTTATAAACAGTTTGCGTCACTTGCATGGCCGCATTTTCCAATAAGTAGAGGAATAAGCTGACTAAGTGCCACGTATTGATAGGGGACCCCAGATATAATAGTATGAGGAACAATCATTGCCTATCATTCAAAATCGTTGCCTTTATAATTTGGAGATAGTACTTTCGCATTTTCTTCAAGATGATAATTTCAGAATTCCTTAAATTTTAATAACTGACTGAGCGATTTAATCTTTGTCCTCAAAGACATGTAATAACTATTACGAATTTACTGTGTGAAGTTCCATAACTGTAATTAAATATATGCAAGATACATCGTTAAACCTCTTTGAAGTTTCTTCTTAGAGTAAGACAAATTAAAAATCAATCTATAATATGTTTTGTTAAAAGGTTATCCAAGACAGCCAATATTCCAATAGCGTACACCGCTTTTATCATATTAATCATATTTGAGCTTGCTTGACAACACAATATATATGGCTTACAATAAAAAAAAATCTAAAAGAAAATATCATCTTCCCTATCTAAGACGCCCACGCGACATAAAGTGGTATAAAAGATTTTCGTCGTAACGTTTGTTTATTATAGTAATCTAATAACATTTAATTGCAACTTAAGTACGAATGTGCGCGAGTATACAGCGTGTTCTAATGCCTCATAAAAAGTGAGACCATAAAAATAATACTACTGAACGACAGCACATTCTTTGTGAAAGTGATTGGACTATAAGAAAAAGAACAAATACCTAATTTATTACCTAACTACGTTTCTCAAATGAGGTGAGGACCCCTGCGGTTCCAGGAATACCAACGTTCCAAGAACAACCACAAGTCCACTGTTAAATAAATACAACAATCAACATAAGGCGTGGAATTCGGTCTGCTACAGAGGCTCTATCGCGAATTCTGAAGGATCTATTTTTTTTCTGTAATAAAACGTAGCTTTTGGCCTTTCTCAGGATTCACACTTCCGTCCTCTCATTGTTCTGATTTTGGTATTTGGTTTCAAATTTAAGGTTCCGTGCCAGAATGGTAAAAATGGATTTTTCTATTTATCTACTGGTTTGGTACTTGTTACAATTGTAAACCTTGCTTGCCCATTCATAACATTATTAAAAATCTTTACAATATTTTAAATGAATAACAAAATATAAACTGCTTGCCCATTCATAAAATTATTCAAAATCTTTACAATATTTTAAATGAATAACAAAATATAAACGTGGGATTACTTATGAAATTGGTATCACATTAAAAGATTTTGCTTGCACTTGCTAATAGCCACTTTTCACTGTTTTATCATAATTTCTCAACTCAATTTAAATTAGAGCTAAACGTGTCAATTTAAAAAGGAAAGGAAAGCTCTTTGAAGAGCTTGATTTCCTTGAGCAGTCCCTTTTGACCACTTGGTAACAGGGAGTTGAATTATTTTCAATATTTTTATTATACCACCACGCTCGTAATCTTCGATAGGGTAGGCAGAGCAAGGGACAACTAGCCCCTTTAACCACTTTCAACCAAATCAGACTAGGCTGCTAGGCTTGTGAAAAAGTAGTGACAAGTGGCTAGCTCGTCGCTTACACAATGAGATACCCAACCACCACCACATACACATATATACATATACACAAACCGATATGTACCATTAGTTGCGTTTTACGACTGATAGGCAAGGAGCACAGTTGGCACATTCTTTTAAGTCCCAGACCAACATGAGACCAAATGTTTTTAATAACTCGCACAAATCACCAATGTTATTTTAGTTTGCAACTGCTTTTGTTTATAAAAATACTCATTTGAATCATAAACCTCGCGCTGATTGATAGCCTGGGGCCAACTACTCCAAAAGGTTGGGGAGCACAGATCGAAAGCGTTACTATGCGCTCATTCTGGCAAACATTGTTTTGGAGTCGGTCCAACGATACTTTGTCTAGTGTATTGAGTACAATTCGATACTTTGAAGATGATTATCGAGGGAACAATAACTGTATGCGACAAATAAGGAGTATAAAAAATGTTTTACGCTAGCGCCATTTAACTCTTCGATATCAGGTTTTATAGGTAAATTTAGCAGCGGAAATTCCCTAGTCATGCATTTTTATATTGTTATGTTAGTATAAACAGTGCAAAGGTGAAAATCCGAGATAGAAATTAATGATTCACGAACATTGGCCACAGGTTAAAAGTGTGCTTATAAAAAATTACGTTGCAGCTAAATTTAAAATATGCTGCAGCCTTTCTTTTATCCAGAGTAGGTATTTCGTTAAAGTAACGTTTATTATGTTATTCTCACATGGTTATAATGTAATTAAGTTTTTATGACATTTTTAATAGATTAACCTAATTATAGTTTCAAATAAAGGTATTCCATTTTATGGAGAGTATTTAAAAATAGCTGCAACTTTTTTTTTATTTAAAGCACAAGTTTCTTTCACGTTGGATTCGTATTTCACGTATGTGCCTATTTTATGATATTTCACACCACATAACAGATCATGGCTACATAAAAACCTAAAGAATAATGAGTGTCAAATATACAATAGAAAATCTAACTAACTAACTAAACTTCACGCCACTTCCCTAGCGGGGTAGGAAGAGAGAACCGAACGCCATATGGCACGATCCTTACACACCTCACTCGCCTCTTTAACAATAATATATATTTTGTTTGTATACACACCTACCTACCTAAACATTCAGGTTTAAAAAGCTAGTTTACCGCTTAAATACTCGTATCTACATATATTCGATAGGTAATTTAGGATATCGAACCCAATTATTTGTCAATATACAACTTTCATAAAAGTAGTTTTAACTATAAAGTGTTTCAAAAGCAAGCAGAGCAAGCAGCGCGCAATGCATCCGATATGGAATTTTTATCGAAACTCGTTTTCAAAGCGTAACACGTTTAGAATACAGGAAATTGTCAACCTCGGAAGTCAGTGTTCGTAAGTGGCACACATAAAACCTTCGTCACGAACCGTAAAGAGGGCAATTTCTTGTCTACGAGAGAGCATAGACTGTATATGGAACTATGCAGACGTGTTTTGAATGACTTGCCGCGGGTTGCTTTCAGTTTAAAATGATCAAATCCTGTGAAACGTGCTGTAGTAGAAACCTGCTTAGGATTTCTATTTTGAAAATTTGTATTTGCTTCACAATCAAAATTAAAAATAGTTAATGTATTTTTTTTTTCTATAAACAAAATGTGCCTACAAAATAAATCTAAAACGACTTAACCGAATGTTTTTTTAAGGTATTCAATATACATATCTATGTGCTATCAGGCCTATCTAGACACGCGGCAGCGTGTCAAGCCAAGTTCAAGTAACAACACTAGCGAGCAGCACCGTGTGTAATATTACACGAATCATTTGGAGTCACTTTAGACCCCCTCATAACTCAAAAACTATTTCATATAAACGTGTCAAATTTGGCTCATATATTGAGACTTGCGAGATACATATGTGCTCGAATCTAAGTTATTTATATATTAACGTCCAAAAATCGTAATTTTTATCACTGACTGACCTATAGATCAAAACTCTAACCTAGTTCCAGATGACCTAGAAAGTTCAAATTTGGCATGCAGACAGGTAATTAGGTTAGGAATTAATTAGAACTAGCCAAGTCAGACCTTAGGCTACAATATATTTTCCTAAGTTATAAGATAAAAATGATATTTTATGTTGTTATAAATAAATTTCAAGACTGACCATTGAACTTGGCACCCATGTAGATCTAATAAATAAATAAATATCCGACTACATCACATACATTAATCTGACGCCGAGCTAAGTAGCTTAAGCACCTGTGTTACAGATATTAGAAACAGCAGTGGTATTACAAATATATACTTAAATATTGGATATTAACACCCAGACACAGAACATACACAAGTATTCATCACACGAATGTTTGTCCTGGGTGGGGATTGAACCCACAACTCTAGGTGCATGGGGCAGGGTACCGAATGCGCCATCGAGCCAGTCAAAGATCTCACTTCTTTTGTCGTTGAAGTCATCAACCAAGACATATATCATAATATTGAACTTGGCTCTCATTTCACATTTATGTTTCTGATGGGATTTACTTAACAAGAAAAGCATAAGTTAATATTCAACTTTAATTCATTATTCGTAAACACCCTCAACCGAAACCATAGCAACCAGGAACAATGTTTTAACAACGGCACAGTGTGGAATAATAACTCCAAACAACTTTTTCATCTTTAATAATAATAGCACAACTATCTCCTTATAAAAAAGAACAGGAAAACCGGCTATATTCAACAAGTCCATTGTTTGGCCCCAAATAAAATCTGTCGGATATTTCATTTTAAGAAACCGAAATACCACTCCGTTGTTCGCGCTTATTTCTAAAATAGAAACGTCGTAAATATTCTCAGCACAAAAACGAAGGCAATATATCTGTCCGTACCTATTAACGTTTTTTGAAACCCAAGCAAATGGATTCCATACTCGAGTCTGTTATAAGAATAAGCGTTATGGAACTGAATGCATTTCTCCTTGAAATATACGTGAGTGGAATGTCCCTAGTGTAAGCTGACTGGATCTCATTGGTCAACGTTCGTATGACGAAGCTTTTACCGTAAAATATTTTCTATAAAAATGTCCGCCATACCATTTTAAATTATTAGAGCATTGTCGAGAATACTTATATGGAATCGCTCGGTTAGAAATTGAATCAGAAAGAACGAGCCAAATGGATTGTGTTGAATTAGATTTGGTATTAAAAAAGCAATGTCGAGGAATTGAACGGTGGATTTATTATTGGCTCAATTCCCTGTACAATAATTGGATAATTGATCTCGTCGGAGCTTTTATTCCAGTTATTCTTCGAAATGAAAACATTATTTTACGTTAACTAAAAGTTAATAGACATTTTATATTAATATTCAATTGGCAAAGAATGCTATTTACCTTGATATTCAATTACGTAAAGATGTTTAAACGCATCAAGGTAATTAAAATCTTGGTACTAATTAATAGTTTAATATTAATAAAACATAGGCCCAGTGACGTTTTAGTACTATTAATACACACCTAACATACGAGGCATGCTGCTTCAAACTCGGACACGTACCTTTGTTTTTCTGGAATAGCAGCACCCTTCGGTTACCCGCGTAGTTCCCGTTCCCGGTAAAAGTACGGGGATAAAACATAGCCTATGTTACTCGCTGGTAAAGTAGCTTTCCATTAGTGAAAGATTTTTTTAAATCGGTCCTGTAGTTTCGCAGCCTATTCAATACAAACAAACAAACAAATAATCAAAACTTTCCTCTTTATAATATTAGTAGGTATAGATTATTCATCTAAGTACGAATTTATACCACTTGAAGATCGGTGGAGGGGCTAAAATCATTAGGAAGTCTGCACATCCAAATTACTACTTATAAATGTGAAACTTTCCAATTTGTCTAGTTCCAATATCTAAAGGTTATGAACGTTAGATAGCTTGTGGCTTTAATAACCCTAACCAAGCTCCCTTAATCCTGAATCATGGCCTTAGCAGACACTGAACGAACTCGTGACGTAACGCTATAAAAATTATGTACCTATGTACATATTCATATTTTTATCAATGATACATACATACATACATAACATCACGCCCATGATCCCCGAAGGGGTAGGCAGAGTCGAAGGGGCAGCAAGCCCCTTCAACCACATTCAGCCAAAAACAAAGCCGGGCTGGGTCAGATGGAAAATTGTGAAAAAGCAGTGACAAGCGGCTAACCTGTCGCCTACACAATCACACACCCAAAACCCGATATACCATTAGTCGCCTTTTACGACATGCTAGGCAAGAACCACAGTTGGCATATTCTTTTTAAGTCCCAGACCAACATGGGACAATGGGCTGGGTTGGATGGAAAGCTGTGAAAAAGGAGTGACAAGTGGCTAGTTCGTCGCCTACTCAGTCACATACCCAAAAGCCCGTAAACCATTAGTCGCCTCTTACGACATGCTAGGCAAGAACCACAGTTGGCACATTCTTTTTTTTTGTCCTAGATCAACATGGGCCAAGTCCCAGACCAACATGGGACAAATTAACCAATTTATCAATGATAAGTTGGTTAATTAAATTTGGACTTACACCTACACAATAGGCCTTTAGCAAAACTTTGTTTATAACATACAATATACTTATATCATTTATATTGCTGTACAGATTAATCTGTGACCGCTAGACAACGGAATAAAATTCTATTCATTTGTTTTTTTTGCTTAACAACGTGACATTAAGAGGCCTTAATGAGTCAATCAAGAGATTCCTTTAATCTTTTAATCTGACAGCGTGTTGGCTTTGCTCTGAACATACCCCTTGTTCTCCTTGTTTGTGAGGGCAACGTGAGTAGGTATCCCAAGCACTTCTGTTTATTTCTGAAAACTTCTCAAGGCCATTCACGGCGCAGATAGACCTTCATAACCTTACTTTCAGTTTCAAAAGTTCTATTTATTCTATTTTGTATTGACATAGGTTAATTTTTCTTGAGATAATTGAATCTTTGGAGTCAACAGCAGCATTTTTTTTTAATTCTCACAACAATCTCTCATAATGTCTACAAAAAACAGCTTAATCTTATTTTAATTTGATAGAAAATTCATATTGTCTTCAAACATATTTTTTGTAGAGATTTAATATATTTTTTACTGTATTAATTATGTCTTACTATTGGGATGAATGAAATTAATTTTGGATGGATAATTAAAACTCAAAGAAATGAGGCCATTCTACATAATTATTCTACACAAAATTGTTAAAAATCCTTTTGTTATGAAAGTTGGTTCTATATAATTAAAATGTTAGATAATTTGATTTTGAAATACTATTGAATTGTATACTAGGTAGGTTAGGTATATTATACAATGAATACTAGGTATACTAAACAATTAATACTGCAAGACTTAACATAATCAGCACTAAATTCAGATATCTTAAAAAGGAAACAAAAATTATTTTGGGCATCCACATTATTGCTGATCCTGACAGCCCAAACTGTCACCCAAAACCATAAAGCAAGCAGATGACAGATCATCTGAATTTATATACCCAATTTCAGCGGCGCACCTACACGCTGTTGGCGAGGAAAATTAGTACTGTGTATGCAGGCCGCGGGTTTTTTAGGCTGTTTAGTGTCGAGCCATGTTTTATTTGTATAATAAATCGCATGCGGTACGGAATCGGTGCTCGGAGCAAACCAAACCCAGGCGAACCGATCGCGACGTGCCGCACGCGACGTCACGTATCCCACATTACTGCGTTGAATGACTACCGAGTTACGACTCTTTTCAGCCGACGTTAAAAATGGTGGCCCCTTCAGCTATTCTTTCGCCATTATTCACAGGGCACAATCCGTTGAGTGTTAAGTACCCTTTTAATGCCACCGTTAAGGGCATAAGTACTTGTGTCATTGTGCCGAGCTTATCGCGACCTCAATTGAAAACGGAAAACCCATGCACTCCCCGAACCGCACCTCCCGTCAATCTAATAATGGCGTCAAGGTACCATCAATCACTCGGAATTTTTTCGGCAATTTGTTTCACAAATACATCGTTAAACAATGTCGTTAGAACAACAAGTCGCCAGCGTCTTGAGTATCTGTTCAAATTAAAAATGTATTTCGATTTCACTAACGACGCTCTCAAAGATAGACGCATAACAATAATTATTATTTCCTCCGAGCATAATAATAGCGGGCCTGTAAAATATTCGCGAAATTATTCGGTTTTCGGCGACGAGTCATTAGCAAACATTTGTCATTTGCAAACTCTGGCTGACGTTTATCTCTCTACAATTGATGAACGGATGTTAGGCCACGTAATCAATTGTCCCCAGAGAATGATTGTTGCAAATTCTATTCTAAATTATATTCGCTGATATTAATCTATTTGATACGAAAATGTTTAACTCGATGACATTTGATACAATGTTTTGATTGGAAAATGCTTTTGAAATGTGTATTTTGGATCATAATGATGTATGATTGTACAATTTACTGAGTGCCAATAACGCACCATATTAACACTGTTACATTTTGGTTACATATACCCTATAAACTTTATAAATTACCATGGTATAAATAGAATTTAAGAATCCCAAATACAATAAACCTATTTCTGACGATGAAGTATAACTATTGGACTATTCTCATACTTGTCCTTATGAAGCAGAAAAAATGCAATGAGACACGACATCATTCTGAATCGTATAGGATAACTAAACTATTTATAAGTAATGACAAACTCCAAATCCTTTTATAACAGACTAGCAGCGCCCCGCGGTTTCACCCGCGTAGTACACGATAAAATATAGCCTATGTTACTCGCTGATAGATTTTCATTGGTGAAAGAATTATTAAAATCGGTCCAGTAGTTTTGGAGCCTATTTAATGCAAACAAACAGACAAACAATCAAAGTTTTCCTCTTTATAATATTAGTTTAGAAGTATAGATATCATAATGGCGTTGTTCCATATTTTTGCCCGTCAGCGATGTAGTTACTTAAGGGGATAGTGCTAGTAATTGTTAATTTTTTTTCAAAGTAAGTAAATCTTAAGATTACCAAAAACTTAAAAAAGCAACCTGAGCTTAACCAAAGGGATTTATATTTAAACTATTTAGTTTTGACCCAATGACAGCGGCTTTCCTGTCCGCTTTATCTTGTCTGAATCACAAGAGAATTTGTTCTGGTTTTCTACTGACTTGTTTTAAAAGTATCGGCCTGTTGGGAAATTAGCTATTCCTAACAGGAAAAAATAAATGTTATTTTCTCGTCTTTAAAACTTTTGTCTACGCAACTGCGTAGAATTATTATATTACTATCAGCGCCCTGCGGTTTCACCCGCATAGTTCCCGTTCCTGTAGGAATATGGGGTTAAAATATAGCCTATGTTACTTCCGGATAATGTAGCTTTCAAATGGTGAAATCATTTTTGAAATCAGCACAGTAGTTTTTGAGTTTATCCATTACAAACATACACACACACAAAAATAAAAATTTTCCTCTTTATAATATTAGTATAGATTGAGTTATTTAGCTCGACTACCCCAACAGGGTCACACATCTTAAGAGATCCGCCTTAAATTTTTTCAGCTATTATCCATTCCACACTGATAAATTTTTATTTCAAAACACATAATGCGCAAGATTTTATCGGAATATTTTTATGGATATTTAACAAAAATTGGGCATAATTATCATGTGTTTTAATTTTCTCAGTGCAGATAAATCGATCGGCCTTAATTAGTATCCGCTAACGAACGGTCACTGAACATTGATTATGCAATATTATTAGCAAATCTGCGAATCAGTACATTACATTAGATTTGTGTACTTGTGGTATCTGTTTAAATTTCATGTAACAAAACTATTTTTTGGAGGAATATAGATATCTAGGTATTCAATTCCTGTACAAGTATGTGTGTGCAATAATACTAACGATAAAAAGTATATTGCAAACTATTTATGAAGTCGAAACTCATTTTGAGGTATTTCATGTTTATCCCTAGTTAAAAAAAGCTTAAAATCAGCGTTGCCAGATTGAACAGCATTGATTCATTAAAAAAATATATTAATATAAAAGAACGTAATATTTCATTCCAACTTGTTTGTAATAACTATCCCAATTTTCGTTTATTGTCGTTATTGGAAAAATATCCTAGTCCATAAAATCAAACAAAATGGAATCATGATTCAACGTAAACAATATTCAGTGTTTATAAATAGATTTGGCTCATATAACTACACCCAATATATCTACTTGGAACATAGTTTCAAAGGGCCTATTGTACCACCAGTACAGTCTTATCTCAACATCTTAATAATAAATACCAATTCTCGACGGCAAGTAGTACGAATAGGTCTATATTGTTATCAGATCGCAAATATTGATTGCAAATTCACTATTAGTTACCATCGTATCTTCACACTTTTGAGTACAAATTCTCGTAGTTTGTTTACGGAGATTTCAATGTTCTGTAGTTTTCTAAAACATTGTAGTCTTCAAGGCGATGGGTTCCTAAGAAATAGTAGGAAAGTTTAGGGAGAAATTTTATTCTAAAAGCGTTTAATTGTATACTGGAGAACAAAAGGCACTGCAACATTTCAACAAACTTTAAAGAAATACAAAATGTTACTATAACATAGTAGTTTTAATATATCGGTTGGCCCCAAGTGCATTTTTATCTAAATATCAGAGTACAATAAAGTCACCGTAAAGTTGAAACTAACAGAAAAAACATTCAAGCCCCTTTCAAAGAGATACAAAATTTTACTAAAAGGCTTCCATCGGCGGAGCATCCAATACCGACATAGTAGTTCTAAATACATCGGTTCCGGCAGGAAATGGCTCCCGGGTGCGTTAACGTCGCGCATCAGAGCCCGCTCATGCGTGTAGATAGTAAATCTGGTGACCAGCGACTCTCGGGATTGCGTTAACGCGTCCCTTCGCCTACCCATTCACTTCAGACTGATGCGTGCGCACAAATAAAAATAATTGCTCAATATGACACCGTCATTTTCGGCGGGTTTTCCAAATGGTTATGATGGCATAAAGACTGGCAAGGCAGATATAATTAACTCTGGTTTTGCAAATTTCTCGTTTAAGGCTACAGTGTCCGATTAAATAAATCCCGTACCGGTCTAGAACTCAAAATTAATAAACTATGTAGTATGTATGTAGTTTAGTGGCCTATTTTATAGTAACGACTAATAGTGTACTTATTGGTATAGTGTTTATGATAAGGTATAATTATGTTGGCGACGAGTTTGTAATAGTAGCTCAATGATAAGGATGATACGTGATACTGATCATTATTATGTCTACGAATGGTACATGTACCTACTATATAGATGATGAAATTTTAATATTACCTACTGAGTTTTTCTGTACTTCTAGTAAATCGAAAATGTGATTTTCATCTTCTTAGTTTCTCACAACCGAAGAATAAAATGTTTCTCATAATTAAATAGTTAAGTAATTCAAGAACACCGAATATTTGGGTAACAGCTTAATGAAACCACTTTACAGCGGCAACGAATGTGGAGCCGGAATGAAATTGTTATTAAAGTCATGCGAGCTGCAATATTGCACCGTTGCAGCCACTGCACCAGACCGTATTGTTCACCAAGAGCTGAACTAAGCTTCCACGAAATATGTTTATTTTTAATTCGAAAGAAACAGTCAGGCATGACTTCAAATCTGAAAATCTAGCACAACTCCTTTTTGCCAAGACCACAACGTACAACTAGTATATATTTGTACAAAAAAAAGAGGTGCTTATTATAACACTAGCTGTGCCCCTGGTTACACCCACATTTATGGTATAGTAGCCTTCCTCGATAAGTGAGCTATCTAACACTGAAATAATTTTTCAAATCGCACCAGTAGTTCCTGACATTAGCGCGTTCAAACGAACAAGCTAACAAACAAACTCTTCAGCTTTATAATATTAGTCTAGTTTATTAATAATTTAGCATTTTCCATAGGCTCCGGTCCCGTAAAGAATGGTTTGTAAAGACTGTATTGTGCACCCCCACAAAATCAATCAGCTTTCCTGGGATAAAATAGCAGTCAGTGTATTTCCTACAAACTTTATGCATAACAGATTTAATCACATCCGGTATAGGCGTAAAACCGTTAAAGACAGGCAAATAAACAACAAATTGACTGAGTTTCTTTCTCATTTATAATACCTAAGTATTAGTAAGTAAAGCAATAATACTTCAAGTTGCATTACAACAAAATTAACAATAATATAATTAATTGTGAATGTTGGCTCGTAACCAGAACCTATAATGAAACATTTAGAAACAATTTGCTTACAAATAACCTTTGTAAACTCAAGACAAACTGTCAATCCTAAAAATAATATTGTATCCATAGGTATTTCGCTCGATAAAATGCGAAACTACGACAAATGTTTTTCTTCGCAAGATAAGTGACAATCAAACGCACATTCACAAAAGCACTTGTTATAAATCAAATTAATGCTACAATAAATCTAAATCTGCTTTTTTCCATATTGAATACTCTTCACAATGAAGAATCGACGTTTCGTAATCTAGGTCGTCTAAATCACGATAAACATAAATAGGTCAGAATAATTTATAAGTCAACATCTTATTGTATCAATAAATATGATTCTTGGGAGGGAAAATATTGGCAATGGGTATTTTAGGCTATCTTAGAATTTTATTGTTGTATTATAGTAGGATATTAGAAATGTTGTAAATACTGTGCTACATCTAAAATTTAATTTAAAAGTCGATTTATTTGATTATATTCATGTATATTGTAATAATACTCGCCTGAATATTCGACGAACATTAACTGTAGGACTTGGTATAAATATAATCATTTTAATTTTTATATTCAATCTGGCATTGAAAAGATTAGGTGACTGCCAAGTTTCTTACCGGTTTCTTCTCGGTAGATGCGACATTCCGAAGGTGGTAGATTCAAATTGTTATATTTTGTACCTTTAACTTGACGATTTACGTGCTTTTTTTAGGCCTACGTAAAAAAAGATATTATTATTTTTAGTTTGAATTTGAGTATGGTACTAACCAACACATTTTGTTTTTGGCTATGGTACGTGTAGTACGTATGTATGTGTATTTATGTTGTACTTGGTCTTATTTAATCACCTGGTCTCGTTTTTACGTTACTAGACGGGTTTCGATTGGCCCACAATCTTATTTTGCCTTAAAAGAAAAAAAATACAGGATATACAGGGTCATTAATTACATACATACATAATGTCACGCCTTTTTCCCATGAGGGTAGGCAGATATCACGTACTTCCATTAAATCATTATTCATTATCTACTTCTGCGAGGTTGTTAATGTTTTACGAATGACTGTATACTCTATGTTTGATATTTCTTCATAAACAATAAGAGCAAAGTAGTTATTTCAATTGATAATTTTAATTCTAAATAAATAAATACTATACTTCACTTGTAAAAGTTTCGACAGCACGAAAAATGTTTTGGAACCATTTAGGCACTAACGTATTTATTAGATAGCTTCAACACAACTAGGTAATTAGTAACCAACTCGCATTTAGTAAGCACGGATAACTCAAATGTGCCCCTAGTGCACAATTTGCATTTAGTATGTATCAAAAAGATAATAAACTCAGCTACGTCCTAAATTAGTGGAGCCAATTAATATTCGCATGTAACTAGTTCATTTTATCATTTGATTTCAGTTCGAAATTCTTAATCGTGCCCACCGAATACAAATTAATCAATTCGTTATTACGAACCAACTACGACATGTAAAGATTTTTCTAAACATCATCACTATCTTATTGCTCCAGTCTCAGGTCACTTGGGGTCAGCGCAGTGCATTTTTCACTTCCATTCTTCCAAGTCAGAGAGATATATTTCCATTTTATTCATACCAAATTTCATTGTAACAAATATTTTCCAACAATAAACGGCATCATTATATGAATATTAGTAACATTTGTAGTAGATTGGCTTTATTGCTTAAATTAATCGAAATTTCGAAATACAATTCAATCAAATTACAGGTAGGCATTTCTAATTTCAAGGGACAACAAAACGTTTACAATAGGCAGAAGTAAACAACATAAGCAAACACGAAAGCACAGACAGGGCCAGATAATCCAGAGATCCAGTATAAATATTTGCGGCGGAATTGAGAAGCAAATACGATCGCTCCGAACTCGAGTATCGGCTCTCGCCAACCTTTTTAATATTTACACCATACGTTTTAAATCAGTTTACATGTCTGTGTTGAGTTATTGGCAAAACGTTTTAGCTTTATTATTGTTGCAGATAATCGTTTTAATTGATATTAATTAGCGAAAGTAGTTTACCTTTGTAAGTACCAGCAAAAAAGTCGAATTGTTTTTAATATACATATATACATACCGCTATAAGATGAGAAGCCGATCCTCTCGTAAATATAGGAATAGTGGTGTTAGTTAGGCTCTTAAAATCCCCCAACTACGTTTAAAAATAAATCAAACCTAATTTGAACACCACTTTGCCCCAGATGCGTTTAGTTTATTACTTACGTTAGACAATAAAATGTAATGCAAGACATGCTTTGCACACCCTCACACCACTGATACACCTTGTCACATATCAATAGCTCAATTTAATGTGACTCGAAATAATGTTCATTTCACATTATAATCTTCATAATATCAATGTCAATTTCTCTCGGAAACGAATCAATCATTACACTGACAAGATCCAACGCTACAGTTATGCCTCCTGCTACATATTTTACCCCCCTATGAAAGCAGAAACCCCTTCATTACTTAATATCGTATATTTTGCCTTACTTGAAACCGTTGAAGCTAAGTGTAACGTAGTCATGGATATTATACTATGTTTGAACTAATTCTCCGTAAATTAAAACCTACTTATATTATATACTAGTCCAATAAGAGGGCAATCCCCAAGACATAAATGACTTATATTAGCAACTAGCTGTGCCAGCGGTGTCACCCACGTGTATGGTTAATATTATAAAGACTATTTCCGTCATACACATGATCTCTATGTTACTTTAACTATTAAGGCTGCACACGCGACGGAAGCTTAAAAAATGGAGTAACTTCTCCCGTTTTCCCAACATTTCCCTTCACTACTCTGCTCCTATTGATTGTAGCGTGATGAAAAGTATACTATAACCTGCCCAGGAGTATGAAGAATAATTGTACCAAGTTTCGTTAAAATCCGTTGAGTAGTTTTTGTTTCTATAAGGAACATACAGACAGACAGACAAACAGACAGACAGACAGACAGACAGACAAAAATTTTACTGATTGCATTTTTGGCATCAGTATCAATCACTAATCACCCCCTGATAGTTATTTTGAAAATATATTTCATGTACAGAATTGACCTCTCTACAGATTTATTATAAGTATAGATAAAACAATTATATTTCAAATAGATATTTCTGTATAAAAACAAAATCCAAAATCACATTTAATATAAAAACATAAGCCTATTAACATCAGCATAAAAGTATATTAACAAGATACAACCATTGGATACAACAGGCAAATTTGGTAGAAAAAGCAATTTATTAGCGACATGTTTACCGTGTGGCAAGCTGGACAGGACAAGCCAATTATTATACGGGCCCAAAAGCTGGCTTTAATATTTCATAGGCTACGGTGAAACAGTACAGGGCACTCTTTCGGTCCTCTCTGGACCAATCTCCCTGAGGTGTTGCTAAATAAATGAGTTTTCAATTTGCCAGCCGCTGTTGTGGTTAATTTTTGCGGGTGTCTATAATTTATTTATCATTAATCCATATTTTTAGTTCAGCGTTGCCTTTACAAGTAAGACATACAAAATAGGTGTTTTTACTGTACGATAAAGATTGTTAAATAGATTAAGGGTTATTTTCGATATTCAGGTAAAAATCAGAGAAACCACCTATACTTACTATATTATAAAGGTGAAGAGTTACTTTGTTTGTTTGCTTGAACGCGCTAATCAGAGGAACTACTGGTCTGATTAAACCATTTCTTTCAGTATTAGCCCATTTAGCAAGGCTATATACCTAACATTAATCATAAACGCGGATGAAACCGCAGGCACAGCTAGTAGAATATAAAACTTAGTCTTCTACCTAAAAGTAAATCTAAGTAGAACTTAGCATGGCATTATATAATCACACTTATCGTGAAAAAACAACTCTGTTTATTTAGTTTCTCATCAAGGAACGGGTCATAGCCTTATAAAGTAAATGAAGATGAAAAATAAGGTTGAATTTTTACTACGCGACATTTAATAGCACTAAAACACAGCATTACATTTTGGACCATCAAGGTAGATATCCGAGATATAGGGGTAAAATAATTCCTTATGAAACTATTATTCAGCTCACCAGGTTCCAGGATTAGGGTAAATTTTTATAAGCCTGCTGTCTAGTTTACAATACCGATCTTGTAAGATAGGTACGCTATAACATACGTTGAGTCCAGGATACCCTTGCCAAATTCCTTATCAGGCGGTTTACTAGAGGTATTCGACTGTATAAACGATAAAGCCGAAATGTACGAGAATCGTCGCCTCAGCAAACTGTGAGGCTCCTTTCCAGATTTTTTTATCTGTTTTCAATAGGCTTCGTAATATAAAAGAGGAATTTATTATTGTAATAGAAAATGTTTAAAATAAATTCATTGTAAAATTATTTTTTAATTACTATAAAATCAATAAATACGACTTAACATGAACACAACAAAAGCCTTAAAGTTAAAAAAAATCAAAGAAATATGTACTTTAGTGGTGATTCAGAACATCTTTACAAAAACTTGTCTCGAGAATGACTTTGCTTGGATAAGAAAATATTCGAGGTAATGAAGTTTGAAGCTTTGGCTTGAAAATAAAAGCGGAGTCAGACGCAAACGTTATGATGGATGACTTCACAACTAAAGAACTACAGGGAAGTTTCGGTTGAGGGTAGTTGAAAGAAAAGGCCACAGTCAATTCAATAATATATTTTAATGCTTTTGAGGCTAGTATTACTGCTTGTAACATATTTAATTATGGAAATTTACCAATGCACCTTCACTGCATATGTCAAGTATTGAGTAAATTTTAAAGTACTTACATTTATATTTCAAATTTTAAAGTATGAATTATCTTTATGCAAATTACTACACCCATAAATAAATCGATAAAATAGGTAATAATATTAATTAAGTTTACTATGTTGATATATACCTAGTCTGTTAAAAATACCTCACATTCAAGTTTGGTCCTATTTATTGAAATAGTATTTATTTTAGACCAACCCTTAAAATACAACATGATACTCATTTAATAGCAACGTCATATACCTCACAAGCGTAAACCTAGAATATTGTTGGCACGCTATTATTAGCCTCCTTATTGTTAAAATGTTGGTAAACATAGCCTTTGCCAGTCATTGTATTCAACCCGTCGCAGTTTCAAAATCTCCATTGTGATAAATCACCCAGCGACGTCAACTTAGGTACCCACCAATAAAATCTGAGTGCGAAAGTCTGTTTATATCCCAACGAAGAAGACATATCAATCAGTATTAAAGAAAGTCACGTCGAAAATAAATAAGAAAGCCGAGGAAGTCAGAATTCACAGTTCGTAAAGCCCGGCGTTTCGTCGCAATGGCTTTTATAAATTTTCTATGCCACCGTTATTGGCCGATAAAGCAAGGATGCGGTCATTGGACCGATGTAATGTACTTATTATACAGTCGTCCTTGTCTTTCGCAAGTACTAATATTGTGTTTACAACCCGTGTCGAGCGTTTATGCCCAGCAATAATTGTTTTTATTGGGCAAATTTAACTGCGGATCCGCGTAATTGTATGGGATTCGTGGGATGCCGACGAATTTATGTTGTCAGACAATGAACGGAGTTAATGTTATTAAAATGAGCTTCGATCTGTTAATACATTTGGCAGAGATATCGGGAAATGTGATACTAAAAGAATATCTACAGATTTATAACCAATGTCTATGACTGTATTTTTTATGACTTCAATCCGAAAGCTTTGAGTGCCAACTTGAGTTTTATTCAATCTTACTTTATTGTATTTTTTTTAATTTAGTCCGTTTCTCTGATTTATATATTTCAAATTCAAAATAATCTTTTAATCTCCCAATAGACCTATATCTGTCCTCGGCGATGCCATTATTTCACAATAAATAGAGTTTAATAATCCCAGTGGTCCAAAAACCCCAATTATTAAACGTGAATCTGAAACACAATATCTCACGTTTGCGAAATAAAATAATATATTTTCTCGACTGTGAAGGACAGCCTCTTACAAAGACCATTAGTTATAGCAGCCCCATGAACCGCGATCCCCCTAATGATAAAAGGTCTAACAATGTCATACTCAAGAATGGGTCAATGGGGCATTTAATCATGGTTACAGATTTTATACCTCCAAAAATTGCAGCCCGGCTGAAACGCCCTTGTACGTAAAAAGGCAAAAATCTTATTTTTTTATTTAGACTAGCTTTTTAGAAAAAAATTCGTCCGTGTTAGATTGACCGTGTTTTTTATTTACAGAGTGCACTATCACAATCAGTATCGTAACAAGGGTAACAATAGGCTAATTTTCTTTAAAAAATGTAATTTGTTAAACGAAAATAATAATAATAATAATAAATTCTTCAGACTGACACACCAATTCCCTAGTCCCAAACTAATATTTGCTTGTGCTATGGATACTAAGTGAACGGATAGACATACTTAAATACGTTTATAAACATCCATGACTCGAGTACAAATATCCATGTTCATCACACGAAATATTTGCCGCTAGCGGGATTCGAACCCGCGACCCTTGGTTTCCTGGCCACGGTCTCTGACCACTCGACCAACGGGTCAGTCATGTCATCAAAATGTCAATGTCTAATTAAAAATTTGCGGGTTTACGATATGTTCTTTAATTGAAATAATAATTATAGTTTTTTCATTAAATGCGTTTAAAAGATAACTGTATCAAGGTTTTCTTAAGCGGGACACAAATTTTCAAATTCTATGATAGGAACCTATTAAAATTTTCCTTAAGTAAAAAAAAAACAACAAAATTATCGATTATCTTAAGGCACTCATTTTGATTCTGATTCAACCACAATTTGTAACAGCACAAGTATAATAATAGACTCAAACTGCAGCATATCTTTATTTAACACTTCAGAACAATAATTAGTAATTAACTTACTATTTAGATTAAAGTTATTTTATACCTACATATATATAGAATGAATAATTTTCTTGCAATTTGTCGATGAAATTGATCGTATATTTCCTCGCTAAAGGCTTTAACACCGGTGACCAGATACTGTATTTTTTTATAACAGCTAAAATAAAAATAACATTTTAATGAACCCGTTACAGTTCCAGAGACGAGCAAACTTGACAAAAAGAATGTCATTCATACCAGTATTCGCTGTTACTATAATAACAGCTCCGCTATCGCTTAAAAGTAAAAGTTTCACAGCTATAAAAATAAGTAACACGATAAAAGTAGAAGCTTTCAAACCTGCAGGGCAGTTTACAACGAACGATAAAGGCGGTACTATCGCTGTTCACCCAGAAGTTTGTACACATCGGAAATTTCTCCCCAGGCAACCTGCATGCCAGCGTTTCCCTTTACCGAAAAACAGGCGATAAATGTTTGTGCATAAATTTGAGAAGCTCATCCACCAGGCGCAGTTTACGAGGCGAGCTCCCACGTGACCTATCGCTGCTTTCAAATAGGCACAAACAATTTTCGACACAGGTTAGCGTAAGATGTAATAAAACACTTTTTATTGGCGCTCAACGTGGGGCTAGCTCATTCGCGTCTGTCCTTAAACTTTCAAATAGATAGTTTAACCGACAGAAAAATATAAAACAACATGGTCGCAACGCTGCAGCTGCTGTTCCTAATTTAAAATTGGAATTTAAAGAAGAAATATCTCATCCTAAAAATACTTTTCTTGAAATTATTAGGCATGTTTTAATTTATTGTTATATTTATTTCAATAAATTAAAAACATGCCTAACATGTTCTAGAACATGAAACAACTTGTTCAATAAATTAAAAACATGCCTAACAATTTCAAGAAAGGTATTTTTAGAATGAGGTTTTTGCTTCTTCAAATTCCAGTTACTTCAGTCAATTAAAAAGTGCAAACGGTTCCGTGGAATACCAGCGTTTTTCATTACGAGTGATAAATGTTTGTACATAAACAGGATGCTTGTCCGAGGCGAGCTCTCGTGGGGGCTATTGTCAGTTCTCATATATGTAGGTACGGAGGATTTATGTGTCGACATAGGTAAACTAGGGATAATAATTAGTTTTTATATTTCTGGCACACACACCGAGCGGCTTGCGTGTTTGTCTTTAAAATTATGTTTTCTCGTACCAATATTTTCTTAAAAAAAACTTTTAAGGAGCACTAAAATATGCTTATTCGAATGACTTTACTTAAACCTCATAAGATTTTTTTTTTTCTTGACACCCAATGTGGGACTGGTAGGTACTTTTCCAAACCCCCGCCGGGTCCTCGGTTTATTGTACCGGGCTTAGTAAGCCCCAGGGCTTAAAGCCCTCCTGAAGTCCAGACTTGGATCATCCAGGGCTGAAGCTATATCCTTCTGGCATAGCAGAGGGCACAGCGCGAGAGCGCGCCCACAAACGCCGGTCGCGGGGACGACTGGCGTCTGATTCCTGGGCGGAGAGAGTTAAGACGTACTGGGTGGCCTAGCACATCTCGACGTTGCGTGCGTGCTCAATGTTGTGCATCCGACGCCTAACGACCGTGGGGTGCATAACATCGACCAACGCTGCATGAGGTGAGTCGCGCAGTGCGGCACGCGCACCACCGGTGGAGCTGGCGAACAGTCCGACACACCGCCATTTGTTTACCCAAGCAGAGGGTGAGGGCTCGTGGGAGATTCCGCAATAAAAAACGGTACTTTGCCAAAGCCAATCACAAAATTATTCTAAAAATTAAGAGTTATTTTTATAAATCATAATATAAAACGCTAGCATAGGCATGAAGTGGTCTAACATTTTATAAAATTTCGACCTTAATACAGTCAAGAAAAACATATAATTTCAACCCATATTAGGTTGCGCCAATGCGAGTAGTATTAAGTGCCATTGTGATTCACACCCGCACGTTAATATCGTGAATTGTAAGTATGTGTACCCAAAGGCTTTGCAACGTGTTGAGACCTCCTAATTACTAAATGTATGTATAGACAGGGTAATAGCCCAGCACAGTTGACATAAGGTTATTGCGGTTGCATATAACGCATGTTATACTTCGAATATATGATATTAAGGGGATAAACCTTTTGTTTGCAGGACTCTCGCAATAAAATTAGGAAAAAAATACCTTGCCGCGGAACAACAATATGTGAATGAACGCAGGTCAGCAATGTCCGCAATAAACATTTTCTTTGTTATTGACGCCCGACTTGGGACTAGCACTTTCGCTAAAACACCGGCCTCCAGTAAAAGTTAATCAAACGTGAATTTCACTTACTGGCCAGGGGTCGTTCGTTTTGAAGGACCATTACATTGGCGATGGAGTGACCCATCAATTTAGCTCCACGCCGACCGCACGCGGTCGGCGGGACTGCGACCGACATGTGAAACGTTTTATTACGGTTCAGGAAAAACCGTTACAATAACGCAGCTCAAGAGCACTTCACTAAGACCCACCATACTGGAGACGTATTACTTGAGGGCGCCTTGTCTTGTTACGAGGAAGCACTTTTGAATCGTGTCACACGATTATGATTTATGTTTACCAACAGTTTCCCTGTGGAGTATCGTAGCCTTTTTCTTGGATCACGGCAACTTGTAATGTAATTACTTCAAAAATAAAGCCATTACCATCCAGCAGTTTCGCTTCTGAATCTGTAAAGATTCAGAAGCGAAACTGCTGGATGGTAAAACAACCTTATCAAAGTTTTACTATGCAATATCGTGATATGCAATTCATCAATGTTTCATTTTCAATATCAGATTCTATTCCATTCATAACTTTGACAAAGTGCCCCGCAGAATTAAATTTCGAATGTCAGCACCGATATTGTTTACGTTGGCTACGAGATATTGACTCCTATTAACATGAGACAATTGTACTTGCTTTAAAACGAATGTTTTAATTGCAAAGAAATAAACCTTTTTTTTAAATAGATAGGATATACATATAATTTTCAGATTACTTGCAATGAATAGAATATAATACCAGCAGGTAAAAACAATTATTAAGAAATTTACTCTTATTTACTTGTAACTAACTAAACTTCACGCCACTTCCCTAGCGGGGTAGGTAGAGAGAACCGAACGCATTATTTACTTATTTATTTATTTGTTTACTTCTGGTATTCTATTTTCGTAAATTTTCCAATAAGTTGACAACAAAAATATCATGTTTTTATATCATCTTATACTTCGACCAAATAATTTTTAACAAAATCTTAAACAAAGTAGGGTAGAGTGTACCTACCTACTAAAAACTGTATGGCGCGTGCGCATCGCTTGTCATAAGATCACATGGTCATTTATTTACATTAGTATAATTTCTAATAAGCGCAAACGCCGTAATAAGCGCAAATCCGAACTTGTGAGAAAACAATCAGGCAACACAAAAACTCGTAACTTCGTGAGTTTTTGAGATACTTTTGTATACTTTTGACCCGTGTATCGGTTTTTGTATATATTCAAAATGACCTTTTATACCAAGAAAATCGGTATTTGAATATGAAACAAAAGCTTGTCTACAATTGTATGGCTGACGATTGATAAAGTTTGAAACAATTGATAAATAACAATCAAGGGACTATTTGCGGAAATCCCAATCCAATAAGCAGAGCACAGCTCAAGAACTGTTGAAATTAATAAATATCAAGGTTTTCAATGGACTCGCCTCGTAATCCGATATCGATTTTCCAATCTAGACGGGATCGTGCAACCTGCGTTATTTTGTTCTTATAGACATCTATTGCTAAATGGGGATCTGTGTGATACGGAAGTAATGAAGCCCTTACACACGCTATTATGGCTCTTATTGCTAATATAGTTAATATTTTGACGTATTTATAGGTTCAGAAATAAACGAAGCATACCATTATATCATTGCACGAAGCACATCTTCTTTTCAAAATATATAATCTACCTAAAATATATAATTAAAAGTGATTAAATAGTTGATGAAATGCCATTTCAAGATAATTTATCCTGCTATCTACTTAAAACATAAAAATATATAGTTTTTCCCGTAGCTGCGCAAACGTGAAATTCAATTGATTCGAAATATCCTATCATGTGTTCTGTGGAAGCCCTATAGGATTGATTCCCATAGGATAATTTTTTCGGGATAAAAGCCTTGCTTATGAACGGCCTTTATAAGCGTTTAAGCATACCTATGATTTTTTCAAATAGGTAGATAAAAACTGCTACTAATAGAAGACGTAGCAGACGAACAACTTTTGCATTTTATAAAATAAGTTAGAATCTTGATCAGATTTTTCTGCAGATTCCAAGAAACAAGTCAAATCTCAAGCTCTAAGACAATAATAATGTGGCATAGGAAATAAAAGTGTTCGTGAGCAGAATCCGTACTCCGCGTCGTCATAACCGAATCTCTAGCGATTTATTGCTCCGCGCAAATCAGCAGTTAATATTAACACCCAAGTGCAGACGATGGTATCTTGACAGGATCATGGAACTTTCAACGTGAGTGATTGAGTGGAAACTGTTTTTAAATTTGGGTACTTTTTAGCATTTTTAATTCGATACCATTTATTTCCCATAGACTTTTGGCAGTAACAGCATATTAAAATGTTATTTACTGATTTTTATTAAAAACAAAATTATATTTATTATATTTACTTACTAACTGTACATTTCGATCTTAAAATATATCAAATTGAGATAAATCTAACAATATACAACACAGAGGTTATTACGAACTTGATCAAGAATACTTAATAACTAACATAAGTACTTTACAAGTTACCGCCCTTGTTGCTAATATAGTCAGTATTTGCCATCTCGCGGCATCATATTACTATTTACTCGACTTTTATTACTATAATCTGGAATCCCTGTTTTGTACTAGGCAGATATCTTATACCGCCTCTTCCTAAATAAGTAATTCATTAAGGCATGCGCTACCTCAAGGCATGTGCTTCCGATTTGGTTGAATGGTGAACAATTAAACGTAGTGCCGACGCTTATATACCTAGGTCATGTGATCACGGCAAATTTGACTGATGATTGTAACATTGATAGAGAACGCAGTGCGTTGTCAGTACAAGGTATGTTGGCCCGCAGGTTTGAGCACTGTTCTTTTGAAGTCAAAATAACTTTATTTAAATCTTACTGCCAGTCCTCCTACACGAGCAGCCTGTGGGTAAACTACTCGCAAACAACCTACAACGCTCTGCGTGTTCTATATAATAATATGTTCAGGGTGCTGCTGGGACCGCAGAGATTCTGCAGTGCATCTGACATGTATGTCGATGCTCATGTAGACTGGTTCCATGCCCTAATTAGAAAAAAAATACGATCAACAAAAACCAGAATGAGTGGCAGTTCCAAAAGTATTTTAAGGAAATTGGCAGAAAGGTGGGACATTGGCGAGAAGGCACTGGATCACTGTCCTGATGAGCCCCAATGCGGGGCAAATATACCTAATATGTGAATTAAATTTATTAAAAATATTAATTAATTGATAATTGTATACTAACACTAGCTATAAGATCTCTGTTACTAACACTATAGACTTTTAGTTGTCTCAATAAATGAATTATTATTATTAATACAGACATTTTCCATTTTATAATATTTACCATGTTGTCCCATGTTGGTCTGGGACTTGGCCCATGTTGATCTGGGACAAAAAAAAAGAATGTGCCAACTGTGGTTCTTGCCTAACATGTCGTAAAAGGCGACTAATGGTTTACGGGCTTTTGGATATGTGACTGAGTAGGCGACGAGCTAGCCACTTGTCACTCCTTTTTCACAGCTTTCCATCCAACCCAGCCCACTGTCCCATGTTAGTCTGGGACTTAAAAAGAATGTGCTAACTGTGGTTCTTGTCTGGCATGTCGTAAAAGGCGACTAGTGGTATATCAGGTTTTGGGTGTGTGATTGTGTGGGCGACAGGTTAGCCGCTTGTCACTGCTTTTTCACAATTTTCCATCTAACCCAGCTCGGCTTTATTTTTGGTTAAATGTGGTTGAAGGGGCATGCTGCCTCTTTGACTCTGCCTACCCCTTCGGGGACTATGGGCGTGATGTTATGTATGTATGTAATATTTACATGTACTCCTCTGTAAAGTAATACTTTTAATAACTAGGAGTTTAATTCTTACCTTGCTTAGTCTCATGATATCATTTTAATACCTGACAACGTGTAAAAAGTTTGTATACTGATTATCTACTTACTTACACAATTTTTATTGTGACCTTAGCAAATATACGCAAATTTTTGTCTACAGTAGAAGGTTAATTAAAAAAAAAACAAATGATTTGACAGAATCATTACCATACTTCGCTTTTTCTTTTACAACGCTATTAAATTTTCACTTTTTAATTGCTCTAAGACGGGAACGAGAATGCCAAACGCAATAACAAGTCGGCGGAAGGGGAGTCGCGGATTGATTGCCCCGCGCAAATCAAGTTAACATTAACGCTTAAATGCAGCCAGGCCTAATCTAGAAACGAATGGCCGGGGTCCTTCGATCCGCCGGAATCAAACAAAACGGTCGTTGTTTTAATAAATGCCGCTGATTCAAATTTCGAACGGCGACAGATGGCGCACATGATCGCCGCGTTTCGAGCGTGAATAATTTCGTCACAACATTGCCCCCAAATAATTCCAGCCTTTATGCCCCGCAGAGCAGTAAGCAGACGCAAATAAATTGGAAAGTCGAGGGTATGTGCAGCAACAGTAAGTTAAAAGACTCTACTCATGAATCTACGCACCTCCACACCCAATATACGACTTCATATAACCAAGGACCTGGTATATCAGCGTCACTATAGTAATTCAAGTGAAAACCCATTATGTCTTCAGGGTTATCATTCATCTGAAAATACCAGGTGTTTATTTTAGTTTAGTTAGTTTAATTATTTATATGTATTTCTAGCCATCAATGGCTGGTAAACAGTAACTATGCCATCTAAATAATCATCCATTATCATCATCCTCTTGCCCTTCTCCCAGTTCATCTGGGGTCGGCGCAGCATGTCTTCTTCTTCCATACGTCCCGGTCAGCCGTCATCAAGCTATCCACTTCCATTTTACTCATATCATCTTTCACACAATCCATCCATCTCTTATTTGGCCTTCCTCTTCCTCTCCATCTACTAATATTCATACTCATCACTCGAAATCATCATCCATTAATCATCAGTTTCTTGTAGTAAATTTTTATCTCTGCCTTGCATGGCGGTCTTTTTAAATAGCTACATAAATATCTCATAGAAAATATGTCTGTTTTCCATCTAAGACATGACAACTAGCTGTAATAGACCAGAAACCAGTTACAAATAAATTGAAAAGTCGACTAGGGACCACACGTGAGACGCTACTAGCGGGGAACTGTACACGTAAAAACACTTACGTAAGATGTTGGGACTAAATACGCGGAACGGTTCTCGCTTCCTGACTGATTTACTACTTCTACACCATTAATATTAAATGGAGCTTTCTTAGTATTGTGTTGAAGGAATGAAAGGAATTTTAGTGAATCGAAATTGGAATCACTGTATTTTTCTCTGCTTTTATTCCGCTCTTTGGATTTCATGGCTTTATCGAGGTTTTTGCTTCAATCATTTTACGGCTACTTACGTACTTTTTTGCTACTTAAATCTTATCCGAAACCTTAAACTATGGATTTTTGTCATCTTAATCACCCAAAGTTAGTGAAATTTATCACACAAATGATTCTGAATGACTTCAAATCTCCTAATTTTGAAATTGCTTAAATTATTTGTTTCAAATCACAAGATTTATTTATGTAAGGCACAATATACGTATATTATTTTGTCATCAACAAGAAGAAATATTAAAAATATAAAACAGCTTAGTTTAGTAAAGTTAGTTTTTCAATAGTCAGGTACTGGTGTCATAATTTATATCAGTCTTAATTCTGGGATTATAAAATTAACCTACCAAATTAGCATCATTCTTATACAAACATCCGTACACTTTATTTACAAATAGCTATCCTCTATCTCTCTAATCCAAACAAATTACTTATTCCCAACAGCTGTACAGACCCCTATAGAGTGTAAGAAATCAAAGGGAATTCCTTATGGGGTAAGTTACGGGTTAATGCCGATTCAAATGTATTCGCGCACCCTCGTTCCGCGTGGCTGTGCCGTGCCTTCTGTTATTTATTCCATGGCCGTGACTCGTGACGTGGGTCCGATGCGCAAGCGCTAACACCTTGTTAATGTTAAGGTATTAGCCGATGATCGGATTTGCTACAGGCCGGACCGACCGAAGCCGATCGGTCCGATGAAAGAAAAAAATGTTTGATATAAAAAATAAGTTGTGTTTATGGCAATCGCTTCATTCTCAGGTTCTAGACTAGTTGAATATCGATTGCAACACAAAAATTTTTCACTCACTATCGAGTTTGCGCACAAGTGGTATCCCTATCCTACCGCATTACTGCTATATCCGCGCGCATCTCTCGCATTTCAGTCAGAAAGTCAAGATTGTCGAAGTGAGGCGGTAGACTTATATTTCCACACCACGCGGTAGTAGGTAGTACCTACCTGTCGCATGGCACTTCTCTCGAAATAAACTTTAAGATAGATACGCTTAAGAAGCATGCAGCAATAGTAGTATTACTTATCAAACAGTTCTATATAGTACCTCTAGTACTTTCTAACTTTGACCGTACGACAATTGCACTTTATAACCTCAAAGCAAGTAGAGAACGTCTAGCACAGATAACTTAGTAAAAGTTGTTGGGTGCTTCTCACCTGACAGCACTGAAAAACTATTAGTGATGATAGCGATAGAACGTAGAAATCTTACTTTCCAAATCAATAAGCAATATTATAAGTATTTTGGCTCTTGGAGGTAACGACTGAATTAAAAATATATCGTTGAAAACGCCTCAGTCTACGTTTAATTTTAAATGTAAGAAAATAACTAAGCATCATTTGAGATAACTGTAAGTAATTTTCATAGTTCAGAAACTGGGTCCTGTCTTCTATAATTTAAGTGTATTGTGGTGAACAATACTATGGCACCTTAAACAACGAAAACTTATATGATACGATACAGTATTTCTATGAAATGGGCTCTGTTTTACTACAGCACAATTAATAATATACTAAGGTAGGTATGCCAAGTCAAGACAACGCTTGGATCGAGGTAAATACACGCATGGTTGCGTATTCCACGGAACATTGTCATCCTCTCAGGATGCGCCTAAATTTTGGTAAAGGCATAATACATAAACCTAAGCTTATTATAAAGGCATGTATGCTATGAATAAAAAGATAGTACCTATATGCAGTTAATTAACATTTTTTCATCCATCAATCCGTAAGCCGCAATAAAGGTCAATCTATCATAGTAAAATGATAGGCCGTGGTGATGAAAAGATTGTTCAATATTTTGTTAAATTCTGGCTTATGCTTCTCTTATCTTATGAAGATTGTTGAAAAATAAAAATCTGTAAATTGACCGTATCATTTGTGGTCTGTGTTTCATATTTAATAATTATTTATAACATTATGTATTTTATATTTCAATTAAAAAATTGTGCCACGATATAATACCTTTATAATAAAAGTAATGCTGTTTTAACAGTAAGTAATAAAAAAAAAATAGAAAATGGAAACTTAAATTTTTTTATCGTTTTTTTTTTGTATTTCACGTAGAAAATCTGTTACAATATGCCGTAAAATATTTTAACCAGTTACCCTTTATAGAAAAAGGGTTTTACATGCATACGAGCATACTGCCATACTAGGTTCCCAACACAAGCCCACATAGAACCCATAATGCCAATTACATACATTCCTACCACATACGATCTTAATTAGAAAACTTTTGTTCATTAAATTTAAAATCGGAATAATTATTTTTACTTCCCACATTCCATCTGTCCAGTCTCGTTTCACAGAGGGCTCACTCCATACATCACTTTGTAAGTTATCTGTTTAGCCAGTGACGTTGATGAATGTTTAAGTGAACAAACAGGGTTCTGTGACTATCCCCAGTTTAAAGTCACCCGACACTAAATACTACCGTTTACGACAGCCATAGTACTAGACTGGTATTTTAGGTCAAAATCCATGTTTGCTAGTTTTCGGTTATAAAGCTATTACGCATCGGAAACTTGACATCGTGTATTTTCAGCGTTTGTATAACACAAATACGCCCACATCAAATAGCGTGAAGCAAAATGCATTGCTGATGCGTTAAATCGGTCTTTGAATATTATGACAAATGTTCTGCGAAAATTTCTTGAGCCTCACAAATAGAAAAGTTACAAAAGTAGTTAATATTACCCATTAAATTAGACATAATTAAATACTCCATTTTCACTGTGACCACTAATTAATAAAATATTTTTATTAATAAGCATTAACTCAACATTTTAAAACTATTTTGCACTACCTAAACTTAGGCTTCGTATAGCATCATCATGTCTTTAATGTTTTTATTTAATTATGACTTAAATTTTATTTCCTTGCATTATTATTTAAGAAAAAATAACAACATCCAGTTTATGCATTACTATAACTGTGTACTAATAGTACATAACAATTCCAAGTAAATTATTAGATTTTTCAATGCCACCTTTTTAAGTTAGTTCTGTTTATTATACTAAAAAAAATATTTAAACTTCTTCATTTCCCATGTTGTGTATTATAAACTGTAGATATACATGTCTGAAGTGTAATAAAACCTTCAAAGGTCGTTGACCAGTAGTATTTCATTTTACCTTATGGTGACTACGGACAATATGTAAGTGAGCACGCTCATTGTTTCCACATTTGCGTTCGCATAATCCGGCGTCCTTGGTTTAATGCCTGCCATAAAGTGTGCAGACTCACTAAATCTAGGATTCTGGTCCAAGCGGAATCCGACAATGGAACACAATTCAAGAAAGATAATGATCAGTGTCCCGTATCGCTTATTTTACAGTAGTTTGGCCGTTGCTAATCTCATTTGTTCGAAACACATTTTCACATTTTGTGGTCCGAAAAACATCTCTTTTATATATTATAATTTATTTAGTCGCTTTACAAATAAAAAAAAAATGGTTAAATCGTTTATATAGATTTCAAATCTCCATTTTCTATGGTCTTCGTTGTGACTTCGCATGTTTCTTTATTATTACAATGAATCTGTCTCAAAATATAAAATAACCATGAAATCTTACAGGGGATCAAATAAATTTCATTCAATATTTTTTTAGGTGTTTTTCCTCGTTCTCAATTTTCCTTTTTATTTATTACAGCAACAAAATGTTAAATAAATACTTGTCAAAGGAACAAGGTAAATAGAGATATCATTATCTGAAAATATCTTCATCCTATTAGTGTAGATATACTCAAAAATATTCCCGAGTCAAGAATTTCCTCATAAAAAAAACATACATTATGTAGATCTGAGTAATTCAAAAAGAGCAGTCACATTTCTTTGCTTTCTTGATACCCCAATCCTTTGTGTCAAGAGCCCTAGAAAGGCCGTTTGAATCAAGCGTATTTTGGATAATAAAAGAATCATCCGCTCGACTCTAACGAAAATAACGTACAATGGCAAAGGTAAGGGAAGTCAAATCATAAGAAACACTCGAGATGTTTTGCGTCGCTGCCTAAAATTGGTCGTTCGCAATCCACTCATTTCGCTCGAGCAAAAGATTATGTGATCGTGTAATCCTTTCGCAAATTATCCTTCACACAGACTTCGTTTGCTTAAAATCCTCACTTATCTTTGTTATACGAACGAGCTACTAAATGTTCATTATCTGTATTGGCTATCTTCTCTAATTGTTTACTAAATGAAAAGATTATTGTGTAAATGAAGCCTATTTATACTAAAGATAGATCTATAATATATTATACCCCTTTGGGACTATTAAACATCTACGTAATCTGTTTGGCAATCTTATGCATTATAGAACAGTTATCCATTTACTGTAATTTCAATTATAAACAGAGTGGGATAGTGGGAAATCAGTTATGGTTTTGTCTAACATGTAAGAGATACTGATCTGAACACAAACATATTAATAATGTCCTCCTAACCGATATCGGTCACGGCGGCTAGTCTCAACGAGGACTTGCCATCTGCGCAGGAAATATTATAGTGCACAAGTGTGTGCGCAAACACAGGTGCACTCTCTATGCCTTCACTCTTCTTCACATAGTCCGATGAGACGGCAATTTGACATGCCTGGAGAGAGGTCAGGCACAGGAACAATGGCTTAACGTGTTTTTCGAGGCACGGGGGTTATTAAACCGCCAACTTACTGACTCCGGGCTGTTACTGAGTGATTTTAATATTGAAAAACCCCGCCACAAATTTTTGGCCCGACCCGGAACTGCCTCGTTGGTCTAGTGGTAGCATGCGCCGCTTAAGGACCAAGAGGTCCCGTGAACACGAACCTCGTTATTATAATTATGTAATAATTACATAATTATAATAACGAGGTTATTCCACGTCATGTCGGCAAGCAAAGCCTTCTTATTAAAACATATATATTCATATATTTATATGTAATAATTAGATATCAAAGCGCTGCTCTGATATCTAATTACATATAAATATATGTTACACTAAAAGCTATGAAAGTTAAATTACTATAGTGACCTAATCCTACAATTATGGTTCAAGTTACCCCATTTAAAAATTAATGTGTATTTCTATAGAAAAATCACCAATTATATTTAGATATTGATTGAATTTTAATCATCTATGTTGAACTTTAGATACTAAAACTGCATTCTTAATATGCAAATCGTCATCGCTTACCTTAGCCAGAGTTTCTAAAGGAATACGGGAATAAAATATAGCCTATGTTACTAGCTGATATAGTAGCTTTCGACTGGTAAAATAATTTTTCACATCGGTTTAGTACTTTCGGAGCCTATTCAATGCAAACAAAAAACAATGAAATATTTCCTCTTTATAATACTTGTTAGTATGACAAATAGGCTTTTATTACAAATCTCAGAACCAACACACAATAAAAAAAAGTAATTTATATAAAAGGCTCATGTGCACACCTTTCACAAACTGTAATAAATAAAAATATCGAGACCAAACTGTAAAAGTGCCATTTAGCGAGGAAAACGGGCAAAGGAAAGTGTGGTACAAGGTTCTTGAAAACCGATCTGGGTTGCTTCTAGAAACTTGCAGACCAAGTTCCGTCTAAACAAATACGTCTTCGAAACTTTACTTTTATACAAATGTGACATCTTTTCCAAGTTTCTCAAATAAAACTTTCGGAACGCATTTTAGTGTGGGAATTGTAAAATAGCCATGTTTTCCATTTCTTCATGTTATGCTTGGCGTAAAAAAGGGGTCATTGAATTGATTATACCCCCGGCCAATTGAGGAGAATGCTTGGATCGGGACGAAATTTTTCAATTCAATCTCAAAAGTTAAATAGAACGCGTGGCTGTTTTTTTCCATATTTTACTCAAGTTAGTGAATTTTAAGCGAAATTTAATAATGGTAATAAGATTCCAATTAAGTGGTGACCTTAGCCTCAAGAAGAAATAATTAAAGATAGTCTAGCGTTAACTATTATTTCATTCTTGCTAAATGTCTGATGCGGAATATGATTTCTGGTCAAACCAATTTATAAACGTAAGGTTTTTTTCATGGGTTGGTTTTTCGGTACCCTTACCAACAAATACACAAAAAAATCCTTCCTTAGTCGGATGCACTCATCCGATATAACAAAAATAACTGTAAGAACATTTTAAAACGCTTTTTTGTACATTACTAGTTAACTTACCTGAACCGTTTTCCATATTGTACCAGCCCGTCCTTGACAATCTCTCCTGTTTGTTATTCCATCGCTGTAATAAAAATCTACGATAAATATTTATCTGCGACGCTACTGAAATGATTTCGCTTCTTGTCGTCTTATCCACGTCAATAATATTGCTATTACGTTTTGAATTTCTTTATTGATTTTTGGATGCGTTATTTTCTTATAGTGTCGTCTTTTTATTAGCTAAGGTACTCGACATTAGCCCTCATGCGTATGGTATCTAATGGTACAAATGCTATAGTTTTATAATACATAGTATTTATGATAAAACTATTTTTAATTAATGTACAGGTATGGTTAATTAGATTGTCCAAAATGTGTAAACTCAAAACACAAATATTCGTATGATGAATTTATTATGCCAATTTATTTCTTATATCAAAGTAAATAATGTTACCTAACTCGAATAAAACGACTAAATTCATGGTGTATTAAAGCTTAGACTGAAATTAAGAAAATATGCATAAAATCATTATCTACTCCGATTTTTTTAACTCACTAAAACAGTCAAGTTATGGATGTCTGTCTACTGCTTACATATTAGAAAATCGTGAGTAACGAACGAAGTTAAGGTTAATTATAACTTAACATATTTCATAAAAGACAGTGATTTTTTAAAGCCGGGCATCTTTGGGAAATAATAGAATAAAAAATATGGAATTTCAAGGTAGATTTTTGTATTTTTTTTAAAGATTAGTTAGACTCTAAGGTTGATTATTATAACTCTACCAAGTATTACATATATTTATACATACATAACACTACGCATAATAATAATAATAATCCCCGAAGGGGTAGGCAGAGTCAAAGGGGCAGCAGGCCCCTTCAATCACATTCAGCCAAAAATAAAACTGGGCTGGGTAAGATGGAAAATTGTGGAAATGTAGTGACAAGTGGCTAGCTCGTCGCCTACACAAACACACACCCAAAACCCGATATACCATTAGTCGCCTTTTACGACATGCTAGACAATAAACACAATTGTCACATTGCTTTTAAGTCCTAGACAAACATGGAACAATGAGTTGGGTTAGATGGAATATTACCAAGTAGTAGGACGAGCATTTGTGATTCACCGACGAAAGTAAACCGCGCCGCTTTCTTACGCAGAGTTTAACAAAAATCTCTTAGGCATTCATGTCTCACGGCCTGTGCATTCCGGCCACAAACGCTTTATGACAGCTGTTTACAGCATCCGTAACGTGTACAACACGCCTATAACCGTATAGTGACCTCATAAACTTCAGTGTTCCGCGGGGTATTAGCTATGACCTGACCACTCGTAACTGTTATGCCACGAATCGTTCATTACGAGCTTTAATACTGGCAGGCTTGATTTCCAAATTAAAAAAAAAATTCACCTATAAATAATAATAAATAAATATATATCAGACTATATCACATACACGTATTTGACTCCGAGTAAGTAGCTTAACCACTTGTATTACGGATATCAGAAACAACAGTGGTATTACAAAATATACTTAAATATTGGATATAAACACCTAGATAAAGAACAAACACAAGTATTCATCACACGAATGTTTGTCCTGGGTGGGGATCGAACCCACAACTCTTGGCGCATGGGGCAGGGTCACTACCGAATGCGCCATCGAGCCAGTCATGAAGTCTAAAAACGTTAAAGCAATGTTCGTTTGAGCTTCAGAAGTGAGTTTCTGCCAAAAATCCAAAGTGGGCGGACTGAAATAGTCAGGATACGATATAAAAATTAACGTATCACTATCTGAAGTGTGTCGGAAAGCTCGCTAAAGAGATCGTTTTTGAGCTTTCCTTAAAACGCATAGTTTTAAGATCTTCAAAAGAAGCTGCAGCTGAGACACGAGTAGCGATTTATAATCTACAAAACTAAATAAGCACTGATCAGAATGTAAGACACCAGTGATAAATGAATATAATTTCAGTTTATATATTATATATTTATTTATAGCTCATCGCATTACCCATCAACTTAAAATAAATAAATTGAGTGTTGAGTGAAATTGAGGTTCTTTTTTCGTAAGTATGAAGTTAACCAGCCAGTGTGTCGTCACGTAACAGGCTTCTCGGGAATTCACAGGACCCGGATGAAATAATATTTATGTTTTCAGCCGTAGAACTGACATGTATGTATAAATCTTCAACATCACCTTGGCAAATATGCTCCTGACGATTCTTTTTGGCAACAAAAAAATGCTGGGATTTTTATGTTGAAAGGATTCCCTTTTCCCTTTTTCCTAGACGATAGTGAATATTTGTGAATCTTTCAATGCAGTTACAATCAAAAAATTTCTCATAAGTCTTGGCATCAAATATGCGGACGCTTTAGAATAACATAACAAAACATTACGCCCATAATCCCCGAAGGGGTAGGCAGAGTCAAATGGGCAGCAGGTCCCTTTAACCACATAAATTGGCTAAAGCCAAAAATAAACCTGGGCTGGGTTAGATGGAAAATTGTGAAAGTAGTGACAAGTGGCTAGCTTGTCATCACAATCACATACCCAAAACCCGATATACCTACCATTAGTTGCCGTTTACGACATACTAGACAAGAACCACAGCTGGCACGTTCTTTTTAAGTCCCAGACCAACATGGAAAAATTGGCAGGGTTAGATGGAAAATTATGCGCTTTATAATAATTCTTATTTTCAAACTATTGTAAACGAATTCTCATATATTTGAACATAATGTATCGAATCGTTCTCTGATATCAAAGTCCTCTTTTACAGGAATTGTGTAATTTTATATACACATGATTTTTGTATTGACTTGCGTTTATTTATTTATTTATATTTAAGTATTTCCGACGAAAAATGTTACATATGTTAAGTCTTTTATATATATATATATATACATATATTCTGATCTCTGACATATATTCTGACTCTATTCTGATCCATTTTTCAATACATTGTTGTTACGTTTCATTAAAATATATCCAAATAATATAATCACGATGTCAGTACTTATCGCTGCCATTATATCAAATCACAAAGTAAAACAATTCTAATCCGGGTATGCCGAAATATTCCCTCCTGTCCAATATTTTCAATTAGTGGGCAAGGTCAAGTAAACGGGGTTGATTACTTAAAATATCACTTTCATTTGCGAGGGTTTCCATAGTCGGAGTTAGCACGTATTCAAAGTCGTAAACGAACTGGCGAACCGTATCGTAAAGCTTAAATTAACTTCTAAATTTTAATGGTTTTGCCTCATACCACATACAAACAAACAGCGTTTATGCGTAACTTTTTATGGCACACGTGCTAAAGATATGTCTTAGCTTTGTTTGTTTAAGTACATTATTATTATGTGCGCCCCAACAATGCCATCAAATGATCCTTTCAAATGAATGAGAAGACCTTATTAACCAATGCCTTAATAGGCATGTTCGATGCCAAACTGTATTTAAAAGTAATTTAATAACTCGTATCTTTTTTTACTAAACAGAGACTAATGTAGTTTAATTTAAAGTAATCGTTAATGTTTATGGTGAAAACGGACAATGCCGGACACAATCTGCTAGTTTATAATAAAGAAATAAATCAAAAGATAGGTCTTAATTATTTCATTTAATTATACGTACATACATCACTCATACAATTCCTAAGACAGAGTCGAAGAAGCAAGAAGCAAGGAGCATTCGACTGGCCCGTTGGTCGAGTGGTCAGAGACCCTGGCCACGAAACCAAGGGTTCGAATCCCGCTAGGCGCAAATGTTTCGTGTGATGAACATAGACATTTGTACTCGAGTCATGGATGTTTATAAACGTATTTAAGTATGTCTATCCGTTCACCTAGTATCCATAGCACAAGCATAAGCTTAGTTTGGGACTAGGGAATTGGTGTGTCAGTCTAAAGAATTTATTATTATTATTATTTATTTGGCCAAATGTCCATTATGGGATTAAAAATGTATTATAGTACTTAACAACTTTTATTAAATACTATATGTTTATTATTTTATTTTTGGCTTAATGTGGTTAAAAGGGCGTGTTGCCCCTTTAACTCTGCCTAGGGATTCGGGGATTGGGGACGTAATGCTATGTAATATGTAGTATTTAACAACGTGATCATAAGGAAAGAAGTTATTTATTGGAATATATGTAGGCGAGCTAACAAATTTTTGCTAAATTTTCACCATTTTTCATTGTGAACATGTGCTACACTTGAATTTTAATATGTTGGGTGAAACTGCGAACGGAGGATAACGCTGATATTATCAATTGGCATGTTGACACCATTTATATTTAATTATGTAATATCAATTTCGTAAAATAAAGTATCGTAGTATGTTGTAAAACCTTATTGATTTTTAATTATATTGAGTCTAGAATAGAATAGAATAGAATAGAAAAGCTTTATTTGGCACACACACAAGGAATACAGATAAAAGCAAAAAGCAAACAAAAAAGTCTACGATTTAAAATTTTACAAAATCTGCTTAATATTTAGTCAGTTAACTATACAAACTAGTGACGTCATATGTTGACAAGCCCGTACAAAATTTATAAAGTGATAGCGTTTTGACATCTTTTAAAAAGTATCTTATTTGACTTGCCAGTCAACATCCCTATTATTGGACATTCGTCGCCATGAGTTAATCCTACGATCATTAATGCAGTAAAAATTCAATGAAGCACGTTGTTAAAACCGATTAATTTTATGATTAATTAAGGCAAATGCGTGTATGATAATGTGTATATTCACAATGAACCAATAAAAATATTTTAACACTCGGAATATGAAAATAATCACCGGCTTCAATTATAATGCATTTATAAAGCGAATATTATTGAGCTTTTATTTGCAATAATATTTTCTATTATAATGGGTGAACTATGTTTGCAATGATATACACATAAGTAAATAAGGCGAAAAGCGAAAAATAACTCAATAAAATATAACAATGCCGACTAAATGAACTGAACTACGGAAATTCCATAAATGTTTCATTTCAGTTAATTTAAGCTACGTTTACAAAAATATGCCACAGCAATTGTACCTGTGTATTTGTATTTCCCTTTAAATATATTTATGGGCAGCAAAAAAAAATACAACTATGTTCCTTGTCTAGCATGATATGAAAGGAGACCAATAGTGTATTGAGTTAAAGACCTTACTAGTCCTTGAAACCAGAAACCTCCTGGTTACAAGAATCGTGTTTTTAAATATTTATCATTCTATTCTACTTTAAAGCAGCCGTACTTCCTATGTTGGCGATGTTGGTGCAAAACCGAGCACTTCCTTGCCGCCGGGGACCTCGATTTGTCATACCGGGAGGACTTAGTAAACCTTGGACCTGGACTATCCAGCCCTCCCAAGCCAAGAGGGACCTCGATGTGAGCCATGACTGGTGTCTTGCCAGCCAGTCGCGGCACCAAACGCAGCTCCCTGCAGCCGGAGTAGGATTGCCGAGAAAGAGGAGAAGCTGAGTGACGTTGCTCGCCTCCCTATCCTCAGCAACCCGACAGGAACTGGGATGCGTTGCGGTGGGTCGCGTGCCCACGACGCCGGTCGCGGGGACGACCGGCGTCTGATTCCTGGGCAGAGTAGTTGAGGCATGCTGGGTGGCCTAGCATGTCTCGATGTGCGTGCGTGCTCGGTGTTGTGCATCCGACGACTGACGACCGTGGGGCGCACAACATCGACCACCCCTGCGCGAGGTCTGCCGGACAGCGCGACATGCGCCCAACGGAGGAGATGTAGTCCGGGCAGTGGGGATACCGGCTCCTCCGGAACTGCGCCGCGGGAGGCCACGTTGGGGTTTTGGTCAGTTCGAGTCCGACTCACCGCCCTTTGTTTCTCCGAACAGAGGGTGACGGCTCGTGGGAGTTATCCCAACAGAAAAAAAATGTCCGAGCATTTATTTATGTTTTATTATTAAAGGTAAGTGTTGAATTATCATCATCCTCTTGCCCTTTTCCCAGTTCATCTGGGGTCGGCATGTCTTCTTCTTCCATACGTCCCGGTTAGCCGTCATCAAGCTATCCACTTCCAATTTACTCATATCTTTCACACAATCCATCCATCTCTTATTTATAAGTGTTGAATTATATTGGTGGAATATGTCTGACTCAGATGAGGAAAAGTGCCGTGAGAAAACTTAAAATTTTAGGCATGTATAGAAATGTATAAAATGTTAAATCTACATTTTTTTACTAAATCTAGGACTGGGTCCCGCTAAGTGGGGTTGCAGTATAAAAAGATTAAATCAGATTATTGACCTTAAATCTTCAACAATGTGTTAATATAGGTCAACCATCCGGGACCTAACTGTTTAGAGTCACCTAAAATTTGCAATAAACCTAAATTAAATATACAACGGAGTTCACAAAACTACATTAGCTTATTACTGTTTTCTATTAAACCTTGGGCTAAATCTACCCTAATTTAAGAATTCAAAGAAATTTTCTTAGATCAAGTCGTAACGAAGACAAATATTACACGAATTCGTCGCTAACTCGCATCCGAGGAAACAACTAGGCAGCAATGCATTTCAATTTCTTAGAGGGCCCTTACTTTGTCAAAACTATGCAAGAGACCGCCTGCCATTGCCATTTCCATTTGCGGTAAAGGAAATGCCCTGGTTTTTTAATTCATCAAACGTTCCCGTATAATAAGTACGCTCCTCGCTCACTATACGCAGAGAAGACGACTTGTGAAGATTAAAAAAAATCAAAAGCATCTTCGATAATAGTGATCCGTCGGAATGTACCTTTTTCGATACCTCAAGGTATCGGATGCGGTGCGTGAAATAAAATTCACTTCGGTGAACGTGAGGTTTGTACCGCAGCTGCGTTCAAACGTCGTCACGCCAGGTACGGAATAAGGCATAATAGGGCCCGTTTTTCGTAAATTAATTTACTTACTTTTGTGTATAGGATGAAACTATATATTTAATTAAGAAATAATTCAACACAAAATATTTTTATAATAATACCATGCGAATCAGGTAATGTCTCACATCACGCACAGCACATACATACATACATCCATTTTTCAGAATTAAGGAGGATTGTATAAACTAAATAAAATAATGGAAGCCCCATTATTTTTTGTAACTTAAAACAGTAGTTATTGATAGATTGATTTTATTCAATTCAATTATAATATACCTACAATTAAAAATATATGTCTTGCTCTCCAGCTTAGGCAGGCCACCCAAGTGTTCTCCATAACTATCGGTTACTTGCTTGCCTCATCCAACTTGTTCCTGCCACATTTTTAGTGTCGTCTTCCTATTTTAGATATTGTCTGCCTACACGTCTCCTTTTATATCTAAGGCACGATACCATCACTTGTTTGGCCCACTTTTCTGTCTTACTTCTTATCAGATGGTCTAACAATTTCCACTTCAGTTATTTGATCTGGTATTTTATATCTGTTATAGTCAAAGATCGATATGCAGCCTCTTCGCGGAATAACTGGTTCATCCTAGGTTTGACCAGCGCCTTTCGGCAAACTGCGAAATGTATTACAATTTCGGCCTTTACCAGATGTATTTTTAGTCAAACCTAGACATACCTACATTTTTAGTCAAACGTTGAAAGTAAAATGATCTTTTCGGGTTTTGCCTAGTCTATCCTAGAAGCGACTAAAGCAAATTCGGTCAAACGTGAATATGTACTGCATTTGTTACATGTTCAAACAATACATGTTAGCCTAACTCTTTGCGATATTCCAATAAATTACTTCAATTCCATAAAGACACCCAATCAAGGCTAAGTTAAGTTGTTATTCCATATTTTAACGTGCAGGTGTATAAGCTTAAATATAAGTGAACCAAACTGCGTTGTGACTAAAAATGTGGATAAAGAAGCTTTAAATACGAAGTTTATGAAGAAAATTACTAATTTAAATAAAGATAAGTGTTAATTTCATGAAAAATTCAGACAAAAATGTGTTAGTCAAAGGTAAAAAAATGCTCTTGTTTTGGAGTTTGCCTAAGACTTTATGCCAGACCTGAGGTTTGACTAGCCAAACCTAGGAGCACCCGAGCTTCGTTGTTTGACTATAACATATCTATATAATCTGAGTTCTTTTTCTTATTGTTTTTAATCTAATTTTATCTTTTAGTTTTATGTTTAGAATGCTCCTCTCCATTCTGTGTTGGCAGGTTTCCAGTGATTTTATATTTTTCTTTGTACAACTCCATGTCTGGCATCCGTAGGTCATGCTTGTTAAAATACATGTATTAAATATTATTATTTTTTCATTCAATTGGGATGTCCTAATTTTTCATGATATCTTTTAAAGCCCAGTATCTCTTCCATTCTATGTTTATTCTATTCTGGAGTTGTGAGGTCTGTAGGAGGAATTATTTGACCGAAGTATGTATACTCGTTAACGTACTCTAGTTCATTGGCGTCGTTAGGTTTGATAGGATTTTTGTTTTACTGGCATTCATCGACAATCCTACTTTTCTACTTTCATATAGCTGTTCTTCAATCAAGCTCAATTGTTAAATCGGTGTCTAATATATTCTATGCACACTATAAACGTAGCATTATTTTAAAGCGGGCCCCATCGTCGTCACCTCGCTACGACACTGTGTGTTTCGTATCCCGAGCATCTGCATCGCAATTTTCTGGAATTCACAACTGCCACTTAAAACAGGTTTATCTTTTAATAAAAGTGGTAGTATTTAAATGGTAGGCGTTCGGTTCTCTCTGTCTACCCTGCTAGGGAAGTGGCTTGAAGTTTAGTTAGTATTTAACTTTGTCAAACTCGTCCGTTCAATTGAAAGTTTCATAAACACATGTTGGGAATGCGTTATCACTTATGTGTCTGGGATCATAATTCAAGAAGAAGGTTTATTCTTATATATGTCTTGTTAATAAATTTCTGCAAGCGTTTTTATTGTAAGTTCTATAACATTATGTAAAAACTAATTTGAATGCGCTGGACATTTGCACGGAATTTGATACATGGTTATGCCAATTTTTATATTCTAGGTGGATTATCTGGGTGACGTTATCTGTCACTAATATTAGAAAGCTTTTCAGCCCAAATGTTTTACATGCGTGTGTTATTATCTGGTGCATAGATACTTCAACCAATTTAATACGAGAACTTTCTTAATAACTTTAAACTCACCTCTCATTCACCAAAACCTTTGTTCTCGTAAAATTTATGGAATCTGATACACCATACTAAAAACATCTAAGAAGTTGAAAGCTACTGGCAGAACTTTGTTCTTCCACATTAAAGTATTGATTTTACTAACTATTCATGAAGCACGTTTCTGCATAATACTTTACAAATTCCATTAAAATGTAACAATCCTACCAATCAGAAGGGTATTAGGAAGTAATTTCAGAGGTCTTATACACAAAGTACTAAACGTTATAGAAACATCTTTATCATTTGTCCGCTGAAATGCAAACAAAGCCAATAAGCAAACAGGGAAGAACAAAAATAACTCAATGTTTAATGGTTACTCCCAAGTACAATTGCCAAACTCGGCAGCATACAATTTCATTAGGAAACTCACGACGGGCCGTGGAGGGAGAAAATGTCAATATAAAAGAAATTAACAAAGCTTTATAAGCAGAGGCGGTTGGAAAAACTCAAAGCTAGTTCTCAAAGTTGAAGCAGCAGAGCAATTATTGGAAAACTAACTGATATAATTAATTGGTAGCCTTGTGACCGAACATTGCATCGCTCCAGACTTTTAATTCATTAATGAGTTGAGCACTTGACGGGAGCGTCGATTGCAATAACTGGAGGAGGGATGAGGCCAATAATAGCAGTTATAATGAAACATTTCTGATATTAAAGATAATAATGAATTGTATAACCTCGTCCTAGCAATAAATGTTAAATAAAAGCATCTTTCTACGTTACTTGTCACTACTTTTTCACAATTTTCCATCTAACCTAGCCCATTGTTCCATGTTGGACTGGGACTTAAAAAGGATGTGCTATCTGTGTTTCTTACCTAGCATGTTGTAAAAGGCGACTAATGATATATGGGGTTGTGGGTATGTGATTGTGTAGGCGACGAGCTAGCCACTTGTCACTACTTTTCACAATTTTCCATCTAACCCAGCCCAGTTATGTTTTTGGCTAAATGTGGTTGTCTGTTTTACGTTAAAAGTTTGACAGTGGACAGCGAAAACAGACAACTCTAAAGGTCAAATCATTGTTTGTTAGCTCTAAACTGAACCCAAAATAGCACTATCAACGTGTAGGATTCCTTCACGGAAAACGTCTAACAAACTGCTATTTCTCTGATCTGATATACACAACCGAATTTCACGCTGGAATTGCGAGCGGAAGCTGGTACTTGACATATTTAAAAGTTACATACGTTCTTTTCAAGAGATTTATAGTCGCCGTTGTACGAAAACATCGCGAGGGAACCTGTGCGATACCGCCCATATCCGCAGCTGAATAAAATGGGGGACGTCGCCGGTAAACCGTCCCATTAATTTTACCAAGAAAGACATGAATAATTACGTCGGATGACCGCGACGGTAATGAGTGTGCGACTCAAGGAAGCTTCAGAAATAATATGACTATCCCCGCGTTTGTAATACATTCCCCGAAATTTTCCTGCATAGCAAAGAAAAGTACGTTCTACGAGTATATAACTGATTGAAGATAATTAGGTGAATAGCGTTTTTAACAAGTCGTTCAGTGCGCATGCATTTATTATGGACATAATTACACATATTTCCATCTCGTTAAGTATTTTAATAAATGAATAACAAATATGTTAATTGTATTGTAGACCAATGATATGAACATGCATGTTAGTAAAATAAATAATTTTACAGCTGAGATTCCAATACTATATTTTTAAATCACACGAGCTTAGCCTCAGTCCTATTGTATGTTTCTTATACATTTATGGGTTAATATTTTAAAGAATTATGCGTCGCAGCGACTTTACACATAAGCTACATTTGTCCTAGTCAAACTCCAAAGGGGTTCTCTCAACTCACAAGATATTTCCAAATACTCCATACTTCTGAATAGTTCCATAATTCTAAAAGAATAAATAAATATCAGACATCACATAAATTGATCTGACTCCGAGGTAGCTTAAGCACTTGTGTTAAGGATATCAGAATCAACAGTGGTATTACAAACATATACTTAAATATTGGATATTATCACCCAGTTACAGAACAAATACAAGTATTCATCACACGAATGTGTGTCCTGAGTGGGGATCGAACCCACAACTCTTGGCGCATAGGGTAGAGTCACTACCAAATTCGCCATCGAGCCAGTCAATTATCCACTCCAGAAGCCCGAATCACCTTTAAAAATTCACATCACGAGTGCGTCTTACTAATTGGAACTAACAGTAGGCAATTGTAATTATGGGCTTAGTGTTATAATGGCTAACTCGACACAACAAAAAGACAATGAGAATAAGATAGCGCCACATGAAATCAACCGAATCTACATAAAATCTGTGAAATTATCGCGCATATTTATTTAATGTGGGCTAATTAGCGGGCATAAATAGGATTTCGTTTGCGCATTAAGGGGATGAAACGATCAATAAATAATTAGAATGCTGATTTACATCCACGGCTGTGTAATAATGGTTTACCATTTAGGCATCTACCTATTTACTTTATCGGCATTATTAAAATAACTAAGAATTTTTTCGATCCATTAATAACTTATTGATCAACTAGATAGTTATCTGAAAAAGTAAATAATATGTTTATTTTATCTTAATATAATAATACATTTATTGAATACCCATACCAATACAAACCCTGCACGCGCAACGCCGTGAAGGGTTCCTATGCATATACAATTATTTCCAGTTTAAAGTTTTTTAAGTTTAAGTGATTTAAGTTAAGTACTCAACTTAAGTATCTTAAGCCCACAAGGCACGGAGCAAGATCATTATATCTCTTGGAAGCATAGGTATCTATTTAAGAGCTCATAACTAAGTCTAAGAATTTCTGAAATGCGCTTCGGCTTATCTCTGTAAATTAAATAACCTTACTTATTAATCAATTTTGTTCCGTATGTAGTTATTATGTCTTTTCAAGTATGGTATTATTAAAATTGTTAAAATAATTTTAACTAGCAAATTATTTTTTGAATTATTTTTTGTGCCTAAAGTTCAAAATAAAATAAATATTAAAAATAACAAAAATAAATTACCGAATTATTTACCAATATTTCCAATGAAACAATCTCTTTTATAACTATATTAATACGTGAAGCAAAAATGTTGTACTCCTTTTTATGAGAATTGCTCGGATGGAGGAGTACGGAGGAGTATTTGGCACAATTAAAGTTTATATGGAAAAGGAGTGCAAAAAGCTAATATTTCAATAAATAATTAAAAAAATCAAACTAATAATAGTTTTATTTTGTCCTGTGGGCGATTACAAGTACATATAAAAGTCCTAAACAAAATTGAATTATTAATGAAATATCATTTCCACTAATAATTAACAAAAGCGTGAAAACCATATGAATATTTTGAACGTCAATCGTTCTAATTGTTAAATTAAAAAAAAAACATCTAAAACACATTGTCCCATGTTGGTCTGGGACTTGGCCCACTTGAACTGTGGTTCTTGCCTAGCATGTCGTAAAAGGCTACTAATGGTATATCGGGTTTTGGGTGTGTGATTGTGTAGGCGACAGGTTAGCCGCTTGTCACTGCTTTTTCACAATTTTACATCTGACCCAGCTAGCTGAATGTGGTTGTAGGGGCTTGCTGCCCCTTTGACTCTGCCTACCCCTTCGGGGATCGTAGGCGTGATGTTATGTTAATTTAATATCATATAGATCCTTTCACGGAAATCAAAGTTCACGAACGTGCATAAAGTTTTTTAAGCTGTAATTTTTGATGTATTTTTTCACGTTGATCTTAAGTGAGTAGCTTTTTGAAGATAACCAGGCTTGTTTAGCTTCGTAGTCATTAGTACGACACTAATTACTTAATATCATATGTTTTTTTTTACGCCAAAAGCCAAAGAAACGCTGAGAACATAAATCTTTATTATGCGAAAGTTAATACTTTTAAAAAATTAAATAAATGTCTTTTCTATTTCAAAATACTAAGTTGTGTAGTTGCGTTAAGAATATCTGGAAAGAATAAAATATTGAGATTGATCTTGTTTCCTTCATATTCACTAAAGCTTGTTTGAAAATAAAAGTTTATATCGCAAATGATGATGTCTTATAAATTTAGAAACATATTTCCGAACGAAACAGCCATTACCCGTAGCTTGGTTAGTTCATAAAACTGTAAATCGTTCTGAAACAGCGAAACGTAGGCACTACCTCAAATCAATAAGGACAATAAATTTCAAGTTGTGCTCAACTCAGCGTAAGAGATTTAGGGAAGCCGATAACGGAATGTTTTGGCGAGGGCAGTGTCCGAAAGTCAGGGATTTATGCAGTCGCCTAGTCACCGAGTGCGGAAAGAAAACAAAGAATGCGCTTTTAGCAATCGATGCGTAATAAATCGCTGTTCAAGTTTAAAAAATGCTGCCTGTGTGTGATATACCGCTAGCCGCTTGCGTCTGGATATCCGTAGTTGAAATACGAGTATTACGAGTGTTAGCCTGAATTTGAATGAACCTTGGATATCTCATGTTAGACTGTGGCTGAAAAATTATGTACCTACTGTGTTCCTTGGCTGTCATCGTAAAAGTCAACTATTAGCATACTTCGTGATAGGTTAATAAGGTTGCCCTCTTGTTATTGCTTTTAAATGTTTTTATATACCTCAACTCAATTTAATTTTTAACTAAAAGTGTTTGAACATATCACCCAAAGGGTAAGGTAAGCCTTTGGGTGATATATTAGGGTATAATACACGTTTTTGGGTTCAGCACTTAAAACTATTTACAGGAATATAAATATATGGATAACTTACCAATTGTTATCAAAAACCTTCTATAGTACTTAAATAGAGAGACACATAACAGTTTGTGCGAAGGTTTGACATTCTTTAAACAAACATCATTAAAAACTTCAAAACTAATTCCGCAAAACTTTAAACCGAGCTGGCGGTATTTTTGGAAGACACAAAATAGATGACTGTATTTTCTTTGATATATCTGTTTATGGTACTCGCTGAATCCTCCGCCAAATAGGAAGAAAGCGTATCGCTTATAGGCAGGGAGCTTGTTATAGATAGTTTAACGCTCAAAGGATGCACCAATGCGTTAAATGCATACTAAATCGAGTGGAAGCCGCGCACTCGGGTAAGGAGTGATATTTTTAGATAGCTTTACACTTTTAGAGCCACATAAACGTGATATGGTCTCAATATTCTTTCCATCTTACATTATACGGATATGAATAGTATTTTCCTCGTTTCGAGTATGGACAAAACGAAAAATCTAAGATAATTTCCATGCAATGTTTGTTTTGAACATTTAGTTCCAAAGTGAAACTACTCCAAAACAATGAATTTAAATTCAAAACACGTCATATTTCTAAAAAGCGCGATTATTAACTACCTCAAAAGCTTAGCTATCAAGAGCTTTTTACAGAATTTTAGCGTTTGCAAGCTTTACAAAAACCCAGTCCAAAGTAGCTTTTCATTAAGTTTTCAGAGCGATGTGCGAGCTATGTCCATTCGTCCCAAAATTGCTTATTCGTCGTCTGGAACATATTCACGTAAGTTTATTAGTGGTAGCTCGGATGTAACCGCACATTTTAATTTCGCCTCTTGTGCTCTTAATTTAGTGTGTGCTACTTCCATGCTCCCTTGAAGCTGACGTAATAATGTAAAGTAGGATTTTACAACGCCGGTATTAACTTTCCCTATAAAAATGTGCAGTTACTACCGAAGTAATGAAGATTTGTAATATTAATAAAACTTTTTTATTTAACCTTAATGAGTTCGAGAATAGTATTAAAATTATTTTGTTAACTGAAGCGGAACACGAACATGAAACGAGGCAGAATGAAAAGTGTCTTTGAAGAAGAAAAATAAGCACAAGAAGTTTTGTTTTTAAAAAAAAAACATCCAATTACTTTATAAGATTACAAAAAGAAAAATAAACTTTCTTTAGAACTAAAAGAAAAGTTTTTATGGACCGGTTATCTCATCATTAATTTAAAAAACTTAGGTTTTATTAAAAACTAAGTAAAGGTGAAAATGGGATATTTTATCATTCATCGTAATATCAATTTATATGCGATTTTCTTATGAAGAAGCTAAATAAAATTGTGTCAACCACCAAAAATACGTTCATTCAGAATGTCGCTTAATGTAAAGTACGTATACATAGTATGCAGTATACTTATATGGAATGAATTGCGTTTACAATAAGTGACCCACTATTTCATCCTATTCTACCTATACTGTGACTCACCCAGTTTGATACCCACCAATCGTATCAAGAAATAGTTGAGAACGTGATGAAGAGGAGCCTTATTAAGTTGCAACAGATAACGCTACTCCCGGAAAAAATGCGGGTCGGCAGCTGATGTGAATAAGAATACGGTTGATAAACTGCTCCACTGCTGACAAGCGATGTTTTAAAATCTTTCCTAACAAGAAGGCTATTAGTTCATTGTTATATATATTTTTTTAAATGATCATTTTATTATTAGTCATACGTTTCAAATATATTTATATGTTGGACCACATGTTCGCCAATACACACAAGGTATATAACTTAGAGCTTTCCTGTTAATTTGATTTCCAATTGCCAATATGATGTTTAATACCATCATATTGGCAATTGTATTATAAATATGTAATATGTAAATATGTAGAGTGACCGCTATTACAAGTACAATTTTTTAGAAGTGACGTCAAAATTAAACAGTACGAATAACGCATTAACCTAGAGCTAATCTTAGAGAGCTAATGTCACTTTTAGCGGATCCTTGTCCTTCAGTATGTTGCCTAAAAAGATATTCACCGAAATCCATCTAATACAAGACAAGACTTCTAATTGATTCAGCACATTTTTTTTTTTAATATTGAACACCATTCTCTTGTAAACGCGCACAAAAGAATAGTGACTTGAAATTAACAGTAGAATTTAACGCCGCAACTTTTTTCCCAACCCATCAGATTAAGCCCCGAACCTGCTTTATCTATTGTCGGGAAAAAAATCCATTACGGTCGAGTACTTAAGAGCGCATTGTATTTTTATCAAGAGATCCGACTGTGGCGTTCCGGCAAGATTAAACTTTCCAACTAAAAGCTGTAATATCATTCCGCGACTTTTTACCTAGCACAAAAGTCATAACTGATTGCTCAGTAAAGATATCACGAGGCTATAAACTCTAGAGGGATTATCACCATACGGATATAAGACTACGTTTCATTAGTTACATTACGTGTAGATCTGAGGCAGGGTCCCAGGGTAATATGATAACAATACATTATGTCGGGACAAGGGAGCTTAATGTCTCCAGGGAGTTAATTCAAGCTGTGCTGCGCAAGGATTTATTTATTGTATTTTCTTTTTATTTGGACTCAATCTCGAGGGCTGGGTAGCTCTGGTGTTGGAACATCCATCAAATTGCGCTTAATTTGTTTCCCGCGAATACGTTTCTGTTTTCCCTTTACGTAGAAGGTACCGAAACGGGAACATTTGAAATTTTGATTACCACTGAATTGTGAGCTATTTCCGTCGTGCCTAATATAAACTGTAGAGCATTTTAATCGTTCCTCATTTCATAATTGCCCTGTAGATTTAAGATTTATTATTTCACAGCTAATGGGGGTGGTAGCATTATGTTATCTTTCATACACGTTGAAGTGATTATATGAATATCTATATTATAAGACCTACCCACCTATTTATCGAAATATCTTCTTTTTCTTTACAAGTACTTTTTTTACAAGTACATAGTTAATGCCAATATCTAACAAAGCTATTAAAGTGTCTTAGAGCTAAAAGTACATACAAACATACATACCATCACGCCCGTAATCCCCCAAGAGGGAGGGAGAAAAACAGTGACAAGTGGCTATCTCGTCGCCTACGTAATCACAAATCCAGAACTCCATAGGTGCGCCATTAGTCGCCTTTGACGACATGATATTCAATAAATAATATAACTGTTGGTCCATTTTTGGGTCCCAGACCAACATGGGACGAAAAAATTTTATCCAAATAAAGCCAGTACATCAAACCGAGATACTGAAAGAGCGATCGTAATCTCATAATGCAAGCAGGAACAGACCGCCTAACAAGCTCTCGAGACAGGAAGGATCACATCTGAGAACATCTCATGCATTCTAAACTAAGGCTGGTCTGTGCAGTATGTAAAGGAAACCACTAAAGTAGCAGAACCAACCGTAATGTCGCCGAGACTATACTTAGGTACTGAGAACTGGAATTTTTATTTTGTTGCTAAGCGGAAATTGGTGCCCCACTAACTTTCCAGACTTTTAATTCCTGAAATATCGTGGTTAGGTCTGAGTATCGTTACTGTTAGTACAACAACACACAGTAGAGCTTATCGTAAGCTATTACCAACGTTGTTGTACAAACTAGATAACAAATTAGAGTGGTAAAGTAAAAAAAACTTTAATACTCTCGGGAGAATTATGACTATATTTATTACACTGCTTAGACTTAAGTGTTTGATCACTAAATATGGACACAATATCAATATGAGTTCAAAATATCAATATGTATCTACAAAATAGAACAGATGCCAAAAGACTAGATAGCCAGGCGTGCATAACACAGGAAAAGTTTTAAAAATCAGTTTCGAGAGTTCATCAATAAATCCAACTTAGCAGTATTATCTCCCAACCCTGCAAGATACAACAATGTAACCGTAACAAAGGCTAGACAAACGGACTAGAGTCACGGACGAAACAACTTTCTTGTCTAACCGTTATCTCGGATCTATAATTCCAAACTCCGATACTTCACTAAGCTTACAATCTTAAGGTGATATTGAAATTAAACATTACGCAAATTTTCTTGTAGACGGAGAAAGGCAGCGGCGGCCGAACACAGAAATTGAATTAACCAAATCCCTTTGACGAAGTTCCTGTTTGTAGGCAACTTGGCTAAACTGTGAAATTATCAGCGGCCGAGGAACGTTCGGCTCTTTGCGGTGGCCTGTACAGAATCAGTTTATTTTACAATTTTCATAATTAACTATCATTGATATTTGGAATATCCTTCTTGGGTTAGACGTTTGGACTGGTAATTTTTTTCTTTTTGTTTTTCGTTTAAGCTGTGACATTATCTGCGACAGTACTTCGGATTGCTGCTCGTCCACTGCACTGGCAATTCAGATAAACAGAAGTTATTTTTAGATTATATTCTTATTAAAAATATATGATCTTCGTACTATATACAATATCGTTTTTACTCTTCTTTATTATATTTTTTTATTTCTTAGAGACATGAAACGATCAATCTTTGTTATATAAATTGATTTTTATTAATTTCTCTGTAAAATTATAAAAAGTACTTATTTGTAAATAAATATAAAAGTAGGTACACAACACTCGCTAAGTTCATACCAGTGAAATAGAGTTACACGAGCAAAAAAGTATTTGCAGAACTTATATATAAAAACTGGCAAGAGTGATAGTAGGCGCGACAAAGGCAGAAGGTGACAACTGCGAATATCGAACATGGGGTGCAGCCCAACTTTCCTCGTACACCCGAATTTATCATCGGGTATTATCCACAAAGTGATATTTTCTACTCGCATCGAACTTTCTAGTAGATAAGTTTCGGACAAGTCGAGATTATCGACGGAATAAATCAAGACGTAAGGTGCCCCCAAGATTTATTACGAGGAGTGAGCAACGCGCGTCTTATCTCGTGTTTTGGGGTGAAACAATTCTCTCTTTTGTTGAAATATCGGCTTGATTCGACCTTTGGAATCTTATCTAGATGAGCGAGTATATTAAATTTCCTATCAAATCAAGTGTTATCGTTCAGAAGATAAGAGGAATAATAACGTTAAATAGACTTTTATTAGAAGTTAATAGGTATTTTTTGGAATTTTAATAACCGCTTTACAATTTAGCATTACTTATATATTTTTTTAATACTAAAATAATATGAAATGTTTTTAATAAACCAGACTGTTTTTTTTGACACAAAATATAAAATCCTTATTGTCAGTACACTTGTACTTGACTGCCCCGATGGCGCATTCGGTAGCGACCCTATCCTATGCGGCAAGCGTTGTGAGTTCTATCCCCCCTTGGACAAACGTTCGTGAACCCTTATGTTTGTCCCTTGTCTTGTTAATATCTAATATTAAGTATCAGTGATATTATTTACGATACCACTGATATAACTGATATCCTTAGTACAAGTGCTTAAGCTTCTTAGCTCGGAGTCAGATCAACGTATGTGGATGTTGTGATATTTATTTTATAGTGGTAAGAATATTTACGAAAAATATGTCTTTTTCATACTAATGGTGCCTTCCCGCTCAGTTCGTCGCTATCGTCGAAGCCGCAGCTCTATTAAGTACCATCTAAATCGACAATTACGCAATCACCACTCGACCATGGCGATGCAATTTTGGTAATAAAATTCTGCAAATAAACCATTACTATAAAATTGGAACTGTGCTATTATTATTTTATCATGATAAATAAATCGACGTGCCTCCAACAAATGTATACCTATATAAATAAATAAATAAAATAAAAAATAAAAATCGTTTATTTCGGACAGGGTCCATATAGAGTTAGTAACAATAGTCGTACAAGCTATGTTAGTACAGAAAATGGTTCAAACGAATTTTACTGTCTTTGACGAGCTGGACGCGAGTTCAGTGCATATATAAGGCATGCAATTACGAAAATAATAAAAAAAAAACATTTTAGTAAGTATATTTTTAAACATAATAGAAATGATTACATGTAATTCAATCGATGTATGTTATAATTTAAATAACTGCCTCATTTATATTAACATCGAAATTTTAGGAAGCTTTTAACAATCGTCATTTTCAAAATATATTTACTAATGACTCCCAAAGGAAACAATTATTATTATGTTCTGAAATATGCTTCTACTGTTCCTGATTTCTCGATGGGCTTTCCTTTCGGGGAAGATCCCATGGGAGTCGAAGTTGTACTTAACAGTTCCTTTAATTAAATGAAAACAACTCGGGAAAATTGATAATTCTGCCTGCATTGTTCATGAAGTGTTTATATGGGTTACTAGTTTGAAACGGTAATACGAGAAGGGATTGGTTTTCTGTAAACAAAACCTAACAGCTAAGCACATTTCATATAAATTAATATTAAAAAGAGGAAAGATTTGATTGTTTGTTTGTTTGTTTGTATTGAATAGACTCCGAAACTACTAGACCAACTGATTTGAATAATTCTTTCACCAATGGAAAGCTACTTTATCAGCAAGTAACATAGGTTATAATTTATCCCCGTATTCCCACGGCACGTGAACGGGAACTACGCGGGTGAAACCGCGGGGCGGTGCTAGTTGTCTAATAAAATGACGAGATATTTCATTATACTTTTATTATTTGCTCATAAGTAGCTCATACTTGGGTTCAGGGTGCATTACGTCACTGTGAAAGCAATTAAGGCATCTTAAAATTACATCTTAGATTTACCCGCAGTGAGCGCCTCAAATAATTATACAAGTATGACTGACATGACATGAAAAAAGATTAACAAATTCTGAAGGAGAACAATAGGCGATCTTATATTAATACTTAAATATCAAAAAACTTATACCAAATGAAAAAGCATGTAGGTACAGTTACGTTTCATTATGAGTACCTACAACCTGATGTTTGAAACCAAAATCCATTACATACAACTCAAAAACTGTTAACGCTTATGTACAACATAATGAATATCGCGTTTTATACTCTTAGTGTTTGGTATAAGCATAGTGCCATGGAAATGTCCGGTCTTACACCAAAACCTGTAGCAGTACACATACCAGCACCCAACGCTATAAAATTATTTAAAACCCGCAGCACCTACTCTTCAACAACTGTTTCACTCCTCCGTTGCATTTCGGTAAAACACAATTCATGTCCAGTCGAAGTTTTATAAAAATACACACTGTTACGAGTTTTTACTAAGAGAAAAGTTTGGCAGGAAACTGTAGAAAATGCTTCAAACATAGCTATTTGCTTTTATCGCTATTTTCCATTACATTCTTCTTTTTTTCATTTTGTTATTAACTAGAGAAAAATATAAATGTACTAATTCCGTTTCAATATAGGTATACTTAACGAGGTTTTAAAAATGGAATAGAACTTTTCTTACAACCTCTTTGTGAGATCTTTAAAATATAGCTTTTCCAAATTTTGATCATTACATGCCTCATAGATAATAGGCTTTTCACATTCCAGATAACATCGCTCAACTTAGACTTCTTTCATATTTTTTGCGATCTAAATAGGTACAACAAGCTCCAAGTTTTTATTAAAAGCTGTACCAAAACATCCATTTTCATGCAAACTTAATTCTAGTTTCTGGAGAAACTTTATTAAGTACATATAATAAACTGACAGTCCATTATTCATGCATATACTCTACTTCATAGCAAGTCATAAGGAGGAACTTCTTTTGAACAAAAAGTTACGTGCGATGAGAGGAAAAATACTTTTTATAAGTATTTGGCGCAAGGTAAGCACACCATTCGTCGTAAACAGTTAGAAAGGTTAAAAACCCCGACAAAAGAAAACATTTTTGAGCAATAAAGCAAAGAACTTTACATAAATATGCAGAATGTAGCTACTTAGGATAATGGTAACCTGAAAGACAAGTCATTGTTTGCCCGCAGATATGAAAAGAGAGATAGAATGGTTGCTTGAAACAGAATAGAATATTTTTTTAAACATTTCATTTGGCGCTCATAGTCTTACGTGTGTTTTTTTTAACTATGGCCTTACTTGGTTTAGTTAACTTTTTAATTATCTTATTTACCTAATTGTTCATCAAATAACTGATTGTTATAAAGTTGACTAATATTTTTAATTCGAATATCCTTGTATAAAGGATCGTGCCTTAAGGCGTATGGTTCTCTTTACCTACCCCGCTAGGGAAGTGGCTAGAAGTTTAGTTTGTTAGTTAAAATATGCTTATATAGCCTGTTTGTAAACTCATTCATGTATGAATGTCTTATAGTAAAATTCCAGATTCTAGTACTCCAAACGGTGGTTCTAAGTACTGCCAACATAGCTTCAGCATAAGACACTAACGTCTTTTCGAACTTATACATACATCTCATTATGCCTGCAATCCCTGAAGGGGTAGGCGAAGTTCAAAGAGCTGTGGATTCCTTAAACCACATTTGGCCAAAAAATAATGTCGAGTTAGGTTAAACGGAGAATTGTGAAAGCAGTGACAAATGGATACCTCTTCGCTTACATAATAACAACAAACCCAATATCCAGTACACCATTAGATGATTTTTACGACAGGCTAGGTAAGAAACAAAGGTGATACATTCATTTGAAGCCCTAGACCAATATTGAAGAAAATTTTACCTTCATATTACTTTTATACACATAAAAGTTAATTTATTTTTTAAATTATGAAAGCTATCCGGAATAGTCATACTGTTGTCATAAAGGATAACACAAATAGTGGAAAATTGTACTTTAGTAGTTTGTAGACCTCAGAATTACTTAAAATCGTTAAGTCTCAAAAAAGCCTTTTTCGGTTCGTATAAACGACAACCATTGAGATAAACAAAGCATAATATTTAATCCACTGAACAAAAAGAAAATTTGTTTTCAACTAGTAGGACCAACGTTCGGAACACAAAGGTTTACACATACGTTTCAAAATGTTCAATGAAAAACAAAGATTGCAACATTACTGGACAGGTACGTGTAAAATTGTATTTACAGCATAATGTAAGATTGTATTTCAATATTCATACATATGAATGATAAATTGGTGGAAAAAATAACTCTACATGACAACGAGTTACGTGAGCAGGTTCATAAGATATGGAAGATCCATATCTATACTAATATTATAAATTTGAAGAGTTGGTTTGTTTGTTTACTTGAACGCGATAATCTCAGGAACTAATGGCCCATTTATCGAAGAAGGCTATATAGGCTATATGACATTAACCATACACGCGACTGAAATCGCAAGCACATCTGTATTTAGATAATTAGATAAAATAAGAAACCTCAATAAATTTTCAAATTCAAATTTTTATTGCATGTCACATTACAGAAACAGTTACATAGTTGGTACGTGTAGAAGGTATACATGTGACGCCCTGCAAGGGCATAGCAAATAGAAGAGGGCTTGTTATCATATAACTTTAACTAGTATATATATGTACTGGTTATAATAATTGGTTAAGATTTATATAAATAATTATATCAATTTTAACAGATTATAATTATTTTTTTTCCCATACGGTAATAATGACTTGCCTAAGCCTAACAAGTTTGCTGTTAATACACTAACTTCACATTAAATATGGTATCGTTTACGTTAGAAAACTTGATACTAAACACCAATCAAACTATCCTTCTGGTCTAAAAACGACGTGCCATCGAGATCGTAAATTAAAATAAACTCGACCATGATTTTAAAATTCTCTTCCTCGGCTCCTCTAGCAATAAAATTCTTCGTTACGAGTATCCGATCATTTCTGCATTAAAATTCAGCACCTAGAACTTGGCCAGACCGTTTATTGCTACTAATTTTGTTCAAACTAAGTCAAACACCACTTACACGCCCTAAGTTGTACAAGCAGCGACAATGTCCATGAATTAGCAATGAACCCGGTAAGCAAATTGAGATTGTTTTGGACCAATTGTGTTAGCAAGTTCCTGGGAGACTTTTTGACCTAATACCAACTTACACTTCCGTCCCTTCGTTCATGGGAAGACAAAAGGGTTAGTCGATTTTTCCGATTTTACTTACATAAATTGCTATCACACGGGTCATTGCTTTGACATGCAAAATCGTAGTCTAACATTAAATGCATGGGTGTCAGTTTGGGATCAGAAAGGAATCGTTTCTTTGATAACCTTTTTCGATGATAAACCTAAACCTAAAAAATAACTCTGCTAATTTAAAAGTGAATAAAAAAATTGGAACTAAAGGGAATGAACATGAAAGCAATTATCTTTGATGTAGTCAACTTTTGGTAGCGACAGAATGCCGATTAGGAAATTAGATGTCAAATTTTTTTTAAACAAGTAATTTGAAACCCTTTTCAAATAGATACCTAATATTTCAGACGACAGGTCGCAACTAAAGATTTTTAGTCACTTAGGAAAAGGTACATTTAATAATTTAGTAAACATTTATAATTATGGCTAAAACAAAGATAAACTCATCATATACTGATATATGATTAAGGAAAGAAGAAGAAGAAAGAAGAATTAATACCTGATTTGTATTCGGTCTATCAAAATTTAGAAGACCAGATACAGCAGGTGCCGTAAAGACAAACTGTATTCCCTATAAACTCTGAAATCGTACATAGAAGAGGCACAACTCTCTGCGCGCTGTCCTGATACATGGTTCCTCAATCCCTTCAACGAGATGAATGTAACCTTCACAGCTAATAGTTCCGTCCAAACGGAGCCAGAGTCAAACACCACTTACACTCCCTAACTTGTAACAATGTCCATGAATTAACAATGAACCCGGTTAGTAAATTGGGACCATTTTGGACAAATTGTGTCCGCATGCGTACACCGAGATACAGCGCGTTCTCGCGGCAAACTGTTTTGTCCTGTACCCGGATAAATTCCGCAAAATCCTATTAACAATAGAACCCTTAATATGAAGGATAAAATTATAGCTCTCGTTTACGTTGAATAGCCTGTTTTCTGCAACGCATATGATATTGAGTATATTTATTATATTGGTATAACGTTACAGCGCGGTTTTGTATCGTTATTTGATAAACAAACATTAGGGGGCCTACCTGGCTATTCAGTAGGAATAAAATTTGCATATATTTATAATTTGTACATGTGCGATACACTTAATAAAATTTCGAAAATGACAAAATAATTTTATTGCAGTTGTCAGAAAAACGCAACTAGTATGGAAGGGCTACTTTAATCGTACTACATCCTAGTGTGTGACAATAGTGTTAATATTAAAAAAAATCTTAAATTAGTTTTTTTTTTTGCTGATCAAAATGTCTATAAGCAAATATTATACGAGTTATAACGACATATTATGACTCTTGCACGAGTTATTAGTATAGCCCCTATAAAAGTCAGAATGCTTATTGACCGTTTAAAATTGCTAAGACTATAAAACATTTACGATTTCACAATTTTAAAATTGTACGTTTTAGTAGAAAAATAATATTCGTAGGTACTATTAAATAGTAACTCCATAAAAAGTGGTGGCTTGCCAAAAGCAAAGTTAAATTAGATGGAAAGCGGAAATTGGGAAATTAGTTTTTAAGATCGAACTATCAATATCAGTCTCAGATTCCAAATTAAAAAAAGGGTGGTTTCTTGACTAATTATTCCCAAATGAAATTTATCTAACCTTCTAGCCCAAAGGGTGCAATTTTTTATTAAGATTTCTCGAACTTTTTTCATTAAATTCCACGAAGTATTAGAAAAGTTTCACTCGTTTTTAGCGTTGAAAAAACTCCTTTGCATTTTTCACATTGTTAATGTCTACCAAGGTTCCTCATAAAATAATAAAAGTTTTTTTTGAAATTGCGATAATTATGCACTAAAATGTACTAAATTAAGACATTATGTACAATCTTTTAAATATTGGATCATCGCTGTTATTCGTTCAGATAACGAAATGAAAAATCAGTAGTAAGTAAACTTTTTGACAATATTTAATGGCATTATAATAAATTATGACTTCTTCTATAAGAAACCAAATTATATTCTCTATATTACAGACTCTTTAAGCTATTACTTAGTGCCTTTTTTATATTAACTCAACTCATCTAGCAAGTAAACCTTATGATTTCATTTTATCAGTAAACTTGATTTTGTTGCATATTTTGCTAATTTTACTTCAAAGAAGGAGGCTATTCCGTGTTTTTCTTAACACGAACCGACATGGGCTCATGTCGTTACGTGTTCCTGGGGTATTAAGATAAGCCGACCAAAACGGGAAGCCGCGATTAATGACGGAAGCAAAGCGGTAGATACAAGTGTATTGCTTTTTCCGAAGTTGTATCCATTTTTCCTTCCATGTAAAAGCAAATTTCAATTGCTTCAATCGCGTGGCACTTTTTAAGCTATGCCTCAATCAACATAATTCGTATCGAAATATATGAGTAACATAGTTACCATTTATTTCGACTGGCATTCGGCAGTGACCCTGCCCAATGCGCCAAGAGTTGTAGGTTCGATCCCTACCCAGGACAAACTTTCGTGTGATGTTACATACTCGGATTCAGATCAATGTATGTGATGTCGTCTGATTTATAGTAATAAATCAGAATGAATTGATCGGTGAAAACGCGGGACAACTAGTAAGCTGTCCCGCGTTTTCACCTGCGTTTATAGTAAATGTGATATAGCCTATAGCCTCCCTAAATATGCAACACAAAAATATTTTTTCAATTCGGACCAGTAGTTCCTGAAATGAGCGCGTTCAACCAAACAAACAAACAGACAAAGAAACAAACTCTGTAGTTTTAAATAATATGTAGATTTATTTAGGTAGGTACTTACGAGTATGTTGCCTACATACAGTTGAGTCAGCACGACTGGGAAAGTCTTCTCACAGGAAATCCGTTGTTGTTAAATTTCGCACGGTAAGTGGAGAATACAGGAGTACCAACCTCTTTAAAGTCTGAATTAAGACGATGTAAAAAATGAATATACCTACCAATCGTATTTTCTGGGATCTCAGAAAAACTTTATGGTTTTGCTTATGCATTGAAAGAAAAAAAGACAAAAAGTAGGTATTTACATACATACATAGCATCGCGCCCATAATCCCCGAACGGGTAGGCAGAGTCAAAGGGGCAGCAGGTCCCTTTAACCACATTCAACCAAAATCAAAACTGGGCTGGGTTAGATGGAAAATTGTGAAAAAGTAGTGACAAGTGGCTAGCTCGTCGCCTACACAATCAGATACCCACAACCCTATATACCATTAGTCGCCTTTTACGACATGCTAGGCAAGAAACACAGTTGGCCCATTATTTTTAAGTCCTAGACCAACATGAGACAATGGGCTGGGTTAGATGGAAAATTGTGAAAAAGTTGTGACCAGTGGCTAGCTCGTCGCCTACTCATTCACATACCCAAAACCCCATATACCATTAGTCACTTTTTACGACATGCTAGGCAAGAAACACATTCTTTTAACTCCCAGACCAACATCTGACAAAGGTATTTAGTAACACATAAAATTAAACAAAAATTAACAATGGTGAGTTCCAATGTAGTTATATTGGAACTATTCAGGAAATGTAACAACAGCGAAATAAACATTGTAGACGTTAATTTCATGTATTTCATGTAATAATAACAATTTACACAATCCAAAATTAAGCATTAATGTCCATGCAAATTTGGAGCTCATTATTAGAAATTATTTAATTTGGGACTCTTTAATCAAATACATATTGTTTACCTATATTAGGAATTGTATTACATTGTTCTGTAATTTATTCCGCCATTTATGGCGAAAACAGTTCAATTTCATTATATGTGCTCCTGGTAAACAATTCTCACTTTGCATAGGTACATACGACTCTTTAGCGTTTTTCAACACGTTTTTTCATCTTATGAGACAGTAACGTTAATAATAAGTTTCGTACATGTATTAAATTATTAAATCACACATGTACACAACTTAACTCCATGTACTTATATATTGTTTCTGTCATATATAATATACATATATATACCTATACCTAACTGTGCCTATAAACGTTGATTCAGTCTGATTGTACTGAAGCTGCCTTTAAAACATCGTAACCCTTAGATTAGGGAATTAGAAAATTTTGATTATAATTTGGTGCAGATTTCTCAAAAATGTTATCCGTCCTATTTCTTCAGCATGAAACAATGTGGAGGCTTACTTTATAATTACGTAGTGAATCCAGAGATGAGTAAAGGCACATGCACAGGTTTAGACCAAAAAAATATCTCTTAATTATTGTAGGTCATATGTCATTTTGATTGACCTACCGCCATTCTTTACGATATTCATATTATTAAAACAGTTTTTTCCCACAAGGTATTAGATATAATGTATCAGCATTTATCCGCATTTATGCACAAATATATTCATGACGAAGATGTCGACACTTTAATACAGAAATGAATGCCTGACGTTATCTGAATGCCAACCCCCGAAGAGCTGTAAAACGTTTAATAGCTACTAACAGCGAGCTCGGCGATTGTTCAACTTACTCTAAATTAAATGAAACACTCACGATTGTGGGTATTCGTAAGTCCAACTTGGGTGGTCTCGGCGGGAATTTCCATGGTGATGTTCTTATTATGTGGGTACGGAGTACGTAAGCTGTAACTCTATTTTCTATACGTCGTCGTGCGTCTATCTAATCAATGCTGCTAGTTTAGTTTATTAGATCATATTTGTCGGACTTGCTATTATCAGCGGAATTTAATCAACTACGTAATATCGTTATACAAATGACGGTCTGTAGGCTATATGCATACAACTATAGCGGTAAGAAGGTAAGTAGAGAAGCGATTTCAGAATAAACCTAACCTAACTAACCCATAATATAACCTAACCTAGAAATGTTTACATTTGCCAACTCATGTCGGTAAATCCTAAGATTTACTAGTAAAACTTAAGATTGACCAATATACGGGCTTTTACTGTAACATATATACTAAAATATAGAATATTAACACCCAGTCACAGAACAAACACAAGTATTCATCACACGAATGTTTGTCCTAGGTGCGGATCGAACCCACAACTCTTGGCGCATGGAGCAGGGTCACTACCGAATGCGCCAGCCAGTCAAGTCTAATAAAAACTTAGTTTGTGACCTCATTTATTGTAACGCTTCCATAGACTTTGGTAATAGGTATTATAGTCTGATAATCAGAATAATGTTTCACAAAGAATTACAATAAGCTATATTTATTTTTAAGGCAATGTGGTTATAAAAAATTGCTTTAATGGCTAATTGATATCAAAAAATTGATATCAAATAATTGATAAAAAAAGTACTTATTGTTTTAAACTATAATAAATCAAAAAGAAGGAACAGGGAAAAAACTTGATGACTTTTAGTTTGAGGCAAACCCATTTAAGTCCAGATGCTAATGTAATTTATTGTTCGCAATTAATTTTCTCTTAGACCTTAAAATGGGGTTAAATTAAAAATGAATTTCATATTTCACTAGCAATCCAGCGCGGCTCTGTAGAGGTAATTACAGTTGGTATTTGAAAGTGTATCGGTGTTTTGCTCTAAAAGGCAAGAAACAAGTATAATAATACTAGGTATTTAAAAAGGTTTTAAAAAACTAAATAGAGCCAATATAAAATACAATCAGATTTTTATAATACGCTGTGAAAATTTTCAATTATGTCACAACATATACAAAAAAAATAGTATCATAGTAATCATAGTAATCAACAATGCCAAAAAAATACCACATAGTTTACAAATTTTTCGAATCCGACATATCGTTTGCGTACAGATGTCAAAAAAAAATCCCAAACGTTTACATAACTTTGTAGCAAAGTTACAACCGCAGAATTGCACGGGTTCCAAACAGGTTTCCGTTTTTATTTCCCGCACATTTTATTGCACACACACGGCGCGCAGTGCGCGTCGCACATCAATCTTCCGGCAGACAGTGAGCTAATCTTCATACGTCAATCTGGGTGCTTCGTCACTCGACTACGCGAGCGGAACGCCGAGCAAACTGCATCATATCAAAGTTTAAGTGAGAATGTCACTAAACTATACCATTTAAATCGAAAATCAAAAGTAGAGGATAATAAAGCATATATTTTCTATTTTAACAGATATTAAGCTCAACTACATATATTTCGTGTGGTGTTCATAATAGTTCATAATGTTTTAAATCAGAACAAATAGAACCTAAATCAATGTTTTCCAGTCACATATCCCGTGTAATCGTAGAAATCGTAGCATCAGTTGTAGTTTCGTTACGTCGGTCGTAGCACTCGTAGCAAAAATGCTACGTTGTTATTCAGTTGATTGTAAATTGGGGGTGCGCATTGTCTTACATAACAAAAAAAAATTATACATTTAAACTGATTATTGGTAGTAACAGTATTAATAAAAAAAGTATGAAAAATCTAATTATGAAGAGTGATTATTATGACGCAAATCGGTAGTAAGTCAAATAATGTGATTTTAATTTTATGTGAGCCCTTAATTAAGGACCTGTAATTTTTGTATTATGATTTTATACTGAGAATTACCACGATACTTAGTTGAATATCGTTTCATTCACATTTTAGTAGTGCATCATCATCGTGTTTGGTTTTAACATTTTATAAATTTCATGAAAGATGTTTTTATGCTGAAAATTACCCAATTCTTATAATAAATTTGCAGTGTACAAGATATTGATTAAATAACAAATTAATTTCATCCACGTCTTACTGTGTAGGAGTGACTAGCATCTACTGAGTATCGACATTCGACGTCCATTAATCTCAAGGATTGCGATGCAGCACTGTTGGTCGGCGTAAATCAATGCCTCAGCCTGCCGTTTGGACCCCTGCACTTCTTTTATACATTAGAAGCCATTCCGATATTGCTTTAGTCTCGGTTGTATGTGAAATACGTCCTCTGTAGGCACACCTAATACATACGAAGTAACAATATTCAAGATAGAAAAACTTAACGACTTAAAATTGCAAATAAATAATGTACTTAATCCTTTTTTATTTTATCACTTTTTATCTTATCACAGGCAGACATGTCTTAATCACTGAAATTTACTTAATTTCTACTATTTCTACATAAAGCTTATTTTCTAGAAGTGTATGAAGTTCAAGGTCATATCAAATTATGTGGAAATTTTTTTGCTCAGACTGCTAATTCTATTCACAATTCACATAATCAATTTTATTTTAAAACAGAATTAAGATAAGTTAAACCATTTATCTCTTAACTGTGAAAAACTACTGGTCCGAATTGAAAAAATATTTTCGTGTTGTATATGTAGTTAATTTATAGATAAAAGCTATATGCTACATAACATAATCTATAAACGCGGGTGAAACCGTCGGCACAGCTATATAATATAATATTTACCAGCAATAAAAAAAGACAAATAATAAATTTCATTTTGCTCGACTGACGCCCAAAAAGAAAACCTCATCGCAGTGAAAACGTTGGAATATTTTAAAAACAAACTAGAAACAATTCATACACCTCTTTTTAGGAAGATATACGAGCGTCCGGACGCCAAATGACATACACTGAAAATAAAATTGTTATGCAGTAACATTTTCTTTCCAATTAAAATGCAAATTTAACGAATAATTCAGAGGGAACTTTTTATACCCTCATTAACTGGGCCCTCTTTTACAGCAAACGTGGTATAAACGCTGAATGTGCGTAATTGGCATTATATTATTATGGCTTGTAGAGTTAATGCCCGGGCCACGCTAAGATACGTTATCCGGGTGTGAGTTATTACTCGAACAAACAACCATATACGGTATCTCTGCTGATAATTAATTTTATGGACACAGATACTTTGTTTCAAATACCTGGTGTACTAATTAATGCACCCTTTGAAGTCTCGTATTCGTGAAATGTGGATATGATATAAATATGATAAAAAATTAATGTAATAAAACGTGAAATTAATCCGCGATTCATTTAATTAAATGAAACTCTGGACCTCTATTTATTTACACTGACCGTCTGGGATTTTGCAGGCCCAAACATGTTCATAGACTTTCAAGTTGAATATTTTTTCCCATAATGTTTTAAAAATTACCGTTTATTTCAGAACCCTTTGTTCTATAAAGATTTATCATTAATCGTATACCATAAACATCGGTTTTTAAATGCTAAAAATTGGGGGCATTCACAATTATTTTGTCAGTTGCAGGGTTGATTGAGTTTTAGGAATTTTTAAATAATCTTTTATTTCCAAGAAATTGAAATGAAGCTATTTTTACGAGTTTTAGGCCTTCCAGAAAACATACATAATGGGAATGGATGGATTGGGACCGATTCCTCCTTAATTTTCATTGAAAACCAATATCAATTATATTGTTTAACCTGTATGTGTGAGCAGTGAGCAAGCAGAAAAGTTAGTGGCGTCATAGTTCACGACTGTCATTTGAAATTAATGAAAGCGATACGGTTTTCTAATATTCGCTTATTATAATTTGATTAATTGATTGTGTTATGCCAAATACCCTTTTCACGTTCTTAGAATTATATCCCAATACTAGCTATGCCCGCGGTGGTAGCTCAATGGTAAACACACGCTACTCTCAACCGGAGAGTTCGGGTTCAAGCCCGAGTACGTAACTCTGGATTTTTCAAATCTATGTACGTATTTATACCACTAGCTCTACGGTGAGGGAAAATATGGTGCCGAAACCTGCAAATTCAAACCACTTTGGATTTGTAACCATGATCCAAAAAAAAATCTGGTTCCCCTATGTAAGGGTTACGAAGGTCAGATCGGCAGTCACTTAAATGTAATTCAGACTCCCTAAATCCTGGATCATGTTTTAAGAGGAGCCAGTCTAAGCACGGGACAAAACTCTAGGAATATGTTGAGCTGGTCCCCGCGGTTTCACCCGCGTTTATGCTTAATGTTATATAGCCTATAGCAATCCTCGACAAATGGGCTATCTAACACTGAAACAACTTTTCAAATCGGACTAGTAGTTCCTGAGATTAGCGCGTTCAAGCAAACAAACAGACAAACTCTTCAGCTTTATAACATTAGTATAGATTACGGCACCAGCGTTGAATGTGAAATGCATGATAAAGACATTTTAGCCTAGCAGTAAATTATTTTCCTATTTTCTTATAGTCCTCTCACTACTCCATGACACGTGCTGTCTCGAGTGTGACGTAGGTGGATAGATGGAAATCACTATACGATAGTTGATGCAATATCGGACGCGGAGATGGCTTCCTCGCACTTTTCCTTTTCCTAGCATCTCTTCCGATAGGTGACGAGTTCGTTTTCTGAAACATTTCTATCGCAAAATATTTGACATTGTCTACATTACATCTGTGTGACTAACTAATTTCCGCATTTCATTCGTTAATGTTATATAACCTATAGCTTTCCTCGATGAATTAACTATATATAACACAAAATAAAATTAGGACCAGTATTTCCTAAGAATAGCGCGATTAAGTAAAAAAAAAACTTTTCAGCTTTATATATTAGTAATAGATTTGTACATCAAATATTTTTAAGTGGATTTTAATATGTACAGTTAAATCTGTATGTTTAACGGTACAGGTACTTTAATGAAATAATATCTAAACTATGACAAATTTAAAAGCAAACGTTAATTAATAGTATAATTACTTCTTACTATCATTAAACATGTCCAAAACTTGACCTCTCGCCTCTTATCTCAATAAATCTTCTATTAAGCCCTAAATTAGTTAAAACATTTTCAATGAATTCTGAACTGTAGGTAAACAAGTAGCGTTTACTGGCACAATGTTAGGTATTCATTATTGTTAGGTCGGTGGTAATTGGACGATTTGATGTTTGAGGGACAAGGTACACGAAATAAAAACTTATCATGTTCATAATATTTCTTTTAAATACGTAAAATGGCTGACTACAAATAAAACAAGAACAAATACACAATCAAAATGTCAATTTTTTTAAGGATTGAAACACTATAAATCGTCAAAACTATCTACGTAGGTACTCCTAAGTAGGTATAAGTTCTACAAAAGCAGTTTCAAATGGTCTAATAAACTTAAATATTACCGCAATATTTGGAGTGGTGATTTTTGAACTTTAATAAAATATATCCTTAAAATTTATTTCGCCTTTTCAAAATATAAAAAGTACTTCCGCTACTACTACTCCAGAACAACAAATGTTGAGTAGTACAAAAGTTTCGTAGCAAATAATTCCCTCTAATAATCCCTCGCTAAAAAAATCCAACGCCCTATCGATTATATATAAAAGTTCTAACAAAAACTATCCCAATAAAAGTTGGAGAGCGAAAGTTTTTGCGAGTTCCGACGCCTCCAGTTAATGATGTCAAACGAATGACCCTACGTGACCCTGACATTCATAACTTGAATCCACGGGCATAAAATAAATTGCAATCCTTACCATAGACTTTTTACAGCCGAGCTACATTTTCAATCTTTAAAATAATCATTTAGAATGATGAGTTTATGAACGGTATTGTACCTTATAATACTAGAACCAGATACCATAAAATAGAAATCAAGTTGATATCATCGTTCCTCCCCATTTTACTCCTAACTTAACATTCTCCTGAATGCCAAAAATGAAAAACAATTATTGGTATCGGTATAAGTTGATAGGTATAAGGAAACTTTCCTCAAATAATATGTAGATGCAAAATTTATTGTGTCTTAATTATTTGTAACATGTCTACATGTGTACGAATACAGCAAACGATAGATATAATATTTGCATTTCAAGTATTGGATCAAGTCAGAAAGTTTTAAAAGCCAATTGTTTATCATCTTTCAGTTAAAAATTAGACTTAGCGTTGTAGTATTAGAGTTGATTTTCGTGGAGATATCGGGTCATGTTTTACGCAAAAATCTTATTCTTTAATCATTGTCCAGTAGACGGCTCGTGGCGCCGTTTCACTCAGTTAGCGGGCGTCATTTGCATCCAGTTTTTCCCAGCCGCCTTAATGAGGTCATCTGTCTATCTGGCCGTCGTCCTACATTTGTTTTTCCACTTCTTCGCCTCTACCCGTCCCTACTTCCATCAAATGCCATAAGTTGTTTAAAGTGATGTGCAACAAGTTAGAATTACTAAATGTGATTGTAACAGAATTCAACAACAAAATTACATCAAGTCAACACATTTAACTATTTGATAATAAAACTGTGACACAAGCAAAATTAAGCGAGAAAATATTTGGCATAATTCCAATGCAAAAGTATTAACTGTTATCTGAATGTACAGAAGACGTTCTTCCGTCGCAAATGTTATACAATTTATAGAATTAGAATTAAAAATAAAAACATAATCACTGGCAAAAAACGCTACGTGCAATAAATAGAACAACGTAAATTATTATCAAATTAATTTTCAACGCAACAGTAGAATATCTAAGACGGTGTCTTTGGCACCAAATTTAAATTTTCAATGAAACCTTATATTAATATGATAAAAAAAAAGATTCCTCACGCACGAAGTCGGCGGTATGTGAAAGGCCTTAGTTAAACAATTCTGTCACTGGGTGACATTTAAATCCGGGAATGATTTAATTTCCTACGAACCTTTGGCGAAAACGCAAATATAAATTGAATTTGTTGACTCTTCCGCTCCTGTGAATATTTCACTCAGATATTTCACTTCAAGAAATTTAGGAATGAGGTTAAAAAGAAAAAAGGTAAAGAGAAATATGCAATTAAGTTTTGTAGAATGTAATGAAAGATGAGATAGAAAGTACACATCTTTTGTGTCGATGTAATATCAGAAATTTAATAACTTTTACATAGTTAATTGATATCGGAAATACAGAGCAGGAAATATAGCTTTTATTGTCTGTATTTTGTTTGATACGGGCATTACATGATTTCAGCATGTATTCATTGTTGTGATCTATCTAGCTCCATGTAGAAAGAAAATTAAAATGAAAAAAAAAAAGCACTAGCAAATCTGAATATTGCGGAAAAGCTTAAAAAATAAACATTTTTGTTGGGCTAACGAATAAACATTCTAACATTATGCATTTTCCACCATACCTCAAAATTTTAAATATACATACAATGTTAACGTCAAAAATACATTATTATTTATAAAACATTCCCATTGCTAGTTACTAATAATGCCAACTTAATAATGCCAATCTTCACAACTGCAATTTTTATAATATTTTATTTTAAATCGGTAGAATATTGCAATTTTACTTTCCTATTTCATAGATTCCATTTTATCGTTCCCAAATATTACAATAATATACACTTTTAACATTTTATTGTAATCATAAATCTTGATAAACTTTTATCCAGTTGGATGAAAATCAAGCATACGTGAGATTTTCTCGAAATTGCACTATTGGTACAATGTATACAGCGTAAAACATATTTCAAGGCATAAACCTATTCTAGCTAGAACAGGATTTCTCTACCGGAAAATTGTAGGTAGAAATTCAAAATGTTGCAGTCAGGTTGCCTTTGTTAAGCCTAATTGCGAACGCAGTTTAAGCTTCTCAACTTGACACTATTTTTGATTCAGATTAAAATCGCCTGTTCCATAACACCGGACTTTAGCACATGAATTCAAGATTAAACGTGCAATGAAAACCGATTCAGGGAAATGTAAAGAAGCCGCGCTAATACAGAACTCAGCATGAATTATTATACACCCGCGCTAGAACTCACCAGGCCAAATCCGCCTATTTTATCTGGCTCCTGAGGTTTCTCTGACAAACGAGATACGAGGCTTTACCACAAAGATAGAATCTCCGCCACATCTTTTTGCCTAACATCCACAGAAATATCTTTGTGAGATACAATGAATGGAGCACCGGCTTATTATGTACTTATTAGATACACTTATTCATATTCCAAGAGTAGTTCTTGTTTGGAGATACTTTAGGTATTATCACAGGCTTTATAATAAGATTGGATAATATCCTATTAAACAAAGCAAGTAATAGGATTAACATAATAACTCTTAAGTTATTATTTTATAACCAATTCTAATTTAAAACGAATATTTACCTCAGTGTCAAAGTAATGCCCAATATTTGCATTCAGTAATATGTTTTGCTTTTAAAATCATTACCTAGTTTACTTTTCTAAGAGGGACAATGTTAGTTTATTAAACATATTTTATAATACGTTATTTGTCACTAATTTAAAATTATTTAGATGCCTTTTTTACCGACCCTTCCACTACGTATATACCAGAACATTAATCCAGTGTCTCAGAAGCTCGCCAGGGCAGAGGAATCCTAACTTGTTTACCAAATTGTTCCGGAAAACTTTCACCTTGGAATGTTTCAACTCGACGAAGTAACGTTTGTTTGGATTATACAATGCAACTAAAATTTGCTAAGTCTACAGATTTTCAAAATGCTTCCGCCTCTTCCGGAGCTGGAAAAACTTTAGTATACTTGTACTAATAAATTTTCTTTATCAACATTTTATCCCTTTCGACTCTGCCTACCCCTTCGGGGATTATGGGCGTTATGTTATGTATGTACCTATGTAACACTTGGGTCCACGAGTCTTAAATTTCAATTATGGCGTTGTACGTTTCAACACAATATTTGGGTCTCTGAAAGAAGTATCATTCAAAAATAGTTTCATACCTATAGTATTTTTACATTTTTTATCAAAGCGTTTACAGGGTTATTAAAATTAATTGCCTAATTTGATGGTCTTAAATAAAAAGTATAATTTTTTAAAGTTCATTTTTGTTTATGTTAAGTACATAAACAAAAATAAACTTAAAAAAATTTACTTACAAGTAACGTACTTTTCATATCTTCACTTTACTCATATTTAACGTATTTATTTTTATCTAACACGTCAAATATAAATAACCAGATTATTACCCACCAACAAATAAAAACAATATTGTTCATCATAAGAGCTTTCACCGATAATAGCTATTATTTTGTCAATATTCTTTGTCAGAATCACAGTCAGAATCGACCTTCTGAAAATGTTTAAAAAACAATGTTATATATAACTTACTCATAAAAACAAAAATACAACAATATCGATGTTTTCGTAGAAGCGCCCGTTTTTGCACCTTCAAATCGTGTAAACAGAGATAAAATAAATAAAACCTTTTCCGGAAGCATGAATTCCAAGAACACCCATTCCTCAAAGTCGTCAAACGGTAAACATAACCCTTTTTTTCCGGTAAAAATGCCTTCTGTCGTCTACAAAGTTAATTAGGTACCATTAAATATTACGTTTGAACTAATTGACTATTGTCTTAGGGTATAATTAGTATTTACATTCCATTCATATCCAAACGCCAAAGTCTGCAAGGTTATTTTCGAAGGTACCTGGCTCTGGCTGACGGTATATTGTATATATGTATCTATCCTTACTGTACAACTGCATATTTAGTTACAACGAGAAGGAAAAAAAACATTCAGTCGAATTGAGAACCTCCTACTTTTTTTTGAAGTCGGTTATAAATATATACATACATACATAGGTACATACATATTATCAATTCCCTAAGAGGTGGGCAGAGCAAAGGGGCAGCTAGCCCGCTTAACCACATTCAGCCAAAAATAAAACTGGGCTGGGTTAGATGGAAAACTGTAAAAAACATTATCCCTCTACACTTCACTGCTTCACTGGAAAATAGCAGCTGGAATCAGATTCTACGAATGCTTCAGCTTCTGCTTATCGTTTTTGGTATACGTTATGAAATGAAATTATCTTTATTTATAAAGGCTTCAAAAAAAGCACTTATAAATTGTCAGAACAAAATAAATATAAACCGGTTTAAAAAGCAGATTCTACCGAGAAGAAACTGGCAAAAATCTCGATAGATTACTCTTTTAAATGCCAAGTCTTAATAGCTATTATGTATTGTAGCCCTTTTTAAACAAACAAGTTTTAATATATAAACTTATGCTCAGGTAAATCAATGAGACTTTGTGGCAGCTTATTAAACATTTTGATACTTAGACCAATAAAAGAATTACCACTCCTTTGGAGTCTATAACTTGGAACAGCAAGCTTGTGTTTATTCCTAGTGTTAAAAGTATGTGTATGTATAAACATGTGCATGTTTTTGTACATATACCTACATCATACAGTCCAGAACGAAATTGTTAAAATATTGATTTCCTTAAATGATTTATGATAAATCATGATGAAATATATCCATTAATACCTCCTACATTCTAAATAAATACAATAATAATAATACTATTAAATAATATCATCGATAATAATAAAATAATGCTCTGTGTAAAAACAACCTCATTTTTAAATACTAACCACAAAATTGCTGTCTAATCATATATTCATATCCTTTTTTCATGTTTTGTTTTTTTTTCTCGAGGGGAATGCCTTACGATCCTCACGCCATTCGGGGAAACGGCGTGGTGTGTGGATCTCCTAGGGTCCTTTACATAGAAGGACCTCTCTCCGGCCGAGATGGAGTGGCCGGGGTATACCCACTAAAGCCCTCGGCGCACCTGTATCGCAACAATTTATATCCTGCGGTAAGCAAACAAAACACCTATATTTACCAAGAGACGATCCCAAACTGTGCTCATAACTTTTATTATTTTTAATAACTTACCAACCGTTATACAGCACCGGTAACATCAAAATATGAGACCTTTTCATATGTCACACCCAAAAACATATCTGGGGGCGACACCCAAATCGCTGAAACTTCCAAAATTCCTCCACCAAAACCCGGAACTAACAAGGTCGTATAAATAAAATCAACAAACTCACAAATTTTCTCATTCCCATTTACGGACCGTCCGTTGGATTTAATAAAATGTTGCGCGTGCGTATATCAAAATTCATTCGGGTAGCAAGGGTTTCATGTTCCGATATTATTACAATATCGCCGAACTAAGCTGTGGGGCTTTTAAACAATATAAGCAAATTAGTTGGGTTGCACCAAAGTAGCAGGAATCAGCAGTATGACATTTATTGCGGAACTAACTCGCTGTTATATGCTTAAAGCATATGTTAGAGTCTATAAATTTGACGTCTGCTGATCTGACAGCTTCATGAACTCAAAAATGCCATTCTATATCAAACATATAACTATTTTAGGACACGATGGCGCAACAATTTAAACCTTTATGATATTTTCATACTAATTTATTTTATCGAAATAATAAATAGTTGAAAAGAAAAATAATTGACATAAAAGGTACTTTTACTTTTCTTCAAAACTTCGAAGATAATTTTGCACTTTAAAGGTTTGCCGTTCTACTAGTACAACAGAGTAATAAAATCCACTTTGGTATCACACGAGCAGCAATATTAATTATGCTGCAAGCAATATTCTGGGTAAAATTTCTTCACTGTAGCACATTCTATACTAGTCGCGCTCCGTTTTATGTTTAAGGGAATGGCTGTACCTACAATGAACCTACATATTGGGTTATAAATTAAAACTAATATTAATTCTGTGCATATTTAATTAAATAGCGATTTGGATATATTCCTTTATTTAATTCGACCAAAGACCTTACGTAATATTTTAATTTGTGAACTAGGTAATATTAAACAGTCTCTCCTGTTCTAAAATAAAGTTACTACAAATTCTATATTTATAATGGGTACCAAAATGTTTCACAGTGTATAACTAGCTAGGCCAAATTTTATTAATTATAAGTTAACTACTAGCGGCCCGCCCCGGCTTCGCACGGGTGGACATTATTTTTTTCCGAAGTTATCTTTAACATATAGACATATGGCATCGTGGACTTTTCTGTAGGCATATATAAGATACATAATTCTACCATACATACTTTTAAGGTCCCAGACCAACATGGGACAATGGGCTGGTTAGATGATGGTGAAAAAGTAGTGACAAGTGCCTAGCTCGTCGCCTACCCAATCACATACCCAAAACCCCATATACAATTTTTTTTAAAGTCGGTTTTTATACTATTTAGTGAAGTGGATTAGGCTATCTATACGTATTAACAAAAACGGCAAATTTGAAGCTACAAATTTGCTTGAAATTTCTGTGAGATTTGAAAACACTTTATTTATTAAAGTAAATCCCTGATTTAAACTTTTAATCTTTTAAGTGTATTATTAAACTTTTAAGTGTATGGGAAGGCCCATACACTTTAAAGTTTATCTTCATATAACTATTTTACTTGTACGCAAGTACATAAAAGTTCCCAGAACACTGTGAAATATATTTTCTATCTAAGCAACTCTGGATAATCTCTGACTTTGTTTATTATGCAACACGATTGATATTTTTTTATTTTGCCAGTATTTTATTTTAACTTACCCAAATAGTTAAAAACATGAAGAAATTCAAAATATTCCACAATTAGTTTTAATGTAAATAAGATAAGAATTTAACATAAACATGTAGTAATAATTTAGACGGGCTTACAAGTTCGTGTAATTAAAATCATTTTCGGCGTTATATTAATCCGTTGTAAATATACGGCTCACATTAATTGACACGGAGTAGTTGCCTTTGCAACTAAGTAGTTTCATAAGACTTTAAAGCGAGCTATTAAACAGTTTAATTCAAATTAAGTTGTTTACCTACATCTATAAAACATGAGATTTGACTTGAAATTGTCTGTCAAGTAACTCCTTCAAGATTTTCAATTTACATGAAATCTAATGAAACGTAGGTACATATAGCAAGTTGGATAACATAAAACGTGTTTTTAATATTATCAAAATGGTAAGACAAGCCTATAACGACCTTCCGAATAGAGTTTGATTAGATTGTAGAAACTTTGGCGAAGTTCGTCCATTGCAAAACAAACGGTGATCAGGTAAAGTTTAATTGAAAAACCAGAAATCTGCTGGGGGGGTTTTTATTCTCACTCGGGTAGATAGGGGTCCAAATTAAGACCCCTCAGAAATTAGCATGAGATTATAAGTTTGATGGAAAACAAACTCCCCTGGGAAGGTTTTAGTTTGGGTAATAATTTTCTCACAAACATTGCGTAATTCTGATCGGCTGTTAAATATTCGGTAGGTTAGCTATGCTATCATTTTCATTTAAGAAAAGCGAAAGTAAGCAAATAATTATGTCAAGAACTATTGTATTTAGGTACATAATATTGCTTACTTCCATTGCTTCGGTAGTGTTGTAATCAATAGTAAAAATAATTCAACGTAAAGCCCTATGCTATGCAGATAGATCCTAGTCGATCCGCATGCCGAATTTCATTAAACTGTTAAGCTATTTGGTATGAACGATCAGCAGTCCAACTTACCTATTTATTGATCCTAACAAACATTCGCATTTTTAAGACCGATTTATAAAATTCCAAATAGTTTTAGTAGACAAATCAATACTCTACAAGTGTGAAAAAGGTGGTTAAGAAAGCTGTTGCCCCATTGACTCTGTCTACTGCTTAGGAGATTGCAAGCTGATCATGTATGTATAGACGAAAAAATATTTATATTTTGATGATACCTATTAGTATTGTACGTTTTAGCCGCATGCTTGCTTGAACCATGAACTATGAACGACTTTCTTAAGGCTATAACTTGCAACGTCTGGGAACTTTTGTTTTCTTTGATTTTGAAACAACCGCGATCTATTCCTAGCACAACACACGAAGTTATTCTTGGTTTTGCAAAACTTCTGTAAAATATTGTAAGGTACGAGTAACGAGTAGAAGTTTGTATGTACGTAACAAGTTTCAACAAAGAACTTTCAAGTAAAAATGTGTTACATTGATTGTAAAATATGTTCAAAGGAAGAGATTATAAAATTAAACAAAACAAATTTTATAAGTGCATTTATTTATTTTATAATATTATGCTCTTTATACTATTATGCAATTTGTCACAATGGCAACATTATTTACAATTGAGTCATTATCTTCATAATCACTGTTCTTGTAAATTTTTTTTTTGGGATATAAGTAATGGAAAACCTTACTAAAATGCTTATTTTTATCGTATACTTAACTGTTTATTTATATCGTAGAAAAATTTACCACAAAAGGTTTTATAGCTTTGGTTTCGTGGACATTGTCTAGCCATTCAACTTAAATAGCTAACCTACGCAAGACATTAATACGAGTACAAATTAGCAAGCAGTATGCCTTCAGAACTTCTTTGTACAACTTACCAGTTAAACGTGAGTGCCAAACTAATAAACGTTGAAAGCAAAGCGTGATGCGAAGAGGCAACAAAGAGTGCTCCTCATTGAAATTCACTTCATTTGGAGCGGCACACATAGCCGTCTGCTCTTAATGGAACAAATGCAAGCTCCGTGACAGAGGCAGCAAGAAGCTAACTTTCTGTAACGCAAGTTTAGCTCAGACGCTTAGTTATGCAGCTCGCGGTAGACTCGTGAGTAGGGTGTCCATTAATCTGTCATATACACTATTAAATTCCGGCACATCACTAGCATTGACGAACTGCTTGGTCTACCTAGGAATTAAATCGAAGGCCACGGATTTAAATCCTACTGGAGAGAAATGTTCGTTTTATGAACAAGGTAATTTGTAGGAGTACACGAGTCATATGTATTAACTTAATAACTTCTCTTGCGGGGTAGGTGAGGCGGGGCCTTAAGCGACACAAGTATCCTTACACTTTTGCATTACCTACATATCTACTTTGTCTTTGTTTTATCTTCCATTCTTTCCACATGTCCGAACCAACGGAGCAAACCTCTTCTTACTTTGACTTCCTTGATATGTATGAAGTTAGTTAACATATTTAAGTGTCTTTCCATAGATTCTATAGAAACAGAAGCACACAGACAGAATTACTTATCCATTTATAATATTGGTAAAGATAACCCTTTACAACCGACTAGAGATGTTACTCTAGTGTTTATCCTTCAAGGTCCTCTTAGTCGTAGCCACACTATTCACAGCAGAGCAAGTTGTGTGGAAAGGCTTCAAGTTGGCGCGACTTATGCACGTGTCGCGGCTTGCGACAACGCTGCCTATTTTAATTCGTTTACGCGGCTGAGGTTTAACTTCGACTGCGTTGCATCCCAAGAATGCCAATGCAAACTTCTCAAACTGAGCGCGCATTGTACTGTGAACTTGGCGATTGAACAACTTTAAACTAGATATACCTACACACAAAGTGTTTCAATCTTGCAGGTAGGTAATAATAGAATTTGTTACGGTCCAAATGCTGTAATCCCACAGGACCTTCATTCCTATGATGAGAGCGCCGCGTGGTGTACACTGTTCTACGCTAAGAGAAGAGGGGATCCTCCCACCTCCAAAAGAGCCCTTCGACCATGTTGTGGCCTTGACGTCACGCTATCCCACTTGTCGAGTGAGCTGTAGTACATAAATTAGGGCTAATGCTTTAGCATTCCCCGTTAATAGAATTCCAAGAGATCGTCATTTTATGATTAATTCCTGTAAATAAACCAAAGTTTACCTAATCAAAATGTTGTGGCTTGAGCAACCCTTTCACTCCCATTTCGGACTAAACAAATATAAACACCTTAATTTAATTTACGGATGGAAAATACAATAACATAATAGCAACAACGGAAATAGTTTTCCTATTAATACAATTTGCACAATTTCCTAAAGTTGGAACTTGCAAATTGCTTTGATTTCAAGTTTCGACTTAGTCCAAATTATATCGATACCTCGAGTACATTTCAAAATAAATAATTTACGGTAATTAAATAGCGTTTCTTTGTTGATGACTATTTTCTTTCTACTTTTTAGTTTAATTGATTGTCAAAATACATCTTATCAGATCCGATAAATGACTAAATTTAGGATCATTAGGAATGAACCAAAACACAAAACAGAAATAAAGGAATACAGAATAAATCACTTTAGTTCTCCTATGTAGCGATTTGTCTCATTACAAACAGTCAATTCCAATAGATACTGAATTAAGCGCTGAAATTAATGCTACTTTTCATTAAAACGCTCTTTGTACCTGGCCTACCTGACTTTTAATAGTAGGTCAGGTAAAGTGATAATCTGTGGCTAGGCGGCTTGTGGGGTAATTTCAGTCGCATATTGGTGAAATCTCTAGAATATTCGCATCTACATCGAACATTAAATTAAATACATTGGTAATTCGTCGTTCTGTTTGCTTTGATTTAAATAAGTTAAATAAAAATTTGTTTTTTTCTACAATCAATAAGTTAATATTTATACTCTTATATGTGATTACATATAAAAGTATAAATATTAACTGACTTTTTCTATTGTTGAATTATAAGCACATAGAATTCTTGAATACTATCGCGATATTAAAAGAAATATACATACATAAATATATAAGATCGGATCCTTTTTATTATAAACTTCTTAGTATATTTGAGTAATAGCTAGTTTCTTTAAAGACTCTATTGAAGCAACAAATTTCTCAAAATACAAATTCGCAAATTAGCCAAGAAAAGACTTCTTTAATACAATATCGGACAGCTCATTTTCTCAATTTACTTAAGGAGAAAATATTAACAGGCCTTGACAACATTGTCCGAATTCCATTATCCACCTGGAGGAAAATTGTTATCATCATAATTGACTAATTAACGGCTAACTGGACGAAGTCTGAATCGATACTCTTTTTATTACACCAAGGGCTGTTGTTTTATTCGACGCCTAGTGACGTATATATTCCGGTTCGAGTTTTTCTCAACTTGAAAGATCAATTTACTGATGCACAACGTTCATTAGCGAAATTTATCGACAACGTCACAGCTGCTCTGAAAAACAACGATTTAAGCTTCATCACTTTAATTTTGACAGGTAAATCATATAATATATACAAAATCTTGCGTCACAGTCTTTGTTGCACTCCTCCGAAACGTCTTGACCGATTTTAACGTTTTTTTTTTGTATATTTGGCAGGTATGAGAATGGGTCTAAAAGTATTTTACACCCTTCACTCCTTAGCAGCAGCTCCATAGCAGAATAACGTTTGCCGGGACAGCTTATAATTGATAGATATCATAAAGACCACCATTTGCACTTGATGCAACAGAATATAAATTGATTAATTCCGACCAGACTTTTAGTCATTATCAAAAGAATGAACCACAAACCAACATTAAGTCAATAGAAAATATCTTAATGTGTTAAATCAATAACAATTGCCATTTTTAGTTACCATAACAAAAGAAAATGTTATTCAACCCAAGTGATAGTCCGGTGAGACGGCAATTCAACATGACCGGAGAGAGGTCAGGCGCAGGACCAACGGTTTTACGTGCTTTCCATGGCACTAGGATGATTAAACCGGCAACACCGGGCTGTTACTGAGTAATTTCAATATTGAAATACCCAGCCACGAATTTTTGGCCCGACCCGGGATTTGAACCCGGGACCTCTTGGTTCTTAGGCGGCGCATTCTACCACTAGACCAACGAGGCAGCCAATCAATCAAGTTTAATATTAAAACTAAGTATAAAAATCCTATGGGAACTACGTCTAGCGATTTTACTTCTAATAATAATATTAGCAATTATCGTTATAAATAATTACACAAAAGTAAAACAAAACCATATTAATATTTATGATATCATTTTGTCTGTTACCTTAAATAAATATATCTTACAAAAACCTTTAGGTTCTACATCTTTTGTAATTAACTTAACTAAACTTTCAAAAGCTGCTTTTGTAAATTAAACTAATCATAAGTATAATTAATATTTTCTTCAATATGCTGCCTACACAAAATCTTTTGTTACGTACATTTATTTTGAGACATTTCAACGAAATATACGTTGTTACTTATTTTCAACTCTCGCTAAACAAAAGGTACTTCAAATAATAGTATATTTTACTAGAGATACCTACTCGCTTTCAACACATAAATAAAAGTAACAAAGTTATAATATTAGTCAGATTCTTCATAAACTCAACATGTAACAGACAACATAGGGTCTGTTATAATAACGCACTGAGAAATATTTCGCTCTTTCAGCAGGCACGATAGACAAGATCCACGCTTATCCAGCAAAACATAAGGTTGTAATTGGCACTCGGAAGAAGTTCACAACTTGTTTAACAAGAACTGTGAGCTCGTTGTGACACACGCAAATTGTAGTGGAAAGTGCCATAATCGTAAATTGGAAGTAAATTGGCTTTATTTCACGGGAATACCTAGGTCCACAATTTAATAACACAACAATGTACGGCCAGCTGTTAAAATTATTAACATGCTGAAGTTAAGCGTCGTTTTATCGTTCATATTTTTTTGCAATTAATGTAAAATGTCGCCTGATAAAATGCATTTTGGTGTGTCCAAGTAGGTACGGAGGTAAACATTTATGAAAGATCGATGATGTAGAAAGAAATTCATATTCTCTATTAGCAATAGAAGTAGCTTAACACTTTTACATTAATTCTTAGTTACATACATACAAACATACATAAAATCACGCCCATAATCCCCGAAGGAGTAGGCAGAGTCAAAGAGACAGCAGGCCCTTTTAACCACATTCGGCCAAAACAAAACACGGCTGGGTTAGATGGAAAATTGTGAAAAAGTAGTGACAAGTGGCTAGCCTGTCGCCTACACAATCACACACCCAAAACCCGATACACCATTAGTCTTCTTCTACGACATGCTAGGCAAGAACCACAGACGGCACATTCTTTTTAAGTCCCAGACCAACATGGGACAAATTCTTAGTTAAATAGAACAAAATATCTTTAACTTGTAAAGTCGAAACACGGCGCTGTGAAGGTAACAAATAACGGAAAAATCATGATGTTTCCCGTATGGAGAAAACATGTACATTCAAATAACTGTGGATATATCCATGATCCGTTGGTTTTAACCTGGTATCAGAGTCGGTGAGCCACCGTTAGACTACGTGACTTGGCTTATTTTGCAAGTAACCGTTGATATTGCAAGCATCAGCTTTATATAAACCCAAGCTTTATACATGTACATCCGAGACGCGATGACACAGTGTTTTGACTTTAATTACCCATCGGGGACTAGATTTCAAATAGCGTCTCTAAGCAATTACAATCGGATGCTGTTTCTATTCGCCATTATTTTTTTATTATAAATTTAATTTTTGATTAGTAGGGTATATTATATTCAACATTATTCAAATTTAGGCCAACACAAACCGGTAGCATTATTTGGACGCATAGCATTACATGACTAGTCACACTAGAGAGCAAAATCTGAAGATTATATCTCATGACATCACTGCATTACATAATAATGTGAATTTGATTTGACTCTATATTTATATATGAAATGCTATTATTGATAAGCCTAGCAAAATAAATAATCTAAATTTATAATGTACTTAATAAAATGTGTCGCTTCAATTTCAGCTTACTACATATAAATTTGGTGCAATGGTGAGAATTTCAGCAATTTTGTAAAATATTTTAAGCTTCCATAAGCCAGCAGTCTGCCGCGTAGCTGGGAATATTCTGCAGGCTATGGTATGAAGTTACTCTGCTATATCATCTGCGCTTTAAATGCGAGCGTCGACGGAGATTACAAGAAGGTTCTTTGTTACAATATAATTGGCTTCTATCAAAAGGATAAGTATGAAACATCAGATCTAGGCCTAATTCTTAAGTTGGTTTTTTATTTCCATTCATTAGAATAATAATATTAAAAATAATTTGGTGTTTAAGCTCCGAGACTAGGTCCAGCCTATGCCATCTTGTCGACACCATTAGCATTTAAACTAGGTGAAAATGTCGAAAAGCACACGTACTTGGAAAGAACAAAATTTGTTTTCACGTGCAATTAGGCAAGTCAATATGTGTGTTATAGAGTAATTTAGAATATAACATAATAGTTGTTAAAATAAGTCGCATCAAAGGTTTATACGGAATTAATGATGTCTCCATCTAAACATTTTGTTAAATAATTCATAGGACCGAAGCCGGTTTTCGACTATTCCTCTCCCTCTTGAATTACAGAAACATTAAAGAAAAATTCTCAGGTGCTCCCATGGAAGTAGTTTACACTAGCTGTGCCAGCGGTGTCACCCGCGTTTATGGTTAATATTATAAAGACTATTTCCGTCATACATGATTTCTATGTAACTTTAACCATTAAGGCTGCACACGCGACGGGAGCTTAAAAAATGGAGTAACTTCTCCCGTTTTCCCAACATTTCCCTTCACTACTCTGCTCCTATTGATTGTAGCGTGATGAAAAGTATACTATAACCTGCCCAGGAGTATGAAGAATAATTGTACCAAGTTTCGTTAAAATCCGTCGAGTAGTTTTTGTTTCTATAAGGAACATACAGACAGACAGACAGACACACAGACAAAAATTTTACTGATTGCATTTTTGGCATCAGTATCGATCACTAATCACCCCCTGATAGTTATTTTGAAAATATATTTCATGTACAGAATTGACCTCTCTACAGATTTATTATAAGTATAGATAATGATAAAAATATTTTTTGACATGTTTGTTTGATGGATTTATTTGTGTTTTTACTTTGATATTATAAATGTTGGTGTAAAATTCCCGTCTATCGCAGTATTGAGAAAATATATTAGGTTTCTATGCTATGACGTAAGCGCTGAGTTCATTATTCGTTAGTAATACATTGTCTAGAAATTTATATTTAAATTTATTTAAGATATTTCGTCAATGGACAACGCAAATGGCATTATTAGGATTGTTATCTCTACTATTAATTAAAATGTAACAACAAAACTGTATTAAATATTGCTTCGACTGCAATTTATACGACATTTGCACGTATTTAGATCACAAATAAAAAAACGAGCGTGACAAGTAACAAAGCCCTTACTTGTAACACCAAAAGGTGTTCTCGAAGGGTGCGGATTAATGTTCCAATCAAAGTGACAGCTTAAGATAAATTAATTCAACACGTTACCATACCTAATGAGTATCACCTTAATGAGTTTAAAGTCACCCAAGATATAATCTGCCAACCTCGTATAATGTCACCTTTGTCCCACCACCTAATCTCCATAGCTAATTAGAATCAACCCTATCATAACTCCTAAATTTTATTTTCACCTCATGAAATTTCGGCTTTGAGGGTAATTTGCATGTCTCCGACATGTATAATAGTCGGTCTTAACAATGTTACAATAAATTTATTATTTAGGTAAGTTTGTATTCAAACGTCTGGTTAAATGTAATGTAAAAATTCATATGTTTCTGTAAGGAAAAGGACCATTAAGAAACTGTCTATAGTTTAAAAACACAATTGAGCAAAAACTGACTTTCCAAAAGAAAAAGTAATTAAATATCAAGATAATTTGATTGTGACCAGATTGTGACAATACAGAATTTATACGAAAAAATTACTTATAACATGTGAATAATGAAAGGATTTATTCATACCGCATCAACATACAGCAAAAAAGGGATTCACCCTCTCACCGCTACCGCTAAGATATATGAGAAAAAAATTCAATCAACACCTGTCGCTTCGTGTTACGCGTGTCACAGGTCACTTGACTAGACATGAATTTGTTATACAACTATAGACGCAGGCGTTCCTTCATAAAGTTGCGTGCTAGCAAGTGTAGATTTCCCCAGAGTTCATAATAAAAGAACTTTCAGAAGTAAGAAGTTATGTCCCGGGGCGCCAAACTTTTTCGGCAAATAGATTACGATATCGTCCTTTAGCCTAAGATGAGGGCTCTCATTCTCAAAAATATAGTTATTGAACCGGCCGTGGTTTCTCCAATCACTATCATGATCTTTTACGATAATCGACAACTGATATTTTAGTCTTACACTTTCATAACAATATTTAGTATTATAGGTGCGGGCGAGTAGGCGGTATCTAAAGACTAAAAAATATACCTACAGGAAATTGGTAGACCAATTTTAATACCTACGTTCAACTTTGACCGTAAAAATAATCGCTTTACAATCGTATTTTAACACTGATAAACAGCCAGAATAGGGAACAGAGTTAAATTATTTAAGAGGCCTATTTATCATTTTATAAATGTATATATTTTTTTTGTTTTAAAATTCAATAGCATAATATATACTTTATTCAATCATATTTGTCAGTTGTCATATTTTTTTAATAAAACTACATTGTTTCACTGCTGTCTGCTTAGGCAGAATATGTACATACATTCGCTAGTATTTTCACCACCATTTAGACGATGCGTGTCCGTGAAGGTATCTATTTGATAATCATTACCTACATTTCATTTACCTTAAAAGCCATTTGCACTTCACCAAACAGGCTTCGATAATAACAAATACCCAAGTTTATACGAAGTATCGATGAAATCCTAAGTCACATGACACGTGGGCGCTTATCATTACTTGATAGATACTCCCCAGGACAGACATCTTCAACTAAATGGTGAAATAACATCTCCAAGTTTAATCTTCATTTCACTTAGAAACTTGACTTATTCCGCTGACTTAAAAACAACACTAGCAAAGGTTACGTGAAGGCGTAAAACTGACAGCTACACTCATATAATTCCTTGTAATGTTTTGACTTTTATGTCGGGTGCAAGCGATAAAACTAAGAAATATGCTATCCGAGCTAGATTCTAAGGACAGCTGGCTAGCAGTACGTTTGCATTGGTTTATGCTACGATTGCGATAAAGAAACAACTTTATGTTTTCTGGTTTCGCTTTAACATAACTATATAGTAAGCTGAAATGTCTGCCGTAATTTCTCTTTTGGGCTTCCGCAGAGTTAAAGTACGTTTATATGTAAAACAAACATCGGTGATGTGCAGCTATTTGAATAAATTTTCTGTCGTGACAGCATTTTCTTGCTTTCTCTATTATATGTAAAATAGAGTTTATCCGTTGCCTGCACTTGTATGCATGAACAATGTACAGGCTTCATAATCAAAGCAGTATAAATTAAGCGTTTTTAAGTTCAATCACAAATATAATAAGTTAAAGCTACCTTTAAATTATTATTAAAATATATTTACAAATCAATCCAAAATTGAAATTTTGGCATAACTATCTCTCATATTAGGAATTATATTTGCGTTCAGTCCCCCGTCGTGTAGTTTAAGTTCAATGGACATAATGTTTGCATCAGAATGCCGTCTTGCAAGTTATCACCCCCACCTCTATTAAGTGTAGAAAATTCTGCATATTTTTATTATTTGAACAAAGTTTTAATTGAGATTTATTATATTATTACTCGCCTGTGGAAAAGGTAAAAATGTCTTACTATCTAGAGGTACAATTTAAAAACAATACATCTTTTTTTGTATATTAAAACTAGTAACAGAGATAATATCGACGATAATTCACTTTCGCCGTCATATAGCTAACTGTAATAATATCCCCGCTCCCTTATACAATCACTGTGAATGAGGAAGGGTCAACAAGGAAAATATTGTTCGAATGACAGCACACCGACTTTGTCATTTCGATAATAAACTGTCATTATTGCAATATTTTCTATTATAATGTTCGCCCAAGTTATCCCAAAGAAATTGCAAAAAGAGCTTTATTAAACATTGGGATACAGGAATTAATGACATTGTTTGTCTTGTAAACTTTTAGTACGTATAGTTATTTTGATTTTTGAAACTATTACCTTTCTCATGATTCTGTGCAGTATGCACAATATTTAATTAAAAACACATAATAATAGAATTAGTCATTTTGTTATTAATATATACGTAAATATTAAATAGAGCATAACACGATCCAAATAAATTAACATTACTGATATTTCAAAAGTCTGCCCCTTTTTATTAATCCATTTCATCTGTTATTCCTTAATCTAAGTCTAACTATACTTATATCTCAACTCAAAACAACTAATTTGTCACGAAATGTCCAATATCTTGACAATTTGCAATATTCATTGACATAAATGAACAAAGTTTGAAGGTTGAGACGAGATGCATTATTAATAAGCAAAATATTTCAGCTGTAGATAACTTAGGAAAGTTTAAAAGGGTTTCTCTGAAATAGAAGTCATAAACATTACAAACTTGTAAACATTTCAGTGAATTATAACCACCAAATAAATAATTTAAACATTTAAGAGATAAACCTAGAGGATATTGCAATTAGTTAGTTTGCTAATTATGAACATTTGTTGGGACAAGATTACAGTCATAACAATATTGTTATTATATTATAGTAAAGGTTATTATCATAATTGGAGGTACGGATATTAGGTAGTATTGGATTAATTTGCAGTTATCAGATACGAATTGTAGGAAATAAAAATCACTTTACTTAAATTCTGATTGTTGATTCAATATATCTATACTAATATTATAAAGAGGAAAGATTTGAATTTTTGTATTTTTGTGTGTGTGTGTATGTTTGTAATGAAAAAACTCAAAAACTACCGTGCCGATTTCAAAAATTCTTTCATCATTGGAAAACTACATTATCCGGAAGTAACATACGCTATATTTTATCCCACTAACTCCCACCAAGCGCCCACCAATCTCGAAAAAAACAATGACGGCCCTGGGACTATTGGATTATTATTTTATCTTGGATTCTTTAAAATCGAACCAGATAGCAGTATAGATCGGGAATTGGCTTAAATATTATAACTATGCAATTAAGGTAATATAGGTTTCTTAAAAATGCTCTCTCTTACCACAATAATTTTTTTTTTTTGGAAATTCAGAGGTAAATGTTTATACACGCAACTCTATATATTGCTGATAGCCAAGTAAACACGGTGCTACCATCGAAACTTTTGCAAGAAAGTATTTTAAAATTACGAAAACAACATTTAGGCAGCCAAAGCAAATGTCAGTATAAAACAGTTCCATATTCGGAAAGTCGGAGAACAAGTGGTTTGAACTGTATTTTCTATTTTCGTATTCGGCATTGTAAACTTTTTATCGAAATGCTAGGTGAACAGCTCTAACCTACTTAGCATAAGGGCGTTGTACATATTTTGGTAAATAATTTACAGCCATAATACTCATTTATATGTATCTTATACATAGCTATATATTAGCTAAAATAGACCAGTAAAGTATTATAAACTTAAATTAAAATATTGAGTACCGTCAAAATAACACTTAATCCAAAAAAGAAAAAGTAAATAAAAGTACCTAACAAGTTTAAACTTGGCTTGGCTTTAACGTTTTAACTTGGTTAATTAAAACGTTGATTACTCAATAGTTTTTTTTTTCATGAATTTTAAAAAATATTTCTAAGAATTTTCTTGCTGGTAAAAAAAAATCGTAATTTTCTTTTTTGACTTAATTGGCTGTAACTGTATATTTTACGTAAAATAGGCCCTCGTGGCTCGCTTATTCTTGCGAAGAACAATAAGTAGGTACGCAAATGGTGCGAGCTTCTAAACACGCACCTTGGGTGCGATAGCTTTGGTGTAATCTTTCATATGGTTAACCACTAATTAGGGTAACCCAATGTTGAAAAAGTTGAACAACTTTTTCAGCGAGTTAAGCCCTGACTAACCGGGTAACCGAAATTATAACATCTCTTAAGGTGTCTATGATATAAATTCCGTTTTTGGTTTGTAAACATTTTAAATATGTATACGATACATGTATTTTTATATCAAATATAACTTATACAGGTTGTGTTTACAAGATACTTGGTGATAAAGCAGCGAAACTAGACTCGAAAAGTTTTCAAACTGTCCATTTCTCAATGACTACTTAATATTCGCGTAGTCCTGCTTTGTTTGTTGCTCTAAGTAAATTGTACCCTCATCATCTTTCGCGAAGTTCAGAACAAGTTAACAATTTGCCTAAGTCAACTTGCTGTTCAGCCTCTAAACAATGAATCGGTATAAGAAAGAAATCGGTGTTCCGCGATATCGATTGTGGCAATTAATAAACTGCTCTTTTCTACATAATGTAGATTACAACCAATTACGCCAAAGAGAGTTTTCCAATAATAGATTTACATCAAGTTTAAAAAGCATGGGTAAGTCTAAACATATAATTATTATGGTGCTCAGGATAGATTGAAATATAAAAATGTGGGGATATACCACTCATCACAATTAATTGTGTAAATATGTTCCAAATTATAATTTAATTAAAAAACGTTTTCTACACACTAAACAGCCTAACTAAAATAGCTGACAGATGCCTACCAAATACGGTTCAGGTGCCGTATCCCCTTAGGACGTTCGAGTAATCACTCTGGGTCTACTGATACTATTACAAGTGAGTTCGCTGGCAGGTTTTACAGAATCGTAATAAGTGAGGGCATCGATACGTAGGTATGTGTATTGCGTTTAAGGTCGCCACGGATCGAGATTGGATTCGTCGTTCATGAGGCCGGGTACTTTGATAACATGGCCAGGGTTGCCATCGTGGAATACTCAGGTGGCAGGATGTTTATCCGCAGGACTTTTGTAATTCATAATGAACTATTTTGCATCAAAACATGGGGCATATGTTCTGCAAAGTAATGTAGGCAGCAAACATAATGTGCTTTGAGTTCTCGGCGAAATTTGTTTATACCTTTGTTCGCAGCAGACGATAAGTCCGTCATTACCGCGTTTCCTTAAATATCACACAAAAGACCTAGCATTTAAAGTTTCAATACGTGCGCACTATTAATATATGTAGGTACGATATTACTTTGTGTAAAAACGTATATTTCCTCTATTAAATTGGGATCGGTCTGTTTGGAGGAATGTAGGCAACTTTTCATATATTCGAGTGTTACAATAATCTTGATTAAATTCAATAGAACACGGGGTAAATGTGGTAAGAAACGCTCCGAATTACATCTCAGTACTCTTAAATCTAATAATAAATAACATTTTCAAATAAACTTTATGTTATCTGCAGTCTAGTGGTTCAGTTAGCAGCAGTAAAAGCCAAAAATATGTATGTTGTATTTACGCATCCGTGAATACCACATTAATTGAGACACTTTAAAGTTTCCTGTTGAGCTAAAATCAACTATGCAAAACTATTTTGCAGGCTTACAGTCTTTGTTAAAACCAAGTAAGAACACTTGGATCATTATAGTCAGCTATTATATAGTCAATAATCAATGGACATCATCAAGGTTTGTGACTTATGGTAAAAAACTGATAAGTTGGATAGTTTTAAATAAACCTGATTAAGTAAGTACCCATAAAGTATACCTTACATTTTTTTTTATATAGCCTGCGTCAGAATAACTGGAACTAACAGCTGGTCTGCAAGCACAGTCAAACTGAAGTTTAGCGTGATATTGAAAACTAGATACACCGCACTTTATCTACGTCTGTAACGTCCTGACTATATATAAAACTGTACGTGTCTGGCAGCCCTGCACAACAAAATTGGGTTGGCATACAGAACACGTGTTATTGCACGCTCCGCCGTACGTATCACGCGACACAAACGGCTACCGCTGTTTTGATAAACGCGATTAGATGATGAATTATGGGTGAACTACAGGTAGTGTTGTATAAGTATGTGTCTTTAGGTATGCTGCGCTATACGCATTATTTTAACCATTTCAATTACGCATCAATGTCAAAAATACGGTGGAATGTAATAAGTTTCTTCACTAGTAAAATTACTGGTGATTTATTTTAGATATATTTTAGATAAAAGATTCTACTTCTTTTCGTCTTTTTTATCATATAAGAAACAAGTAGAACCTTTTCTATATAGGTATAATCCACATAAAGAGGGAATAATATTTTATTTTAATACAACGACAAAAACCACTGCAGTGAAAAGACTTCCCAACCCTCAACCATTACTTGGTAGTGATAGTGCACAAAACAAGCAAAACACTTCGGAGTCATAACGCCAACTAACTTTAGGTAATGAATTATTTGAGTAAACTAAAATTAACAAACAGCCAGCTAAAATACTGCCATACAAATAGCCAGGTACCTGCCTATCTCAAGCTTTAAAAAAAAAATTAACTTTCTCGAGGAAAAATATTACCCAAGGAATACGACAAATAAAAAAGATGAAAAATTAACATGCCTATAACCTGCGAGTATCTCATTTGTCCAAAAAATCTTAGAGACTTATCTAAGCCGAAAATAAAATGGAGATGAAACGGAAATATATCCGAGGTGGAGCTGGGTGAGCCATATAGGCTTTGAAATATAGCCGGCTCGGGCCGAAATCCTTTGAAAGCCAACTTTCATAGAGCCGGTGTGTTAAAACGAACTTAGATCAAACGTGGCTGGCTTTCGGCAATACAGGACCGCCATTTCTATTGTTCTCGGATGTTTTTTTAATAATCTTGCACAGTATACTTATTTGCTGAAAAAAAACGCAACGATTTATATATTTTATCCAAAGAATAGGTTGGCCTTATAATTTTTTGTTTTACTTCTTAGCACTTCTTCATTACCTTTTTTTGGATTTGTAATATGAATTGAAATCATACTTTGATTTGAAAATTGAAAAGTAGGTTGGACTTACTTTTCGATTTTCAAATGACCTTGTCCACTGGGACAAGGTCATCATTCTACGTATGTGGGTGTCTATACAAAGTCGATTCATTACTCGAAGTTTCTTTCTAAAGATAAACTGTGGTGTACTACCGCCACCCTTTTGTTAAATATGCTACTTTTAATACATTCAGCAATATTACATGCCAGTACAAAATTAAACCATTATTTAATAACTTTAACAACAAGATTATACTCAAGAACATAACTCGTAACTAACACCACAGAATATATAACAGAAGCCGCGAACGTGAAGTCAAACAAAAGTTTGTAAAACACAGTAAGCGAGCTATCCGAAACAAAAACACTGCGGAAACAAGTTGAAAAAATATGACACCAGTGAAATAAACGCTACGGTGTCAAGGTAGTGAATGAATATAGGCATCTACTGTTCATGTTTTATATGTTACGTGTATGTTCGTGGTGTAGTTCGCCACTGATGACTGAAAAATACATCTATAAATGTTATTTTAGTTTAGACATTAAAATAAATCTTTAAAAAATATTTTTCTAAAATGTATAAATACATTTTAAATGTAGTCAATTGTCTCTCTTGCCTAGCATGTCGTAAAAAGCGATTAATGGATTTGTTAACTGTCCTCAACTAAATAAATAAATTATATATCGGGTTTTGGGTAAGTGATTGTGTAGGCGACAAGCTAGCCACTTGTCACTACTTTTTCACAATTTTCCATCTAATCCAGCCCAGTTTTATTTTTGGCTGAATGTGGTAAAAGGGTCTTGCAGCCCCTTTGACCCTGTCTACCCCTTCGGAGATTATGGACGAGATTTTATGTACCTATGTATAGATACATTTTAGAAAAAAGTAATTAGTAAACATATTCATAATGAGAATACTCGCAAGCACTTCTATTAATACTTATTTGGTATGTAGTACTTATGTTGTGACTCTCAAGTCATATGGAAATATTTGATAAATCCCTTTTGCAAAGTCATATGGTAAAATACGGTTAGACCTCCAAACACTAGTGCCTCAAACTACGCATTTCAACATTAATAAACATCCTTGATGTTTACAACGTTTTATGAAGATATCTCGCTTAGGAAGGCGACACGAGCGAAAAATATACTTATTTAGTTTGTCTTTCAATCCCGTACACTTTATTTTCTATTGGTCGTCTAAAATTAGGTTTACTGAAACACTGATCTAATATCATACAGTATGATATTACATCAGTGTCTCAGTAAACGACATAGTTGAGTATGATTCATACTCAACTATGTCGACAGTACCAAGAACTAAGTCATAAAAGAGAATACATATATTCTTACTACACTCACATACTATAATCAGGGTTCGCCCCCTTCAAAAAATGTTCAACAAAATAAATAAATAAATAATAATATCACACAACATCGCATACATTGATCTGACTTTGGGATAAGTAGCTTGAGCACTTAAGTTACGGATATCAGAATCAACATTGAAACACCACTGTTAATATCTTATATTTAAGTAGCTTGAGCACTTAAGTTACGGATATCAGAATCAACATTGGAACACCACTGTTAATATCTTATATTTAAGCATGTATTTGTTATTACAAATTCGTTAATTAGTTATTAAAAATATGTACTTAAATACAAAACATTAACAGTGGTGTTCCACTGTTCATTCTGATATCCGTAACTCAAGTGCTTAAGCTACTTATACTAGACACAGAACAAACATAAGTATTAAACACACGAGTCTGTCCTGGGTGGGGATCCGAACCTACAGCTCTTGGCGCATAAGACATGGTCACTACCGAATGCCCCATCGAGCCAGTCAACAAAAAAGAAAATATGCCAACATATACTTCGCTCAGACTTTAAATTAAACTGGTAAGTAAACTCTACTTTATTAGTATTTTATAACGATAACGCTTTTTCGGAAACCGAAAGTATTGTATTATGTGGCATGTTTTTTGTTCCATCTATTACTAGCGTCCTTTGGTGTGTAATCAAATCTTGGAAGTAAATTTTAACCTGATATCACCTCTATCAGTCTGCATGTAGGTACATACTAGAAGATGTTGCTATTCGTTTTTTAGTCTCCAATGGAAAATTAAAGAGTGTGTTTATCCTACTTACGAGAACAAAATAAATATAAAACGTTATTTAAAACTTTTGTATCACGCCTATAATCCACGAAGGGGTAGGCAGAGTCAAAGAGGCAGCAGGCCTCTTTAACCACATTCAGCCAAAAACAAAACTGGGCTGGGTTAGATGGAAAATTGTGAAAATGTAGTGACAAGAGCCTAGCTTGTCGCTTACACAATCACACACCCAAAACCCGATACACCATTAGTCCTCTTCTACGACATGCTAGGCAAGAACCACAATTGGCACATTCTTTTGAAGTCCCGGACCAACATGGGACAAGTGTACCCTACTTATATAGGGTAAAATTTCTACCGTAAAAAGTCGTGGGGAAAAGCAAGTAGAGTGTAATTACAACTACCTACTTCAATCACAGAAGCTAGAAACTTCGCAAAGAATATTAATTAGACGTATGGAAGCCATACCTAAACCACGAGCATTCAATATTGAGCTTGAAACTCTCGAACATTTACTGCATAATTGAAATTAATATTTAGTCAGAATACTATTATTATGTACTAGACATTTTTGAGAAGGTGGTTAGTACCATGTATTCCATGGTGGTGAGATCTGAATGTTACGATACCTATGAAGTGAACCATGATCAATTTGACTATTTCCTGAAGGCCAGGATCGTCGATTTGATGTAATAACCAGGCTGACCAAATCCAGGATATATGGTCCAAGCCGACTCAGCTAGGAAAATGATAATTCGTTGGGGGCTCGCTAAATAAGGAATTAAAAGATAATAAGATTGTATGGTTATTGTACCGTAATTCAAATTCACAGGGTTTATCTGACCAGAGCACACCACCGCTTCACTGGCTCGTTCCGCTCTCCGCAAAAGTAATGTCTTAGTTGTTCAATACTTTTGCTACGTACATTATGAATGAGAAGTAAGTTTATAATACATTTGTTCGCTCACAATATTAAATAAATGATGATAAAATGTAACGAGTAAATAATAAATAGTTGGGAATAGTAGATCAATTCCTCAGCTCCAAACTACGGCGTTTGGTTTTGTCACCGGGTTCTTTAACTACTAAAGCAAATGACCTATTGAATATTTGTCAAACTTACGTCATTAAATATTCACCAAATTTACCCTTAGGCATAAAAGCACTTCCTTATTTGCGTCGATAGAGGGCCCATGGATGATACAGATCATACAAAATACCCTTGGATGAATAATCTAAGTTACTCCGTCACGCATTATTCGAAGTATGATATAATTTACCCTGTTTTTTCCTGGTAATAATCTACTAGTTTGTGTCTCTGTTTTGATCCAAGATTATGTAACACTAGTTGGAAATTCTCCTTACTTTTAGTCGTGAGTACTGCTATATAAGAAAAAGTGTAATAGATTCCTGAACTGGAATGCTATACACAATTAAATTCTTAGAGCACTTATGTATTAATTTCTACATTTGGTACAAAACTCGGAATATGCGAGGTCCAATGTAATTTTGGTTGGCCATAATCAACCGAAAGTAATTATTATTACTAATATATTCATGTATGAATACGGAAATTACTTCATTTGAGACATTATTATTATTATTTTTTTTTTTTGCATAAGAGAAGAAAGTATAGATACTCCTTTCTTGTCATGTACATATTTTTGATGATGTAAACTTCTTCCTCTTAATACTTAGTAAATCATGTGAATTGTTGATAATTTAGAGAAAAAATCTTTATTATTTAACCTAACCTGTTTTAATTTGAAAAATGCCGACTGGTACAATATTTTGATAATGAAATATAACAGAATAAAACCAAATATACGTCCTACTTAAAAGTGGCAAAATAAAAGAGCCAAGGAAACAAAAAGTTACGACGCCGAAAGATCATTAAATACAATTCTCAGCGGCAGTCAGTTTAGCGTAAGACAAAAGCAAATAACTTAGAAGCAAGGGCTGGCGAGTATTTATGACGGCATATTGCGTTATAAAAAATGATAGCGGTTTTCTCGCGACGCAAACTCGTTTGCGCTTATCACCCCGCAGTGTGATAACGCTGTGACCGTAAAAGGAAGACGAGATATACTTAGGCTTATCTTATATTGACGAAATACTTCATCATAATATTCAGGGCGGCTGTCACGAAGCTCGATAGTCCTTTGTTTATCTTGAAACTCCCGCATTTGTCCGGATTCCCCCGGAGACAAGAAAGTAATCGGAATGAAGGCGCAAAATATGTTTTGGACCGAAGAATAACGCGGTGTAAATGAAAGCGCAGTGGTAAAGGGCGCGATTCTCTGTTTATCAGAACGATCAACTGTTCTCCCGCCATTGTTGGTGGTGCCGGGAAAAAATCACGCCGCTGCGCTGACAAAGCAAGCCTTATTTTAATTTCAGACCATGCAAAGTGCTTAATTAATTAAAATAACATTTAATCATACCTAATGGTCATAGAACACTCTAAGATCAATAGGTCAGATCAATCTTATTCTAGATTTCTAGATCTGATTCACACAATTTTAGGA